>JAAIIK010000022.1:2233895-2258783 GCA_014706435.1 Silurus glanis
ATATATATATATATATATATATATATATATATATATATATATATATAGATGAGATACAGATAAACACACACACTGATACACCACAGATCTTACACGCTACGGAATGTGATTATTATTATCAATAATAATAATAATAATAATAGTTAAATAGTTCTTCACCTGTCTGTACATTTCCAACTTGTTCACTTCCTGGTGACGTGTGTGTGTAAACAAAGGTAGCCGATGACGTGCCTGAAGGACCTCTTCCACGTCTCTAGCAATATGGCGTAATTCCAAATGCCTTCACAAACTCCTCCCCTGTGGGGTTTACGGCATCGGCATGATTTCTACACCGTAGTGCACTATGAAGTGAACATGCCTCTTCTGTTACTGTTCGATTTGGGATGTCGCCTATGTCTATGGTCGCGGTCACTACTAAAGCGCCCTTCTGAGTGCCTTCAAAGAACGGGGGAGTTTGAAATGCAGTTTTGAACAAAATCTAAGAGTTTATAGAAAACAGAAAAGTAATAAAGTGTTTTTTTTAACGAGGTTTTTAATGTGAAAGGCATACATTAAAGAATGCGGCCACTTTATTAGGAACACCATACCGGGTCACATTCGCTTTGCTGTCAGAACAGTAGTTTGGGGCATTTCCTTCCCAAAAAATCTAATACCTATTCTAAACAGATAGGATAAAGAACAGATGATGTTTTTTCCAATCATTTTAGTTTATTTAATTTTTTTTAGAGCCTGTATCCAGTGAAGCATCAGATTATTATTATTATTATTATTATTATTATTATTATTATTATTATTTATTTATTTATTTATTTATTTATTTATTTATTTATTTATTTATTTTTTGAGTGACAGGATTGAAATCTTATGTGGTTTTCTACTAATCATTCTACTCAAGGTTCAGTGTATCGTGCATGATGCAATGCTTTTCTCTTTACCACATATTTATATGATTATTTTACTTACTGTAGTCTTTCAATCCACTCGAACCATTCTTCCTTTTTGCCTTTTCTTGTTTTTTTTTTTTTTGTTTTGTTTTGTTTTTCTTAGGTCTTAGGTTGATCTGTATCTAAAAATGTTATTTATTTATTTATTTATTTATTTATTTATTTATTTATTTATTTATTTATTTATTTATTTACTTACTTATTTATTTATTATTAATTCATGATACAGATGAGATACAGATGTTTCTATTAAGGTGGTCCATGTTTATGAATATAATGCCTTATTTCAAACCTTCTTTCATTCTTAAGCTATTTAAATTTCCACTACAAGAGGAGTTCCTACATCAGAGTGCCATGCTGAAAAGCCTTTGCTTTCTCGTCAAATGCACCATGAAAAGTCATTGTTGTGATACAGCTGCTGCTTTCTTGACCTTTATGATCGATGTTTTTGTACGCGAGTCCTATGTAAGCACCCTCTCCACTTAGGTATAAGTCAAAGTAATGGTGGCCCATGTAAAGAGGTCATCACCTGCCGCCAGTGCTCAAAGCGCTCAGGTGTGTCAGAGTAATTATGTTGCTAGGGTGTGGTGTTGCTGGCTTTTCGGTTGTTTTCAGTTAGTTTCAGGAACTTGTGAGTGGAGTCAGGATTGAACCTCAGGTTGGTGGCATCTGTACATCATGCCAGCACAAAAATAATTAATACAAAGGCAACCAACAAACTTTCTTCTTTTCAAAACATTCAAGAAATAAATGCTTATTCAGACCAAGAGCATTATTACATTATCTAGAATCAACATGGTGCTGCGACATGATTGCCTAATAAGGAAATTACAGAGATAAAGGTGTTAAGTAATGGAGAGTGTGTTAGAGAAGTGAAGAAAAGAGTGCAGGCAGGGTGGAGTGGGTGGAGAAGAGTGACAGGAGTGATTTGTGATAGTAGGGTATCTGCAGGAGTGAAAGGGAAAGTTTATAGGACTGTGGTGAGACCTGCGATGTTGTATGGTTTAGAGACAGTGGCATTGAGTAAAAGACAGGAGGTGGAGCTGGAGGTAGCAGAACTGAAGATGTTAAGGTTTTCGTTGGGAGTGACGAGGATGGACAGAATTAGAAACGAGTTTATTAGAGGGACAGCGCATGTCAGACGTTTTGGAGACAAGGTGAGGGAGGTGAGATTGAGATGATTTGGACATGTGCAGAGGAGGGACATGGGGTATATCGGTAGGAAAATGCTGAGGATGGAGCCACCAGGAAGGAGGAAAAGAGGAAGGCCAAGGAGGAGGTTTATGGATGTGGTGAGGGAAGACATGCAGGTAGTTGGTTTGAAAGAGGCAGATGTAGAGGACAGGGGGGTATGGAGACGGATGATCCGCTGTGGCGACCCCTAATGGAAGAAGCCAAAAGAAGAAGAAGAAGAAGACAGAGATAAAGGTGTTCCTAATAAAGTAAACAATGTGTATATAGTTTTTTTTAACCTTTCATTTTAAAGCAATTTAAAATTATTATTATTTTTTTAAATAATAGCCTGTTTTTACAAAACTGGGACATGTTGCATATGGTTTCCTCTAATGGATCAGGTGTTCTTAAAATGTTTTAACCGGGGACCCTTATAATGTACCTTCAGTCTTTCTTCCTACAAATTTATCTCATAAACATAATACAACAATTTACATATTAAGCCAATTATATATTCTTGTGATTATTCTTCATCTAAATAAATGCAAAATAGACTAAAAAATGTTCATGCTTATTGAAGGTGTTTAATAACATTTACTTGTGTTACAAGAATTTTTGAGGGCAAAACTGTCTGGGATAAACAAAACAAGCAGACAAGCTGGTCTCCAAGATTGGATCTGGTATAATTTTAACTGTGGTAAATATTTGACTGATTGAACAGCCATAAGGAATTCTCATTAACAGAAGTTTTAGTGTTTCATGTGATAGTCACATAGTTTCCTGAGAGACCAAAGGTCCATCTTGTCCTCTTTCTTGCATTTGATTTCATACCCTCTCACGATGGCAACCAGACAAGAACTTTTTATTTTGCTCTCTATGCTTGGTTCTGTATGTGCGCTGTACAAGCAGTGGGTTCCAGACACCAACTTTGAAAATTCAACTAACTGGGACAAAGGTTCTGTTCCATGTGGAAGTGACAAAGTGGTGTTTCCAGCCTCTGGGAAAGTAGCTGTGTATGTGGCGGCATCTCATACACTATCTGGAATGAGTCTGCCTGTGGACGGAGAGTTTATTCTGGCCTCAGGAGCTGGTTTTTCTATTAGAGAAGGTCAGGATCTTGGCTGTGGGGCAGGTGGCACAATCCGTTTTAGAGACCCTGACTCTTTGAAGTGGTTCGATCCAGCTTTGTGGAAGGGTGCTTCCTCATTAGATCATCTGCAGACTGGGCCTTATCTCTTCTTTGTTCATGAAGAGAGTTTACCATGCCAGCATGATGATGTAGTTTTCCGGGATGGCTCATCTTTCCGTGTAGACGTATCAGCACATGAGAGCAGCATTTCTGTGAAGAGCGTTTCAGTGCTGGGGAAGAAGTTTAGTGACAACTATGACTTCTCTCAGTATGCCAGTTCTCAATTGGGGAAGCTGCAGTTTCATGGATCTTCATCAGTTACAGTCAGTGGATCAGCCTGCCATGATAGTACAGGATGTGAGTGTGGAAATTCAGGCAACCATGACCGGATATGCTCAAGTGTCAAGTGTTCACAGCTGGACTGCAAGAAACCGTTGTACCCAGTGGGACACTGCTGTGAAGTTTGCGGTGCCATCGTGGCTATACATTTCTCTGACAGCTTTGACATTGAATCTTACCGCCAGCGTGTGCAGCACCTCTTCCTCGGCTTGTCCAAGTATAAATCCATTCGGATGGCTTTGTCGAAAGTCTCAAAACCTCAAAAACTGATGCGAGTCATTCCTTATGGAACCACTAAGGAGATCCAGGTGGTTCTGCTAGATGAAGATACTGGTCCACAGGCTGGAAAGCTGGCTGAGGCTCTTGCACAGGATATAGTAAGAGACATCAATGCTCAAGCTTTTCATCTGGGCATAGACAGTGCAGAGTATCAAGCATCTTCAGGAGCACGCAGTGGTGATGCATCTGGAATAAGTGGAGGAGCGGTAGCTGGGGTTATCCTGGGTATTCTGGCTGTGATAGCTTTCCTGGCTCTGTTTGTAGTTCTTCACCGCCGAGGCAGGATCAGGGTGCCAAATTTACCCTCATTGAGTAGCTGGAGGAAGGGCAGTGAGCCTGGTGATCTGGGTGGGCCTCTAGACCATGGTTTTGACAACCCTATGTTTGAGAAACTGAACAGTTTGCCAGAGATCCCAGGGCTGTATGGAACAGAGAGTCTAAATAGTATCACCTTAACACATTCAGGAGTGCACTTTGTGAATCCTGTGTATGATGAAACTGACTTTAATGCATGATGCTGATTAAATTACATGAGTAAGTAAATTGTAAGTTAGCATCCCTGTCACTTCTCAAGCAATTCATTGATTTATGCTGTTGTCTCTAACTAAAATGTAAAATGTAAAGCCTTTCAAAAATTGTGTAGTTAAATAACAGTAGTAGTGATTAGAACATTTGGTTGGCTCATTGTCTCAGTCATGTTATGTCAAAGAAAATCAGTCAAATTTATTAAGATTTTAAAACCAAACATATGAAATAAAATGAAAAATCAGTACATCTCTGGATCATTGATACATTGTAACCCTAAATAGAAATAATAAAAACCATGAAATAGTTTATTTTATCACTGCACTTCTGAACTTGATCCTGGCTTAACTAGAACAACTGCATTGTCCTTCTTGGAGAGCCAGAAGACGGGGTATAATGGCTCCCGGAAGCTAGCAGTGCATTCCTTAAGAAGTTTCATAGTCTCAGCTATACCATAAAATCCCAGCAGACCCTTTTCATAGTCTATGTAGCAACCAATCTTTTGGAAATTCTCTACTTCAAGAGGAGTTTCTACATCAGAGTGCCATGCTGAGAAGCCATTGCTTTCTCGTCCAATGCACCATGAAAAATCGTTGCCTGTGATACAGCTGCTGCTTTCTTGACCTTTACGAGCAATGCTTTTGTATGTGAGTCCTATGTAAGCACCCTCTCCACTCAGGTCCACCTCAAAGTAATGGCGGCCCATGTAAAGGCTCTCAGAAGTCATCACCTGCCGCCAGTGCTCAAAGCGCTCAGGTGTGTCAGGGTAATTGTGTTGCCATGGTGTGGTGTTGCTGGCTTTTCGGTTGTCTTCAGTGAGTCTCAGGAACTTGTGAGTGGAGTCAGGATTGAAACTCAGGTTGGTGGCATCTGTACATCATGATAGCACAAAAATAATTAATACAAAGACAACCAACATGCTTGCTTTTCTAAAAACATTCAAGAAATAAATGGTTATTCAGACCAAGAACATTATCAAGAGTTATTAAAATGTAGTTATCTCTAATATGGATGTGTGAATACACCTTTTATCTAGTTTCAAGCTATTAAGTACATTCACAGTTGACAGTTTTAGTCATAAATAATATTAACTTTTTTTTTTAATAGATAATGACCAATTAATTAACTTACAGGTAAGAAAATCATCTCTAGTCACAGGATCAGGGGCAAATGCTTGCCGCTTGATTGGAGAACTTGGGTGTACCAACGTCTTAATACCTGCTGTCTCTGTGTTGAAATCCAGGTGGCAATCAGATTACAGTACATGCATAGAATGAGAGCTCTTTTGAGACAGTATGGAGTGAGATTTCTTTTGCACTTACCACTTTTACATAGTTCCTTGAGCTGAACATTGTAGGTGGACAGCAGCAGCTCACACAAGGCCTGAGTTGATTCTTTAACAATGCAACTAAAAGTGGTCAGTCGGTCTATGAGGCTGATGTAAATACCAGATAAGCACACGTCCACCGAGCCCTTTTTCCATTCTGTGTAATCCTGTTGGATAGGATTGGAAAATAAAGATACTTATCGCATAATTCCTTTACTTTTTGTGGTTTCAATCATTTTTATTATTTTCTGCATCACTTTTTTTTTGCTAAATATACACTGTTTATAAAATGACATTTTGACCCTTGGCCCTGGTGCTGTTTTTCATGAAATTATGCTACTATTAAAAGTAAATCATATTAAGAAATGTTGTACAATTTTTAAATAGTGGGTACAGATACAGTATAGCAGCATGTAGTATTATGTCCAAACTGCTCTGCAATCTATGAAGCACAACACTATTAATGAATGAATGAAGTGAATGAAAAGAGTTGATAAAAGTTGAAAAAAATGGAGATGTTTAAGCATGATTTCCACTAGTGCTGACTGGACTATTCATTTTTATTCATTATTGAATATTCATGATTTTTAAATGATGCGCTCTTCTGAATGACCTCAAGATTTGGTGAGCCAAGCTGTGACCATTCTTACCTGTAAAAAATCAACATGATTCTTATTCTTTGAAAATCGCTCCATCTGACCCATGGTCTTCTTTAACTCAAGCATCTTCTGCGTCAGGTGGCTATGGATGCTCTCTGCCTGACTCACTGCTTGCTTGTGTTCCCCTTGCAGGAGTTCAAAAGCTTTCTTGCGAGCATCTTCAATCGCAGTTTGCAGGATTGAGAACTGCTGCTCAATTTCAGCCTGAACCCCAATAACTGAACTCTGTGCAGAACAAAAAGGAATACTTTTTAAAAAGAAATGATAAGACTGATGCATTACCATTGTTTGATGTATAACCATTTATGGAATGGATTGAATCACATATTTTGGTAACCTCGGAAAATTCTTTACATGTGGCCTTCTTAATTTTACTAAAATGTAGAAAATTTTATTTGAACATTTCTGCATTCTTATTACAAACTAACACAGCTAATAATCTGGACATTTACTGTGCTCGAAAAACACACTTAACTAGCAAGATTTTAGACATACACTATATAAACAAAGGTTTTGGGACACCTGTCATTTTTTAGCCATTTCCCTAACTGTTTCCACAAAGCTGGAGGCAAACAATTGTCTTTGGATATAGTGGCATTACATTTTCCCTTCACTTGAACAAGAAAACCCAAACCTGTCCCAGCATGACACAAAGTCAGCGCAATGAAGATATTTCTACGGGTTGGAGTGAAAGATCTTGAGTGTCCTACTACAGAGCTCTGACCTCAACCCTACTGAACATCTTTGAGATGAATTGGAAATATGACTGCACCCCAGGCCTCCTTACTCTACATCAGTACCTGACTTTACTTACACCCTTGTACCTGAATGTGCACAAATCCCCACAAGTACACTCCAAAATCTAGTGAAACCTCTTCTCAGAAGAGTGGAGGTTATTATAACAGCAAATGGGAACTAAATGTAAATGTGTATGTTTTAAAAAGCACATACATCATATGGTCAGGTGTCGACGTTTGTTTATACAGTATATTTACACAAAATCCTGTTTTTGTTGCTGAGCTTTTTACCCAACATGATCTTTACCAAAAAAGATTAAAAAGCAAATCAATACATTTTTTACACTGTCTAATTGTAATATATTTATGGTCATAGTGTGTCACAAGCAGAAAAACTCTATTTACACTAAAACCTTATTATTCTACATTTTTGGCAGTTTGCTAGAGCAATATATGAAGAGTTTTCCCAGACTGTCTCATATATACTGTAGTTGTATCCTAAAATTACATGCAAAAAAATACATCATTATGTGAACTAGTAAATTGTCAATTAGTAGACTCACTTCGATGGATTTAGAGTTGCTCTGTAGCTTATTAATGGCCTGCTCCGCAGCTGTTAAGGTTTTCACCATTTCCTTCTGTTTCTGTTGTAGCTCACTCTTCAGAAGGACACACACACACACACACACACACACACACACACATTAAGCATTCTCTATTGTGTTCTCATTTCAAAGAAAACACAATAAACAGGATGAAAACTATTAATAACCCAGGTATCTTGTAAAGCATGGAGCCAAAACATTTACATTAATTTTCACATTACAATTTAAGCAATCTCTGCATTACAGAAAGTACACAAGCTTACAGAGACTACAACGTCTATGCATTTAACAGTATTGGGTGGGTAAGCAAGGACTTTGTTTTACAAAAGATCAACAATTGACCTGAGTTCTGGTGAAAGGACACCCTTTATCTTGAAAATGAGTTCTTTGAAAACTGGTTCAATATTTAATTAACCAAGGTGCCTTTGAGATTCCATTGGTTCCTTTCATATATTTCTATTTTTTAACATGCTAATAAATAATAAAATGTGTAATATTTTGTTTGTTTTATTAGGTACTCCACTCTAATTAAGACAATGAATCTTTAAAAAAAAATATCTAAAAAAATTATTTTAAATGTATTCCAGTTGTATGTACAAAGTAAAACGTTAAAATGTCTGTTGTATTAAGTTGAACAATGATTATGTATTGAGTCTTAAAATAATGTACTTTATATAAGACATAAAATAATGAATAATTATATGTTTAATGTCTAAAACACTCAAGGTCTCTGAACAAAATTGGCTTTATTTTAGTAAGAGATTAATTATCAATTGACACAAACATAAAAGTATTTTATAGATATTCGTAAACATATTGCTCAAAATGTATTGCTGTGAAATCGAAACAGAGGACTTGAACAATAGTAAGAAAGTTATACATTTGATATCTTAAATTTCCCACCTCGATAAGTTTGCGTGCCTCATCTACTGGAGTAATACCATGCCCTTGGTGGCCTTCTGTCTCGCACTGTGGACAAATGCAGCATCCGTCCTTCGTACAGTACATCTGCAGTTCCAGCTGGTGATGCTCGCATGTGCGCTGCTCCAAGTCCAGCTGAGGCTCAACCAACTTATGGCTCTGGAATTTGCTGTTCTCAAGATGCGGCCTCAGGTGTTCCTCACAGTAGGACACCATGCAGGTCAGGCAGGATTTGGATGCCTTGAGAGGTGTCTCAATACATGAATCACACATTACCTCCTCTGGCTGTGGGTTATCAGATTGCTGAGATGAACTCTCTAAACATTCTTGGTTGTTACCTTGAATATTTGAGACTTTTTTGCTTTCTCTTTGGTCATTTTCTGCGTCAGGCCCAGTGCTGGCTGAGATTTGTTCATGTGAAACAAATTTCTCCATACTTAAATTGAACTTCAAAGCAGATCAGAGAAGAGCAGTGTTGAAGCTTCCTGTCGGTTGAGAGCAGTTGAATGAAGCGCAAAACTCTTATCCACCCTTCTCCTTGTAGTTGACAAACCGGTATTGTTGTTTTGGGTTACAAGCCACACCTAGAGTTTCAAGCCACACCTAATATAAGGGTCAACTTCAGCACTAGAGCTTACAGTACGTACCTTCCTGTCTGTAAGCCTGGAAGAAGGAGGAGGCAAGGCAAGCATGTAATAGAAGGGGAATGTCAAACTCCTTGAATGGCATTTCCTTTTTTCTTTCCTCTTAGAGGAAGTCTGCTTCAAAGTGTGTCAGCTTGGGTCAAAAAGGAATGTGTTTCCAATTTATATTCATTCAGTTGGTAGCTGTTTTTTTTTTTTTAACCAAAAAGACATACAAGTAAGACAGAATGCAATTCAACTGTGGAGTGGTAAAGGTGCTGAGAGTGATATGTGTTTTCTGATAAGGAGCACTGTATGAAAACAACTACATAACAAACACAGCTTTGCACTTTAAACTCTTGGCATGTTAGGATTATACCAGCAAACTACAATAGCCATGGGTACCCATACCCATTTCTTTGTATTTATGCTTTAATGCTTGCACTAAAAATAAAAGTCTGCACTTGCAAATTCAGCCCACATTGCCTGAACAAGTCATAGATTGTATCATTTATCATCAACTATGAATGATACGATCTAAAAAGTTTAAATAGGGATATAATTAACAAACTTAATAGTTTGAATGTTGAGGAAAAACGTATGCTTCATTGTTTTGTTGTGGACTGAGTATAAGTGGGTCCACCAGATGCTGTTTACTCATGTACACCGGTGACTGAGATGTGATCAAGACCAAAATGTTTTTTATTTAGCATTAACATTTATGGCATTTGGTGTTACTTGATTCCGTTATTCAGAGTTAGCTTACAATTATCTTATTAATAGCCATTGACAGACTGAGCAATTCAGGGGAAAGGCCTTGATAAAAGCACCAAGCAGAAACAGCTTTACCTTATGACCTTCCAATCAGAAGTCCAGTGTTTTAATTACTGAGCTTCCACTTACCAGTCAAAGCTTATAAACACTTTAGCCAATGTCATGGAATTATGTAAAAAAAAAAATGGATATGACTTTTATTTGCACCCAGTTAAAAATTGTATCGGCCACACGGAGCAGATTTTATCACTCTTAAACACTAACTAGAATGGGTACATTATATTTTAGTAGCTATACAAGCTTTTTTAACAAACTAACTTATATTAGGCTAAGTATGACACCATAATTAAAACCAAGTACTAAGGTAAATTCACACAAAGAGATAGAACACATTCTTTGGAATGAAGAACCTTTACATGCATAGTTAGCTAGAACTAAGTGGAAAGAGTGCAAAAACAATGAAAAGATTTTCTCATGAAAGCTACAGTACAACTATGTTCATATCAACATTCTTTACATACTTCCTCTCAACTTCATTCTTTCTCTGCACCATTCATTTCATAGCTGTGTTATCAGTTAAACCTATCAGATGTAATCTATCAAAGATAAGGAAGATCGTTAGAGTTCATTAATATTATGAACAGCAGCTACGCTAATTCCTCTCCACTGCTTCTCTTTCTCTACCGTCCCGAGGCATCCTGACGTTGCGCCAGCTCCAGACACGTCCCATCTCATGAAGATTGTGGACCTTTAAGACGTTCCGAACAATCTAGAGACGTACCAGCGCCAATTGGACATTGGACCTCTTTGAGTGTTTAAAGGCTCTAGCATGGAGAAGCTGGTGTTGGATCTGTGATGATCGCAAATGTTGAGCTATTTTATGAGTTGTTCAGTAGCTCCTGGTTCTATTATCTCTAATAACTGTAAAAGACTGTAGAAAGAACATTACTCATAATTCCAGTCATGTTAGTTCTCTCTCCAGTGTTCTGTATTGTTTAAAGACTATAATCACACCCAAATGAGGATGGGTTCCCCTTTTGAGTCTGGTTCCTCTCAAGGTTTCTTCCTCATAACATCTAAAAGAGTTTTTCCTTGCCACAGTCATCAGGGATAAATACACATTGTTCACCTTAACTGTTAAAATTCTGTAAAGCTGCTTTGAGACAATGTCTGTTGTGAAAAGCGCTATAGAAATAAACTTGACTTGATTAGATGATTAAGGAACGGCACGACATTGTCAATTGTTCTCCTTTTGAAGCAGTTTGGATTTATAACTTATAATTATATATTATAAGTTATAAATCATATATATATATATATATATATATATATATATATATATATAATTTATAACACTGATCATTTGCAACCATGATCATAAACTAAGGTGGATAATTAAATGGTTATGAATTTCCTGGATATATGTATTTTTTTGGAAAACAGGTGGCCACTGTGTTATCAGATATCATAGGTAAAATTCATTTTAACTTCATAAACCTTATACTTGCCAAAAGACTTCCTGTTATAGGTTTCTATCCGTTAGCCAATCATCTTTTAGGTTTAACATGAGCTTGTACTCTTTGTACTTTTGTATTTATAAACAATCAGAATTTGGTTTATGGTACGTTTCTAAACTTGTTGAGCAATAAATGTAAATGTCAGTACTTTAGACTTTAGCTAACTGGTTAACATTAAATGCAACATTTATTGTAAATGCATATTTTTCAGTTTCATGGACATCATTATTCTAATGAAGAAGGCTTTATTATTATTATTACAAATAAAACTGAGATACAGTATTCCCACGTAACCAGTGTGAGTTTATTCACTCCCTGTGAACTATTATGCTGTAGTACATTACTGACCTCTGGTGCTAAAAGTGTGCCAGTGCATGTAATGAAATAGCTTAACCTATGTCCTTCTTTAACAGTAAAAACATTTTGGTTCCTGTTTCAGTATATTTTCAGGGTGAAAACTGACCTTTAGAGAAACACGGATACATTTACACCCCATTTACTTCCCTCTTAAATAAAAAAAACTAATAATTACAGTGTATATACAGTATAACTGGAAGACTTCAACAGGCATGTTGTACCATTCTTTTGTTTTGTGAAGGTTCAAGGCAAAAAAACAAGAAGAAATCAAGCAAAAAACAAGAAGGTTGCTGGATCTTCACAACCGTCAATCAGAGATAAATGATGTTTCTTCTCACTCTGTAACTGAATTCACCATAAATGAGCAGGCTTCTGTCTTCACACAGATCTTTATTCTGATATTACCATTCTCTCCTAAATATATCCGTGTGTTGATATGTGTGTGTGTGTGTGTGTGTGTGTGTGTGTGTGTGTGTAAGAGACAAACTAAAGATTTATCTTTTTTATCTATCTTTTTTTATTCTTTTTTTTTTGTTGTAGAGACAAGTATATATATATTTTTTTAATTAAATGATAATAGCTCACCAAATGGACTTCCCCTAAAGATACAGAGCAGCTGAATATCTAAATGTTGAAAGATTCATTAAATAAAAATGGATGCAACGATAGAATTTTTTGATAATTATGTAAATATCTGACCACTCACTGATTTAGATTCTTTAGTGCTTCCTAGATTCTGTCCACATTTTTTAATGCGTGCATTTGATTGCCTTGGTGAAAAGTGTAATAAGTTGCATGTCTGCTGACCATGATTTTACTACAGTATTTGGTTATTTTGAAACATTGGGAGGGTCAAGTAATGGTTTTGCAACAAATCCATACATCCTACAAGGTTGCACAAGGTCGGCTGGTACACCTTGATAGAAGATTATTGCAATAATAGATATTGTGTAAGTTCTGTTTTGTATACATTTTTACAGGTCCACTCTTTTACACCTTTAGTTTCGTCTCTATGCCGTGAAAGAAAGCTGATTGTGTTCAATACAAGAAATATATTAGTCTACTTTAAGATAGAACTTTATATAGAACTAATGCATACTTTGTATGTTTGGTCTATTATGTAAGGAAACTGTAACAGTGTAGGGAGAGCCATAATGCTGGTATGACCTTAATATTGCCCAACATATATCCATAACCTGATAAACAACTTATCAACTGAAGTGGCATTTGTCACGAGTAAACATGATGTAAGCATCTTTTGCAATTTTACAGTATTGTAGCACACCCATTTTGTGAGTGAATCACTAGTTATTATCTAGAAATAAGATCTTCAGGAAAGAGGCTACTGTTATAAAAGTATAGGTAATAGCACTTCAAAGGCAAAATAACATAGTTGTGTATCATTTAACATACACTGTACGGCCACCAATAATGTGGACGGGTTACACTCATGAACTTTTTGAACATCCAAACTCTAGCTGTAGATCCCCTATGCAGTTATAATAACCTTCACTCTTAAGGGAATGCTTTTCAGTAGATTTTGAAATGTGGCCCGTTCAGCCACAAGGGGATGTGTGACGTCACGTGCTGTGAGGAGTGTGAGCAGTGAGAAATCTTAATTTTACAATAAGATGTGTACTTATATGTACTAACTTTAAGGTAAGTGTGGGGAAATTGGGGAGGAGCTAAATATGGGTTATATAAGTCACAGAGCATGATGGGAAGGTAGACGGTAGATCGATTCATATGTTGCAGTTAAACTGTCTGGAAGCATCTGCAGCGGATTCTCCATCCACTTATTTATTACCAGCCAACTAACTAAACAGTTTTGTGCAGGCAGATCTGTATATATTAAAACACACACACACACGTTTATGGTGTTTTGTATTTTAGTGTATTGTGCATGATCTACATAACCACATGACTACAAAACATTTCACTGATACAGCCACATTACAGGTGTTTTATCTTTAATTATGCCCATAATTATAAAAATGTCATACCTTTTCAGTATAACCTTGAATGATTTATTGCAACATTTTATGAAATGATACAAAACACATGGACCAAAGCTATGTACAAGAAACTCCAATGAAAGCTATGCATGTACTGCATACGAAATATGCATAAATACATTATATATATATATATAAAGATGAATGGTATGCTGTAATGTCTCTCTATTAATATGGCATGAGTGCAAAAAACAAAAAGCAATATTTATGTGTTACCAAAATACCCATGCCTCAAATCTGTAACAGAAATATGGCTTGATAAATGTAAACTAATGGAGGTCTTAGTACATGCTCACACTGACCTGGAACAACAGTGTTTGCTGCCATGTTCATTGGCGACTCACTGTATAATCTGTGTTTGATATCACTTAAGCAGTGTCTCTCGTGTCAGCATATTTTTTCTTAATCATAAAAATATCTTATAATACAGTACATTATGCCTGAAATTACAATTTACAGAGATATGTGCATGCACTGGAAGCACAAGACTCGTGCCCCACAGGGGCAGACACAACAATTGAATAATGCTGATTAGGTCTGACTTCATCAGGCTTGTCAGCAGGATTTTTCATTATGTATGGCAATCATGGAAGCTCAGCTTGATTCAGCACTTATTCCTGGCATGCATACTTCCTTGTGTGCGCCAGTCAAGGGGGTGCTATTGTCCGTCTGATATTCAAAAATGATTCCTATTCATGCACCACTGATCGTTTACATTCCACACAAGAGTTACACTTCTGTCTGAATCTCGAATCGAGACGTAGCATTGGTATGGCCGTAATTGTAGAGTAACAAGTCCTTTATGCTATCTGTAAAGAGAAATAGCATAACAAGTGATGTTTGTTTTGAAAAGTCATTTTGAAAAATCAAAAACTCAGCACCATTTTAAAGGTCTACTATGACCACAAGAAAATCTCTATGCAGGCTAATAACAGCAATCCCCGAAAAATGTGTTACTACTGTCATGCTCGCTCTTTGCATGAATTTTCAACGTAAATAATTTAGGGAACAACATGGGAGTCAACTTACAACTCTGTGTCTTCCATGCTGTCGGGATCCTCAATGGCATCCAGGCGTCTTTTACACGCATCGATGATCTTTTTACGGGGACCCAGGGGAATGTGGATGCTTTTGAGGTCGTAGTCGGAGCACAGCAGCAGGGCATCCAGGTCGATTTTCTCTCGCTTAAAAATAGGAATGAACTCGTTCATGCACTGGGCAGCCAGGAATACCTCAAGTGTACTGCTCTCTGGCTCATCGTCATCATCCAATCCCAATTCTACTTCATCCCAGGGAAGCTCCTCCACGTTCCTTGCCTGGAGGCTTCGAGCACTGCCGATACTATCCTCATCTACACTAGAAGATCGATGAAGACGGCTGCGTAGACGAACATTTGGTTCCCTACCACTGCCGGCTATGCTGCCCTCGTCACGAGAGCCTATGCCAAAGAGTCCCCCACTCACGTAGTTCCGCCGAAAGACCATGGTACCCAGGCCTGGGCGGTTAAAAAGTGAGTCATGGCCCGAGTCGGTGCTGATCTCTGAGTGGTCCATGTCTGCCCCGTGAAGGTCTGGCTCGCTGATGGCACGCGAGATGGCATCTTCGTTGTCCCGTGGAAACATATCACGGACGTTTCGCCGACCCCGGTCTTTTGGGTGTACGTAGGTACCCTGCTTTAGGAACATGACATCATTACCCAGCTGTAGACCGGAAAGAGAGCGCACACTCTTCCTCCCATCCCCATATATCTTGAAGGTCCCATCACCCTGCTTCTTCTTTTCCAACTTCTTCTGGATCTTCGTTTTACCCCTGGCTGTGGCATGGAGGGTAGCCTAGGACATTGGAAATTAAAATGCTGGCTTTGAGCTTTAATTCTTGTTTAGCTTTATGATTACTCGGAGAGACTACACAAAGAAAACTGACACACAAAGACAAATGAGGCTGACCTGTGAGTATGGCACGCTGGTGGCAGTGTTGAAGGGGTGCAGCTTGCGGCTAAAAGTGCTGCTGGTGTAGCTGGAGAAGCTCATTGCATCCGAAAGAGAAGCATCCGTTTCTTCCTTCTGGAACCTGCGCTCCATGCGACGGTGGTGCTTGTGCTGCATCTTGACACAGTCTTTGATGCGACGCTCAGCATCCCGGAAGGCTCTGTCTTTCAACTTGGCCACCAGCTTGGGGTTGAGAGCTGTCTGCTTGGCAGCAATGGAGTCCAGGTATCGTACACAGTCCATGTGGTTTTTAGTGGCAGCCATGTCCAGAGGTGTGTGGTAATCATTGTCTAGACACCATGTGTTTGCACCAAAGGACACTAGGAAGGACAGGCAGTTGAGATGGCCATTGGAAGCGGCCAGGTGGAGTGGCGTGTTTCCCCATATGTCACACTTGTCAGGATTCCCACTAAAACAGTAGCAGGGAAGACAAACAACCAGTAAAAAAAAATCCAGGAAGACACTTTGCACTGCAACTTCTGGCTTGATTTGTCGGCTGGCATAAGGAAGTAATTCCTTTGTGAAAACGGTATGGAGTACAGTTGAAAGATTACCTGAAGATATTCCCAACATAGGACCAGGTTGTACTTTAATTGTCCTTCAAAACTCTACCATTGTCTTTAAAAAATGCACAGGATCAGAGAAGATAATGAATTATTTATAATATTATTATATGGAGGTGTTTGACTATGTCAGAGTATTATTTCAATTAAATGGTCATTAACAACATTGGCAGATAGAAATATACAACAAAATCTTGCTTAAGAACAATCTCTGGAACCCACAGAGACATTAATACCCCCTACTGTACTTGCCCCTATTACAGACTATGATTCATTGTTCACAACCTGTGACCGAAGGTTCATCGCCAATGGAGCTGAACCGGAGTTCTGGGACAGTATGTGTTATTTGACCCTCGGCTTGCCTGGTTAGTAACTCTATGAGTATCTTCTTGCAGGGAAGACCGGTAGGATTGCACTTACGGTGATGTCACCTGAATTCCTTTTGCGGCCACAGATGTATAGCCACAGAAAACAGACAAATAACAGATATCACTGAATGGTGGCAAAACCAGACAGCTTTTAAGTCTCTGATAACATGTTCTCTGACTCAGACCGGTAACAGTGTTTTTCTTCTCTTCAGGAAGCTCAGTGCAGTTTCTCATTTATACCTTTGAGATAGGGTATCAAGTTCAAACCAATCCAAATGAGTGCAGTCAAACAAGATATGACATCGACATTGACAGTAATACTTTAAATAAATGAATTCTAGAAACTGTCAGTGCCAAAACTTTCACAACACAATTTCTCTTAAAAGATGATTCACAGCTGCCTTCGTACACTGCAAACATCCTGTACTTTTCCTAGTCAAGTTTACAGTATGCAGTAAAGACTACATCGAAAGACTAATCTTTCTTTATTGAGCACATGACCATCGCAAATAACTGGAAAGAAACCAACTGAGAAATGGCGCAATTGTATGATTCAATTAACGTAGCACTTTAGAAGTAATACAAATACAGGTGATTTATTTTCAGAAATATTACTTTTGAATTTGTCAAAAATTCAAAGTTTTGACTTGCTTATTACATACACTATATGGACAGAGGTTTGTGGACACCAGACCATAATATTCATATGTGCTTTTTCGAACATCCAATTCCAAATTTAGTCCCCATTTGCTGTT
Organism: Silurus glanis; assembly: GCA_014706435.1. NCBI lineage: Eukaryota > Metazoa > Chordata > Actinopteri > Siluriformes > Siluridae > Silurus > Silurus glanis. Next base: position 2,251,494 of record JAAIIK010000022.1, read on the forward strand.
ATAATAACCTTCACTCTTCTAGGGAGTTGTTCCACTGGACTTTGGAGTGTGGATGTAAAGGTTTATGCTCATTCAGCCACAGCGGTGTTAGTAAAGTCAAGTACTGATGTATGATGAGGATGTCTGGGGTGCAGTCTGGGGTCCCCTGATTCAAGTAAATGGAAAATGTACTGATACTGCCTACAAAGATGTCCAATACAATAGTGTTCCACCTACTTTATTAAGCAACATGTTTGCAGTAAAGGTACTTGTGGTTTAATAAAAGCACAAAATGCTATTAATTTAAAGTTTTCTATGCTCTATACATCTACATACATGACTATATTTATTGGAAGGGAAGTGACCCCACGTTAGCATTTTATTGCACTGAGACTGCTGTGTTCACCTCTTGGCCTGGATCCCACCAGGCTCCATGTGACTCATACTGCTGTAGCTCCTATTAATACTTTATGGACTCCAGACAAGACCTGGCAGTTGTGCATTATAGATGAGCAAAGCTGCGAGGTTTTCACAGATGTCAGTGAACCTGTGTGCAGCACTGGACATGGCCAGTACTAGGATTATCCCCTGCTAACTGGTCTGACCCTGATTTCAACCTTCTCTTTGACAGGTTATCGCAGTATCTCAGTTTGCATTTGCAGATCATTTTGATCATCATGAAAGGACAAACAAAACAGGGCTACTTTTCTGCTGTTGCGACGAGTGTTGAGAAGTTCAGGACGTTTGAGCAAAGGGGTTTGTCATGATTGGCTAAAAAGGAAACACCTTTGCAGATGTTATACAACTGTTCTAGAATTGGAAAAGAGTGGGCTTTTGCGTAACAACTCCCACATTTTTAACCTGCACCGTTTGTGTACAGTTAAGAGAAGAGCTCAAAAACAACTCTAGTGAAGCTTACAGAGAACACTGTATCTCGTGCGGTCATCATTACCCAAGTGCCTGGTGAGATAGATTGTGCTATAAAACCGGTCACTTGATCGGACGTCTATACTGTAATCTCAAAAGTGCTGACTGCTATATGATCCAGTACAGACTGTAAATGTCTGGTTTAATGACATTAGTGGTTTATGCCTCAATAAATTAAGCTGGGAAAACAGACTTTTCTGTCTTGTGCTTTGTGTTATAGACTTGTCTCATATTATGGCTATGGTGGGAACTCATGCCATGGCTTCTGGCATGCACTGTGTCCTGGCATGCATTTCCTGGCAGACAAAAGAGAACATGCCCAAGAGACCAGCACACCAAAGGAACCTACCGTAATTGCTCCCGTTACCTGCATGGAGGTGTGTTGAACAGCCTGTGCACATGGCACTTAATACTGGTTTGCATGGAAGAGATCAGATGATAACTGGTGCCTTTCAATAGTTTCCACAGAAGCCAAATTAACCTTTTGAGAACTTTTACCAATTCATCTCTTTCAATGGAACCCTTGGACCAGGAAAGGAAAACTGGTCAGCCAGAAAGATTGCAAAAAAAGGCACTTGTCTGTTGTCTAATAATAATAACCCTTCCCATATTCTTGTTACAAAGGTCTGCAGTAGACACCTAAATAAACATAATTATATAACAAACTCTAAATACTTAAATATAAACTCTAAATATAAGTCTACTTGCTGATTCGCTCCATCAGTGCAGGACTTCTGTTATTTGTCGATGAGACGGGTCAAAAATAGATCTGACATGATTGGTTTACATGCTGCGGTTAATGGTATCATGAATTATTTCTTTAAAATGAAGAACCGCATCCCATATAAACCTTTTAGCTTAAATTTTAAAGCTTTAGATTTTTGCTGTTAGAATGACAGGCTACTATTATAACACAGGATACTGCTTAGTAAGGCAATATGCTGATGCAACATCAAACCACTAATTAATATAGTAATATGCAGTTACAACAAAAAACTATAATTTCGATACAGGCTACCATTCAGTATTGGCAGGCTACTGTTTTGGCATAGGCTAAAATTTAGCACAATAGTATTGTACACCATTATAATAGCTCAGTACTGTTTTGACCTTGGCTACTGTTTAGTGTGCTACTATTTAAAAGTTACAATGGCAGATTATTCTATTTAGTATGGAAGCATGGTGATATGACATCAGAATAACATTTTAGCCTAGTCATTAGTACGGAAATATGCTTAGAAGAGTAGCGTACTGTTACAAGGGCAGTGAAGTGTATTTTGAAATAGGCTGCTATTTAATATTGAAGAATGTTGTGTTCTTTCAACCTATTCTGCAGACTACAGTACACTATTATGCTGTTACAGTGGCAGTGTGCTAACTGACAGAGGATGCTATTTAATATGGCAGAATATTGTTTTAACCTGGCCTAATATTTAGAATGGTAATATGTTATTACCATAGCAGTGTACTGTTTTAACCTGGCTTATTATTTAGCATGGTAGTATGCAATTACAATGGCAGAGTACTGTTTTGGCAGAGCCTACTATTTAGTATGGTAGTATGCAATTACAAGGGCAGAGTATTGTATTAACCTGGCCTACTATTTAGTATAGTAGTACGCATTTGGCTAGTAGTTAGTATGTTAGTGTGCTGTTACAATGGCAGAATATTATTTTAACCTCACCTACTATTTATTATGGTAGCATGCAATTACAAGGGCAGAGTATTGTATTAACCTGGCTGACTATTTAGTATGGTAGTATGCATTTGGCTAGTATTTAGTATGTTAGTGTGCCGTTACAATGGCAGAATATTATTTTAATCTGGCCTACTATTTATTATGGTAGCATGCAATTAAAAAGGCAAAGCAATGTATTAACCTGGCGCACTACTAAGTATGGTAGTATGCATTGGGCTAGTATTTAATATGATAGTGTGCAATTACAATGGCAGTGTACTGTATTAACCTGGCCTACTGTTTATTATAGTAGTATACATTCACAATTGCAGTGTACTGTTTTAACCTGGCCTATTATTTATTATGGTAGTATGCAATTACAAAGGCAAAGCAATGCATTAACCTGGCTTACTATTTAGTATGGTAGTATGCATTGGGCTAGTGTTTAGTATGATAGTGTACCGTTACAATGGCAGAGAACTGTATAGAGACTGTTCAGTGCGGTTCTATGCAGATGTACTGCATATATTCGAGCTCCTCGGTTTCCTGCAGAACTGACACGAGTTTAAACTAATTCTTTAAGCTCTGAAAGAGAGAAGCAGGTGTAAGCTGAAGCGAAAAGCTTACCCTCTCGCCACAATGAGTCTGAGCGCGTCCAGGTTGCCGTGGTACGCGGCCCAGAGTGTCGGTGTCATGCCATCTTCGTCTGGCGCGTTCAGGTCCTTCCGCGTGGCCTCTTTCAGTAAGTCCAGGTAGCCATCCCGCGCTGCCCTGTGGTACTTGTCATTCATGTTGCTCTCGAACTTCGGCCTCCATTATGCTTGAGGTTTTTTACTCCCGGGCTCAGTCATCAGCACCGGACCACAATCAGCTGTCGCTATACAGGCCTTGTGTACGAAGCGGCCCGGGGAACTCTCGCGACGGTTTCCACGGACACCGTAGACGCAAGCGCCCCCGGGGGCGTGGCCTGAGCAGCGGCGTGGTCCTCCTGTACGCGCGGATCAGTGAGATCCCATCAGTGATATTTACCACGACCTTATGGAAAAGATCATGCAATTTGTAGGCACAAAATGAGCACAAGACAAAGCAGGCCCGTAACGTGTACAGTGATCATCACTGAAAACTGAGTATATAAAGTGTTTCAGTGACACTGGGTATGGAAATGAACAGGCCTACATGACTATTTAGGAACCTAATAGCATGCAGCCTAAACTGCTCCTCAGACTGCTGGTCTGTGACCGGATCCTTGAAGAAAGATTCATGATCCATGAAGTTACTGAGAAACTCAAGGACTATGAGGATGGGTTCAGACTGTAATTTAATATAAACAGTCCACTACAATGAGTTAGATCTGCAACTTGCATGAACAGTTCTGCATTTAATCACCTACCACTGAACAGTACACATCAGCAATGATGGATCTATGATAAAAAAATACATTTGGAGACACCCAGATGAGGATGTGTTTCTTTTTCAGTCTGGTTCCTCGGAAGGTCACTACCTCATTCCATTTCAGGGAGTTTTTAATTGCCATTGTCGCCACTGGCTCACTCTTTAGGGATAAACTTATAGTCACTAAATTTATAAATTACAATTTTATAACCTCTTAATCTCTGTAAAGCTGCTTTAGGACAATGTCCATTTTGTAAAGCGTATACAAATACAATTGAATTTAATTGAATCTTGCTACAGCGTTTGCCAGATGGCACTGTGGAGAATAGTTTGTTTACTGGATGAATCTGAAGTCTGAGGGGATTTTTGTGAACTTTCCTCACACTGGGTTTCTTGGTGATAGTCCTGTATCATCATAAATATATAAATTATAACTAAATTAACAAAAAAAAAAAAAAAAAAGTATGTATATTGGTATACAAAACATCAAATAAAGGACAGAATTGTGTAACAAACATTGATTTACTGTTATCTCTTCAGAGTCGATTATTTTCTTTTCATTTTATGCTTTTTGACCATTTATAGTTACATTTATAGTGAATAAAGTGTTCTTCTCTCACCTGCATACCCTTTTCTCTTTCTTAAAGTTCAGACAAAAGCACAGGGTTTGTCAAATCACAGAGCAACCACAAAGTACAAAGTCTTTCATCCAGTGGTTGAAACCCTAAAGTTACAGCTTTATCTCTGGCTGTTAGAAAGCACTGATACACGAGCTTCTAGAAAGGTTAAATAAACATAATCCTAGAGTAAACTTCACCATGTCAATGACAATACATTTTGAGTTGTTAATTAACAACATTTTTAATCAGATTATTATCGGAGCGGTTGTTTTCCATGCTGGAGCGAACGACACCAGGCTGAGGCAAACTGAGATCTTAAAGAGGGATTTCAGGATCCTGGTGGAGACGGTACGCAGCACATCACCCACAACGAGGATCATAGTGTCAGGACCTCTTCCCACTTACCAGCGAGGGGCTGAGAAGTTTAGTAGACTTTTAGCACTAAATAAATGGTTACAGTCATGGTGTCAAGAGCACAAACTTCTCTTTATTAATAACTGGAACTGTTTCTGGGAGCGTCCTAGGTTCTTCTGCCCTGATGGCCTGCACCGCAGCAGAGTTGGAGCAGCAGTGCTATCAGATAACATCTCTAGGATACTTCACACCATCTGACTGGTAAGACATCAGGAAATCTTCAACTATGAGAACACGCATACAACAGACCAAATAGTTACAAGTGCGCACACAGTCCAGTTTATAGAAACCATATCTATTCCTCGTGTAGCAAAACCAAGAATTAAATACACAAGATCCAGAAATAATCTTATTAAAGTTAAAACTGAAAAATACCAGATAAACAAACACAATAAAGTTTTAAGTTTGGTCTTTTAAACATCAGATCACTTGCACCCAAAGCACTGATTGTAAATGAGATGATCACAGATAATAATCTCGATGCACTCTGTCTCACTAAAACCTGGATTAAACCAGGTGATTATATGGGTCTAAACGAGTCTACACCGTCTGGATATGATTATAAGCATGAGCCCCGTCAGACTGGTCGTGGGGGAGGTGTAGCAACCATTTATAGTGCCTCTCTTAATGTCATTCAGAGATTAGGATTCAGTTTTAAATCATTTGAAGTGATCGTTCTTAAAGTTGTACTTTCAGACATGCATAGAAAACTCGCTCTGGTCACCGTGTACAGACCCCCAGGGCCCTACGCTGATTTTCTTCAAGAGTTTGCTTGTTTTCTATCAGACCTCGTGATCAATTTTGATAAAGCGCTGCTTGTAGGAGATGTTAATATTCATGTAGATGATGTAAACGATGCTCTAGGATTATCATTTGTCGACTTATTAAACTCTTTTGGGGTTAAACAAAACGTCACCAGACCAACTCACCGTTTTAACCACACACTAGACTTAATAATATCCCACGGAGCAGACGTCACTGATATAGATATTTTACCTCAGAGTGACGACATCACAGACCATTATCTTATACTGTACACACTACCGATAGAGCAGATTAGACGTGTTTCACCACGTTATCGACCTGGTAGGACTATTGTTCCAACCACTAAGGACAGATTCGTAAATAACCTGCCTGATTTATCTCAGTTTCTCACTAAACCCATAACTGCTAATAATCTTGATGAAATGGCTAACAACATAGACCTTATCCTCACTAGCACATTAGACTCTGTTGCCCCCATCCGGTTAAAAAAGGTTAGAGAACAAGCACCTGCACCTTGGTATAATAGTCATACGCATGCCCTCAAGAGAACAGCCCGTAATCTGGAGAGAAAATGGATGAAAACTAAATTGGAGGTATTTAGAATTGCGTATAAAGACAGTATGCTCAGCTACAGACAGGCGCTAAAAGCTGCTAGAGCTGAACACCTGAGCAAACTCATAGAAAATAACAAAAACACTCCCAGGTTCCTTTTCAGTACAGTAGCTAAACTAACTACAAATCAGGGATCTGAAAAATGTGTTCCATCACAGTTTAGCAGTGAAGACTTTATGAATTTCTTCACTGAAAAAATTTATAACATTAGAAAAACAATTGTGGCAGTTCATCCACTGACAGCGTCTCCTGACACAGTGTCACCTTTAACTCCACAACTCCACTGTTTTACATGTATAGGACAGGAAGAGCTGTATGATTTTATTATCAAAGCTAAATCAACAACATGTCAGTTAGATCCAATTCCTACTAAACTACTGAAGGAAGTGTTATATACAGCTGGTGAGCCTCTTCTCAATATTATTAACTCCTCACTATCGTTAGGTCACGTCCCTAAATCCCTCAAGTTAGCAGTTATTAAGCCCCTCATTAAAAAACCTAATCTGTATCCAAACACGCTATTGAATTACAGACCCATTTCAAATCTCCCATTTATGTCTAAGATTTTAGAAAAGATTGTCGCTGCCCAGTTATGTTCCCACTTGCAAGAGAACAATATCTTTGAAGAGTTTCAGTCAGGTTTTAGGCCCCATCATAGCACAGAAACTGCCCTAGTTAAAATCACTAATAACCTGTTTTAGCTTCAGACCAAGGCTACATCTCTCTATTAGTTTTACTAGATCTTAGTGCTGCGTTCGACACTATAGATCATGATCTCCTCCTCGATCGCCTACAGAATTACATCGGCATTCAGGGACAGGCATTAAGCTGGTTTAAATCCTACCTGTCTGATCGTTACCATTTCGTAGATTTAAATGGAGAGCTATCCAGGCTAATGCTAGT
>JAAIIK010000022.1:2259183-2288405 GCA_014706435.1 Silurus glanis
TGTGTGTGTGTGTGTGTGTGTGTGTGTGTGTGTGTGTATGTATATGTATATTTGGCTGTCAAAATTAAAATTATTTTAAACGGCACGAAATTTTATTAACGCGCTATCAATTCAGCGCGCATTTCTGTTTCACCATTTTTATAAAAAATGTAAATACAAAATTAAAACCTTTGGCAAAAAATACATTTATCCACGATGTCCTTTCTTTACTTAGATCTAAAATAAATAAATAAACTCCAGATAAAAATATCTTTAATCAGTAGACTTTTGTTTTATTTATGCGCCAAGTCTCAAATCAAACACCAAAATCCGCCATGATTCACACAATTAACCCTCTAGGTGGCGTTTTGTGGGGTTTTCCCTCATAATGGCGACACAAACTTAAATTACTGTCTTTATTGATCGTACAGATAAAAACAATACATCATTCAAATCTGTAAAATGTCTATAATTTTCTATATATAAGCTTCCTGACTTGACGAGGTGCAGTCTCTCCGGTATCACCTCATTAACTGTCCGTGTGGAAACATAGCAAAGGCTCTTAATGATGTCCACACATCTCTGCACTGATATAGCCTTTATATTTAATCACTGTACATATGCTTACATATATATCACATGCTGTAAATATGATACATGTTTAACACCTCCAAGCTGCCAGTTTTGGGCACCTGAGCAAGCCCTTAACTCACTACTGCTCATTTAATAAAAGAGATCATTAAGAGTCGCTCGGGATAAACACTTCCAACAGGAAGTGGCTATATCTCGCTATCTTTGTATCTCTATTTCAATCTAATTGTCTCTGTGTCTCTTTTAGTAAATGTCTCTGTCTCACTGTATATGTCTCTCTCTTGCTGTCTCTCTATTTGTTTCTCACTCTTTCTAAAGCTGTGTCTGTGTCTCTTTGTCTTTGTCTCTGTTTTTCCTGCTTCTTTACATGTCTAACAAAGTTTTGAGTTTTGAAGTAATGCCATTAGCGATCTATGATGAAAGACTTCCTTGGTTCGATTCTTACCTCTAGTTTCATATTGAACATTATAAGAAGTTTTTAAAAACAGAACAATGAAAGGTCATTAAAATTGGTTGCTGGCAAATCATGGTATATCAGTGGTGCAGGTGTTGGAGATGTGGTTCTTGTACCTGAGTCACTTCTCATAGACTTCGAGTAACTGAGAGAATGAACAGAAAGGAGAAGTTTTGACCCTCTACCATCATGATCTAAGAGAAAACAGTGGTCTCTTAACTATAGAAAAACCAAGAGTCCAATAAGCAAAGGCTTGTTTGCTGCCCCTGTGGTAGTGTAGTGGTTAGTAATGCGGTCTCTGATATCTGACTCACCTGGTTCGATTACTACTTCTTAGTTTTCCATTAAATTGTTTAAAAAGTTTTAATAAAGAACTATAAAAGGTCCTAAAAATAGGCTTCTAGCAGGAGATCCTGTGGCTCAATTGGAAGAGCTTTGCCTCTGGGTTGAGAGGTTGCTGGTTCAAACCCCGGCCAGGGCTTGAGGTTAAGAGTGTGGAAGGTTCTGGAGACTGCTGTGGGGAAGGTTTCAGAAATGGCTGTGTGGAAGGTTGGATGTGGACGGTTTCGGAGGGTGTATCCTGGAGCAGGGGGGCAATATCCGGGCATCTGCCCCCTGGTGTCTGAGAAGCTGAAAACAGAGGGTTATGAAGCAAAAACGTCCAAAAAATTATCAACTTAGGTTTTTGGCATAATTTTTCCCTATATATGCAAAACTATCACCCTCACTTTTTCTGAGGCTGTGAAGTCTTCACAGCCTTTGTTCACAGTCAACCAAACCATTGCTCACCATACACTACTTTCCACACAGCTTACCCAGTGTGGGGACAAGCCAAATTCAAACTAGCAACCTCTGAGCTCAGAGGCAAGGCTTTTATCACAAAGCCATCAAGTACCACAACTCACCTTCTTTTTTTGGGGGGTTTATCCATCGTTTCATGCTTCAAAGCAAGAAATTCAGACCAGACAGAAACACAGAAAGCAGGATTCGAACCCTGAACCCCACCAATAGCGAAATACCAGTCTTAACCCACTGAACCATCAGGAAGGACCGGCTGCGACGATTGTTTAGAGCAGGTCTATCTTTTCTTTGAAACAATCAACACAAGAATCTAATGCTAAAGACAGACGTAGGAAGCAAAACCATATCATGACTAGCAGGGACAAAGCAGGATTCGAACCCTGAATCACGCCATTAGCGAGGTACCAGCATTAACCCACTGAACCATCAGGAAGGACAAGTTGGAAAGCTTGTTTAGACCAGGTCTATCTTACTTTTTACCCATCAAAACAAGAATATGAAGTCAAGTCAAGTCGAGAGGCTTTTATTGTCATTTCTACTATACACAGTTGTACACGGTACACAGTAAAAACGAGACAACGTTCCTCCGGAACCCTGGTGCTACACTAAACAACATAGAGCCACAACACAACACAAAGCTACACAAAGTGCATCGAGTGCAACCTAGTGCAAACAGTGCAGACAAAAAACAGTACAGACAGACAGTGCAGACAGACAACACAAGACAACACAAGACAAGACAAAAACACAAATATAGCGCCGACCAGTAAACCTAAAAACTATACCCGGGAGTGAATATAACCAGAACAATGTAGTGCAAAAAAACAGCAGCAGTCAAGAGGTGCAAAAGACAGCATGTAAACAGTATAGTATAATACAGTCAAAGGTGCAAAAACAGCATGTAAACAGTATAATAAAGTGAAAGGTGCAAAAAACAGCAGTAAGAGAGTGGTACGGTCAAGTATAAATAATAATAAATAAAAAAATAAATGGTGGTGGAATGGATTGAGATGGGTAATGAGTGTGTGTTGAGTGTTTAGTCCAGGTTGTACAGTTCGGTAACACACATTTGAGTGAGTGTGTGTGTGAGTGAGTGTGTGTGAGTTCCGTTTCAGTTCTGTGTGTTGAGAAGCCTGATGGCTTGAGGAAAGAAACTGTTGCACAGTCTTGATGTGGTGGCCCGAATGCTTCGGAACCGTTTTCCTGATGGCAGGAGAGTAAAGAGTGTGTGTGACGGGTGTGTGTGGTCATCCACAATGCTGTTTGCTTTGCGGATGCAGCGTGTGGTGTAAATGTCCATGATAGAGGGGAGAGAGACTCCGATGATCTTCTCAACTGTCCTCACTGTCCTCTGTAGGGTCTTGCAATCCGAGACGGTGCAGTTCCCAAACCAGGCAGTGATGCAGCTGCTCAAGATGCTCTCAATGGTCCCTCTGTAGAACATGGTCAGGATGGGGGGAGGGAGATGGGCTTTCCTCAGCCTTCTCAGGAAGTAGAGACGCTGCTGGGCTTTCTTCGTGATGAAGCTGGTGTTGAGTAACCAGGTGAGGTTGTCTGCCAGATGAACACCAAGGAATTTGGTGCGCTTGACGATGTCCACTGAGGATCCATCAATAATCAGTGGAGATTGCTCGCTCTGTGTTTTCCTGAAGTCCACAACCATCTCTTTGGTTTTGTCAACGTTCAGAGTCAGGTTGTTTGCTCCACACCAGGCTGTTAACCGTTGCACCTCCTCTCTGTATGCTGACTCGTCGTTCTTGCTGATTAGACCCACCACGGTCGTGTCATCGGCAAACTTGACGATGTGGTTGGAGCTGTGCATTGCTACACAGTCGTGAGTCAGCAGAGTGAACAGCAGTGGGCTGAGCACACAGCCCTGAGGGGCCCCAGTGCTCAGTGTGGTGGTGCTGGAGATGCTGTTCCCGATCCGGACTGACTGAGGTCTCCCAGTCAGGAAGTCCAGGATCCAGTTACAGAGGGAGGTGTTCAGGCCCAGTAGGCTTAACTTCTCAATCAGGTGCTGAGGAATGATTGTGTTGAATGCTGAGCTGAAGTCAATAAACAGCATTTATACATATGAGTCCTTGTTGTAGAGGTGGGTGAGGGCCAGATGGAGGGTTGTGGAGATGGCATCGTCCATGGAACGGTTCGGACGATACGCAAACTGCATGGGGTCCAGGGAGGGTGGAAGCTGGATCTTAATGTGCCTCATGACGATCCTCTTGAAGCACTTCATCACGATGGGTGTGAGCGCAACGAGACGATAGTCATTGAGGCAGGAGACAGTAGATTTCTTCGGCACGGGAACAATGGTCGTTGTCTTGAAGCACGTGGGAACAACGTTACTGCTCAGGGAGATGTTGAAGATGTCAGTAAAAACACCCGCTACCTGTTCTGCACATTCCCTGAGCACTCTGCCAGGAATGTTGTCTGGTCCAGCAGACTTCCGTGGGTTAACTCTGCATAAAGTTTTCCTCACTTCAGCTGTGGTTAGACAGAGCACCTGGTCAGTGGGAGGAGGGGTGGTCTTCCTCGCCTTCACGTTGTTCTGTACCTCAAACCGGGCGTAGAAGTCGTTCAGCGCATCTGGGAGGGAGGCGTCACGGTCACAAGCAGGTGATGTTGTCTTGTAATTTGTGATCGCCTGGATGCCCTGCCACATGCGCCGAGTGTCTCCACTGTCCTGGAAGTGGTTGTGGATTTTCTTCGCGTGTGTGCGCTTCGCCTCTCTGATGGCACGGGACAGTTTGGCCCTTGCTGTTTTTAAGGCCGCCTTGACCCCTGTTCTGAAGGCAGAGTCTCTTTGTTTCAGCAGCACACGCACATTTGCAGTCATCCACGGCTTCTGGTTGGAGCGTGTAGTGATGGTCTTGGAGATGGTCACATCATCAACGCACTTGCTGATGTAGCTGGTCACTGATGATGTGTACTCCTCCAAGTTAATGGAATCGCCGTTGGTTGCAGCGTCTCTAAACATGTCCCAGTCAGTGCACTCAAAACAGTCCTGAAGAGCAGAAGTAGCTCCTTCTGGCCAGGTTTTCACCTGTTTCAGAACCGGTTTAGAGCGTCTGATGGGCGGTCTGTATGCTGGAATTAACATAACAGAGCAGTGGTAGATACGCGCCGGGGATGTTTGTCTAAACAAGATCCAGCGTGTTCGCTCCTCTCGTTGCAAAGTCCACATGCTGATGGAGTTTAGGAAGCACAGTCCTGAGATTCACATGGTTGAAATCTGCGGCGATAATAAACAATCCGTCGGGGTGAGCATTCTGCAGGTCGCTAATAGCGCCGTAGAGTTCACACAGTGCCTCCTTAGCATTAGCACTGGGAGGAATGTACACTCCAACAATGTAAACAGTGGTGAATTCCCGTGGTAAATAAAATGGTCTACATCTAACAGTCACAAACTCCACTAGCGATGAGCAATAGCATGAGACAAGCAGGAAGATGTAGGAATCAGGAATTTAACCTACCTCATGACTAGCAGACAGAAAGCCAGGTTTAAACCCTGACCACCAACATTAGCAAAGTACCAGCCTTAACCCACTAAGCCATCAGAAAAAAACAGGATGGGAAGCTTGATTAGAGCAGGTCTATCTTTCTTTTCAAACCATCAACACAAGAATTTAACGCTAAAGAAAGATGTAGGAAGCTAATACAGATGTAAGTAGCACAAGTTGAACTCACATTGTAAATAGCAGGAAGAAAGCAGGATTCGAACCATGATCCCCACCACCAGCAAGATACCAACGTTAACCCATTGAACCATCGGTGAGGACCGGCTAGGAAGCTTGTTTAGAGCAGGTCTATCTTTCTTTTCAACCCATTAAAAACAAAAATATATCGCTAAAGAAAGATGTAGGAAGTGAATCCTGATCGTGACTGGCAGGCAGAAAGCAGGATTCGAACCCTGAACCCCACCAAAAGCAAGACACCTGATTTAACCCACTGAACCATCAGGGAAGACAGGCTGGGAAGTTTGTTTAGAGCAGGTCTATCTACCTTTAAACCATCAACAAACGAATATAAAGCTAAAGAAAGATTTAGGAAGCAGGAACATAACCTACATTGCAACTAGCAGACAGAAAGCAGGATTCAAACCCTGATCCTCACCATCAAGTCAAGTCAAGTCAAGAGGCTTTTATTGTCATTTCTACTATACACAGTGGTACACAGTACACAGTAAAAACGAGACAAAGTTCCTCCGGAACCCTGGTGCTACACTAACAACAACAAGCTACATAAAGTGCATCGAGTGCAACCTAGTGCAAACAGTGCAGACAAAAAAACAATACAGACAGACAGTGCAGACAGAAAACACAAGACAACACAAGACAAGACACAAAACCTGAGATAGCGCCAACTAGTAAACCTACTGTATACTCTGAATATACAGTACTGTATGAGGAGAACTGTAAAAACTATACCCGGGAGTGAATATAAACAGACACAATGTAGTGCAAAAAACAGCAGCAGTCAAGAGGTGCAAAAGACAGCATGTAAACAGTATAGTATAATAACAGTATAGTGTAATAAGAAACAGTAAAGGTGCAAAAAAACAGCATATAAACGGTATAATAGAGTCAAAGGTGCAAAAAAACAGCATGTAAGCAGTGTAGTACGGTAGAGTATAAATAATAATAAATAAATGATGGTGGAATGGGCTGAGATGAGTAATGAGTGTGTGTCGAGTGTTAAGTCTAGGACTTCAGCGAGGCACCAGCCTTAACCCATTGAACCATGGAAGAGATCAGACTGGGAAGCATGTTTAGATGAGGCACAAGCCTTAAACCACTGAGCGACCACTGCTGAAAAGCATGTGTGCTTTTTGGAGGGTTCATACTTTGTTTCATGCCAGCGCAGTAAGAAAGAAGGCATGTAGGACTGGCTTTGAAACCTTATCACCAGCATGGACTATATTAAGGACCATGTTCAGGCACAAGCCTTAACCCACTGAGCTACCACAGAAGTGCTTTTTTTTTTGGTGGAGTTATCTTTCATTAAAGACCAGGAAATCAAGAAATTAAGTTCAAGAAGTTCAATCAAGAAATTAAGTTCAAGAAATCAAGAAGTTTTATTTACCAACACAGCAAACAGCTCGACCAGGAATCAAACTCTCAAACTCATCCTCGTGGGGACCCTGACATTAACCCACTAGGCTATCACATCCATCCATCCATCTATCTATCTATCTATCTATCTATCTATCTATCTATCTATCTATCTATCTATCTATCTATCTATCTATCTATCTATCTATCCATCCATCCATCCATCCATCCATCCATCCATATATCTATCTATCTATCTATGTGAGGTCCAGTTAACAGCTAAAACAGGTAGAAGTAATAACTACTTTTTACTTAAGTACATGTCAGAGCCAAGACATCTTTACTTTCACTTGAGTAAAAAAGTATAATCAGTACTTCAACTTTTACCCGAGTATTTTAAAACATGAGTATCTGTACTACTTAAGTAAAGGATGTGTGTACTTTTGCCACCTCTGCCCCAATCTTATCGTCCCTACACTGGCTTCCTGTTAAGTTTCGAATAGACTTCAAACTACTGCTTCTCACTTATAAAGCACTAAATGGTTTGGCTCCCTTGTATCTCTCCAGTCTTCTAACATGCTACAATCCGTCACGCTCCCTGAGATCTCAAAACTCTGGACTTCTAGTAGTTCCTAGAATAGCAAAGTCCACTAAAGGCGTAGCTCATTCTCACATTTAGCTCCTAAACTCTGGAATAGTCTTCCTGACAGTGTTCGGGGCTCAGACACACTCACCCAGTTTAAGTGCAGATTAAAGACGTATCTTTTTAGCAAAGCCTACACATAACACACATCACATCATAACCTTGTGCTCCAGAACATCTGATCACATCACATTATCAACTTGTGCTGTTAATATCATGAACAGCAGCTACGCTAATTCCTCTCCACTGCTTCTCTTTCTCTCCCCATCCCGAGGCTTTCTGAGGTTTGGCCAGCTCCAGTCACGTCCCACCTCATGAAGATTATGGACCTATGGATGATCATGGAGAAGTAGATGCCGAACTCGCAAACATCCCGAACCATCTACAGACGTACGAGTGCCAATTGGATCCCACTACATGTGTGGCATTGGACCTCCTGGAGTCTTTAAAGGCTCTGGCATGGAGAAGCTGTTGCTGGATCTGTGATGATCACAAATGTTGAGCTCAGTAGCTCCTACTTTTATACCAAAGACTGTAGAAAGAACATTTACTTATAATCTTATACTCCAGTACTCATGTTAGTTCTCACTCTCCAGTGTTCTCTATTGTTGAAAGATTTATGATCAAACTCTTGATGTCACCCAAATGAGGATGGGTTCCCCTTTTGAGTCTGGTTTCCTTTAAGGTTTCTTCCTCATTACATCTAAGGGAGTTTTTCCTTGCCACTGTCGCCACGGCTTGCTCATCAGGGACAAATGCACACCATTCACCTTAACTGTTGATTTCTGTAAAGCTGCTTTGAGACAATGTCTGTTGTGAAAATAAATAGAAATAAACTTGACTTGACTTGACTTGACTTATCAAAATTTATTCATTAGGAATCCCTGTTAATTACCTATTACAATTATGTATTACAAATAGACATTTATACGATGTAAATCATAGTCACCAAGCAAGGCCCTTAACCCTCTGTGCTCCAGGTTTGCTATATCATGGTTGACTCTGCGCTTTGACCCCATGTTCCAATCAAGCTGGCATATGTGAATAATTTTTTTACTGTGTTGTAATGTATGTGTGACAAATAATATCTATTCTATTCTATTCTATTATTTTCTATTCTATTCTATTCTATTCTATTCTATTCTATTCTATTCTTATAGCCAGCACAGCTGTTATTAAAAATTAATCCATATTCTGACTCATCAGGTTCAAAACAACTTTGGTATAATTAGCAATAACCTTAATTTTACATAATTTATAATCACAATAGACATCTTTGAAAATTATACTTAAGCTCAGCAGTCATTTAGAGCAGAGTTCTGCAGAAAGAGAAAAAAGCTGAAGGATATATTCTGGCATCAGTCATGGCTGAAAATTATTCAGAGTATTTTGACCTAACATTAACCTGCAATGTACTGTAATGTTCCTCATTGTTAGCTGTAATCTTATATGTCTCCATGTATAATTATAGCTACACTTCCAGCAATTATGCCATAAACTGTGATCCTAAATGGATGATATATGGTCATGCATGAATGTACGATAGATATTTTTCATCTTTATTTATTACAGTGTCTTTTTGTGTCTTGTTGGCTGTAAATCTTTTTAATCCTGTGAACATATATAAACAATGAGCATGGCAATTTCCTCTTTATTGGAGGCGCTACAGCAGACGTTGCTTCAGGTAAGATTTGCGAACATATGTATGCAAATATTTTTTCTATGTGTTGAAAACCAACTGCTGTAAAATAATTGTAACAAATTCAGCACAACGCAAACAATATTTCTTATGTAATGTGCTTAATGCCACATTAGCAGTGATGCGTTTTTTTTTATGTAAAATGAATGCAAGTGAGATTCACTCCCTTGATGATGTACATGATGTATTTAATGTATGGGTGCAATATTAATAATAATTAAAACCTGCTATTCGAATTGGCTTATATAAACATGGTGGTTGAATAGTCTGTTTCCTTTGCAAAATACAAGAGAACAGGTTTCTATCTTAAATGTTATCGATGCTCAGTTGAAAAAATAACCTCACAGGTCAAACAGTGTTATCAAACTGACCATTTCATTTAATCTGGTTCACACCTCTGCATGTTAGAACAGTTTCAGTAGTACAAAGCCACATTTAAAGAGTTCTTTGTTCGGTGTTTCACATACTGCAGAGTCATCATTAGCCAAATACTGATCATTGTAAGTGTTAATGAAAGATGGCTTGGTCTGTCTGCGGTTTATTCGAACGTGCAGCAACAAATGAAAAAAAAAAATCTTTATTTGGGTTTTAGCTTTAAAAGTGTTTTATCATCCAAAAGGTTAAAAGTTTCTGTGGGTCAGAATACCGTCCCATTTCCTCTTAACTGCAGGCTGTTAAGATCAATGACAACTGAACAAGGGCGAGAAAATAAATGACTAAATAAATGATAAATGTACACTGTGCATCTCCATGAAAAAAAATCTTCGAACAGTAAAAGAATAAGCACTTCATTGTTCAGAAAGCATTTATCAGACAGAAGCTTATCAGTATACCAGTTGGTTGACTTTACAAATATTCATTCATTCACTGCTATCTATAGCGTTAAAAATAGAGTGAAGTCTAATGAAATACCATATGACTGATGCAAGTCAAATTATGATGCTTCCTAGCTTCTATTTTAGTGAACAGGACAACACAAACATAAAGCAGTTGTCCAGGAACATTGGCTGTTACCTGGCCAAAAAATGTGCTTCACTCACACACTTTTAGGTTTTCAAGGAATATTTCAGAATAACATGTAGTATATAACCTTTATCAGATTTACACTATATTATTGGTCCACATGTAAGGACAGGCACAAATTCCTGTATCTGGCATCTTTATTAATGAATAAAGAATACATGAACAGAATGGATAAGTAAAGAATTAGATGGTCTGATTTGCCTCCTTGTTTAAAAACATTCATGACTTTACCTTATTAATAAATAAATGCTTTTTAAAATTCAACTATTTATACACTGTAGAATCTGTAATGTTAAATGACCATGGACCACAGACAATATATATTAGATACATTAAAGGAGACCACACCACATAGGTGTCTATTTAGGGCTGGAAATTTTGCTTAGTGTTAGGTGCCATAGTTTACCATATGCCTGTATCCTGACTGAGATTATGAAAGATGAGGGGGTGAGAGGTTTATTACTTAGAAAAAACACCTTTTGGCCAAAGGGCATCAGGTTTCCTGTAACATCCCATACTTTACAAAAAGTCTTTAAAGACTAATAAATCCTTCAACTCTCAGTGAATCATTTGTGGTTTGTGATTTTATCTCGTTAGTTATTCAGTTGACACACTTTTTAATCCAGTGTGATTTCGAAATGATGAACAATGCGAGTGCATAGCTGTATGACTAGAAAAAGGGGTTGTATGAAAAACAGGCAAAGCCAGCAGACAAGAGGGTTGGGAAAAAATGCTAGTGCTCAGGTGTTTCAAATGTGCATTATGAAGCATACTATATAGTTTGTGATATATTTTACAATTTATCTAAAACATGAATGAAAGAAAGAAAGAAAGAAAGAAAGAAAGAAAGAAAGAAAGAAAGAAGTGTTTGATGTAACAAGAAAACAGACATCAGGCAAAATCTACAAAACCACAAATCTACAGCAAAATAGTTGAAAAATAATATGACTTAAATATATTACACTGTTTACCCATTATTATTATTATTATTATTGTTATTGTTATTATTATTATTATTATTATTATTATTATAATATATATATTTTTTTATTTTATTATTATTATTTTTTTTAATTATTATTATCATTTGCACTTTTTTTACATGCACTTTTTGACCTGCTCATGTTAATTATACTCCAAACGTCTTGTCTTCTTTGAATTTTGACAAATGGGTTTACAAAAACTTTTACAATCACCTGTAAACATTTTGCACACTACCGTTTGGTGATTTGAAAATGTTATTCTCAGCCTGTGTTACTGATACGGAGAATTGTGAAAATACCATAAACGCATAAAAATATAGGATATTGTAAGATGGTCCACGCCTCGCATGACGTGTCACGTGCGATTAGTGACGTGCACAGATGTTGCAAACCGTTATATTACTGTCCGTTTTTTAATATTCCAATCACAACTTTGAAGAATCGCACCAATGCACTTCAGCAACCTGAAACTCGATGTGCACGAGCTGAACATACACATCCATTGTCCACTGTCTTTCGATGCAGGCAGGATGAGCACCAAAGAGGAGCTTGAGCTCGAGAGTCAGATCGCCACTATCCAGCATGCAGGGACGCACATCGCGCGGGCGACGCGCTCGGCCAGCATCGCCCTGTCCTCCACGGGCTCGTGGAGAGACTCGTCGCGCAGCTGGGGCTGGCTGCTCTCCGGCGCCGTGCTCGTCAACGTGCTCGTGCTCGGGTGCGCCCTCGTCGGAGCCAGCGTGTTTAACGACGAGCACATAACCAGCGAGCACCTGCAGGTCTACCTCGTGGTGCTGATCGTCTCCACCACCGCCTGGATGGTCTTCTACAAAGCGTACACGTGCCGCGAGGAAGAGGCCGTGCTCTACAAGGATACGCACGCAGGACCCGTGTGGCTCAGAGGTAAGCTGTGTTTCTCTACCATGTAAACACCACCCACATTGTTGAAAGAGTTTGTTGTTGTTGTTGTTGTGCAGAACATCTGTACACCTGCTTATCATGGAGAAAATCCTTGAAGAACGCATGTTTATTTGACATATATACATGAGTGTTGAGAGGGTAAAGGGCCTGGCACAAGGGCCCGACAGTGGCAGCTTGGCAGTGCTGGGGCATGCTCCTTCTTGCAGAACCAAAAGTCCAGGGGTGTAGAGCTGGACCAAATCCAACTTCACCTATACACACGACATACAACCCAAAACACAAAGTGTCTAGTTGTCTCCACCTTCTGAATTCCATTGAGGTGGGAGAAATTGATCATGTCCCACTTCAGCCAGTGATGTAGAAGCAGCACAGTGCATAAAATTATGCAGATGCAGGAAAAGAACATCGGTTTGCATTAAATATCAGAATTTTTAAAACACAGTGGATTGGTCATGGTATGGTTATTGATGATAAACTGTCTGGTTTAAGTATTTCAGAAGCTGATCTTCCAGGAATTTTTTATACACAACAATCTCTAGCGTTGAAAGGTCCCAGTGAGTGGCAGTTCTGCCGTTGTTTTTGTGTGGGGTTTATATCTATGGTAACTTGAATAACCACTCTTACAACTACGGTGAGCAGAAAAGCAGTTCCCGAACACTGAATATGTTGAAGTTAATGGTACTCTTGTGTTCACCGTTATTCAATAGCTGAAGCGAAGATCAGGTGTATGCAATGTAGCTGCCGATGTCTGTATTTTGCTGATAGGAATTAGGCTGAAACGATTCCTCGAGTAACTCAAGTAATTCAAAGACAAAAAATGCATCGAGGCAAATTAATTTACCTCAATGCTTCGTTTAGTTCATTTAACTACACACGGAACACTGCGTTTTTTTCCACGGACACACATTATTACTGACACAACACCTGCTAAACTCTGGAGCACTCTGGACAGTTAAACACTATGGACGCTTGTTTCTGCCAGATGAAAACATAGTTTGCCTAATTCCGAATATTTTTTTTTTTTTGCCAATCAGGCAGTGTCACCCCCTCTGTAGTGGCAGAAATGTTTACTCATGAAAATCAAATAGGCTACAATCAATAGAATTGCATGGTATTAAACTAAGCATCCGAACCCTGGAAAGAACAAGTCAGATGAAGCAGAAGTTGCCTCGTTCATACACCAACAGCCTCAAACTTCAGGCCAACATGGATACCAGTGGATGCACCAGAAATGTTAGTGTTTACAAGAAATAAAGTCGGAATTGCGAGATAAAAAAAAATCGGAATAAGGCAAAAAACATTTATTAATGTGGCGGAAAAGGGCTTCCATAAGATTCATGTTAAAGTAAACGACAAAGTTTCAAAAAAGTTCGGGATCATTTGAAACTAAAACATAAAGAGAACACAGTACTGTGAGTTAACCTTATTTTTTATTTTTTTTTAAGTAATTTGAAATAGATTCTTATATTTGTATTTATATATTTGCATTTTGATGTAATATGGCAATTAAATGCATTAAATGGGTTTAGTTTTCACAGATATTCCCATATTTAATTCCAGAAATTAAAATGTTATTTTTTTCTAAAACGGAAACAAGTTACTTGTTCATTTAAAGAGATCCATTTTATTTTCTCTTGTATTTTTAGCATTGCTTTTTAATAAAGAAAAAGTACTTCTTATTCGTTTACTCGATTAATCGATGGAATAATTGGTAGAATACTCGATTACTAAAATAATCGATAGCTGCTTAGGAAAGTCTTCATGACAGAGGGCTTTGTGGTTTGTTTCCCTGATGTTCAACAACGTTAATTGTAACTATAATCTAACAATAAAAGTATAATGATAGAAAATATTTTTACAATTCTTTCTAGTAGTTATAGTCTGCCGGCTACAAAGAGCTGACACTCCTTCCAAAGATAAAAATAAGCATCTCCACAGAACACAATATTTTTTTATGTTAAATTCAAATGTTTTAATCATGTTGAATTGATACAATTTATCTGGAACAGTGACTGAGAAACAACTAAAGGTTAAGTGTTATTAAAATTGAAAAAGGTTAGAATAAGCACTAGTCTCAGAGGTGTGCTTCTTTAGACAAATAAACACTTTCTGGCTCCTCATATTTGAGAATTTATCAGTATTGCGCTATCCCATACTCCACAGTAAATTAATGGTCTGCTTATGCCTCTTCATTAGGTGGCTTGGTGCTGTTTGGTATCTGCAGCTTAATCATGGACGTTTTTAAGATCGCCTTTTACGTGGGTCACGTTCACTGTGACTCACCAGTGAAAATCGTCTTCCCCACTGTGCAAGCCATGTTTATTCTGGTGCAGGTGAGGTGCCCACAGACCGCTAAATAATGCCACTGTTCTGTTCACTGTATTATTTGTAACCAATTTTGTGTATCTGATTTCCTTCTACATTACAGACATACTTTCTCTGGCTCCACGCCAAGGACTGTGTCCAAGCACAGAGGAACGTAACTCGGTAAGTGTGGCAGTAGTGTTTAAATTATTCGATGCAAATGGTAGCGCTGTTAATGTGATCCAGTTTCTGGCTGAGGCATTTGTGACAATATAAGATGCACTTCTGAACTATAGAGACCCTTGAATGATGCTGTGCTTTAGAAGTTCAGATTGGTCTTCTGTGTTTGTCTAGCTCTGGGCTGATGCTCACCTTGGCCACAAACCTGATGCTATGGATGTCAGCAGTGACAGACGAATCTCTCCATCAAATAAGCTCTCTCAATGATACCCTTGGCCACAGGGGTCTCTCAATTAGAGGTAGGCTTTTTCCATCGTTATATGCTCTAATAAGTTATTTACTTACACTAGTTTGTGTTCATTCTTTTTTAATAATATATACTCAACATGGGTTTAAGTTCAAATTTATAGGCCTGCAGCTGCACAAGCTGTTTATTGTTACTTTAAAAGACAATTTTAATGAGTAATGATTTCATTTAATGGTCCAGACAGGGGGAAGTGCTATGCAACAAAGCTTTTCCAGGGTATAGAGTTCTGTGGTGTGCAAATTTGTGGCCAATTTTAATTAATAAACTGCTTAAAGCTAGATTTTATAAATAGGGAAACATATATGGTCATGCTTCTGTGCCATTGTAAGACATAAAAATTATTTATTTTCACGTCAAGCAAATCATTATGAACTAATAAAATTATTTAATGCTACTTAGGGAAACTAATGTATGATGATTAATGCTAGGGCAAAGAAAAAAGCCACTACTGAAGGATCTTATGGTACTCACAACCTGAAACTCATTCTATGTAGCTGGATATTCCACATGGATATACTACACAACCAAGTTAGAATCATACCCTTTCTCAAGTGGATATCTTTTGGATACTGTAGCTTCATACCTGAGAATAGCTACTATAATCATAAATTATATGATGCTCATACATAACATACTATTGGTTGACTTTATAGTATACACTTATGGAAAAGTAATGACCTGTAATCCCACTATCTGGTGTCAATAGATCAACCTTTGTGGCTGGTTACAGTCTTGAGTTTTTGCTGTCTCAGGGTGTTTATGTCCGACTATGTCCGCTTTGGCATTTACATTAGGAAGTAAGGATTCTGTTCTGCAATGTCCATTAAACCAGGTCCATTGTCCAAAAAAAATAAAATGCAAAAGTAACATCATTCCAATTTTAAAATCTTTCCTATATTTTTTAGCTAGCTCTCCTGACAATGGTTGTGTATGCAGCATCACGGCATGCGACACCTTCGAAAAAGCCTACTATTACCTCTATCCATTCAACATAGAGTACAGCCTGTTTGCCTCGGCCATGACTTATGTAATGTGGAAAAATGTGGGCAGGCTAGTGGATGACCACGGGCATTATGAGCACCGCTTCCGCATGCGTGATGTGCTAATAGGCCCAGCCTGTGGCCTGCTGGTGTTGGTGGCTGACTTGACCATTTTTGTGGTATATGAGGTTGATGTATTATCTGAGGACAAAGAGAAGAAAGACATGGCTCTCATCTTGTACTATGCGGCCAACACAACCACAGTGGTCCTGATGACTGTGGCAGCAGGAATTGGTTGCGCTATGTACCAACTGGAGCAGCGTGAGCATGCAGTTGGCAAGAACCCAACACGCAGCCTGGACGTAGGGCTGTTAATGGGTGCATCTGTAGGCCAGCTCACTGTCTCATACTTCACAGTTGTGGCCGTATTAGCGATTGGTGTGGGAGGCCTGATCAATGCACTCAACCTGACCTGGAGTGTACTCACTGTAGTAGAGCTTTGTGTACAGAACGTGTTCATCATTGAAGGTTTGCGGCGAGAACCACACCAGGACACACGCCGTGCCAGCATCTTCTCCAATCTGCTTGCTTTGCAAGCGCATGATGAGAGCAGGCGGTCCAGCAACGTGCTCACGCCTCGTGGCTCGATCGCCATCTCAGTCCACAAGCCCCTGCCCTGGAAGAGAAAACTTCTCAAGGAGGTCTCATCTTTCCTGCTGCTTTCAAACATTATTGTGAGTTTCTTTATTTTAATTACATTAGATATTAATAATCAATATAACATATTTAAAACACTTAGCTGATATGCCGGTTTCTTCTTAATTTATGCAGTGATCCAAAACAGCCAATCATGTTGCAGCACAAATCATGTAGATTAAGTCAAGTCTTTAATTTATTGTTCAAATCAAACACAAGAACACCCAGTAAGCGGTTATTCTATAGGCAAAAATTTGAAATGAGCCACATCTAAACATTGTGAATTTTATTTACAGCTTTGGATCATGCCTGCCTTCGGAGCACGGCCACAGTTTGACAACCCACTTGGAGAAGAGTTCTACAAGTTTGGCATGTGGGTGGCTGTGGTTAATGTTGGACTGCCTTTCGGGATCTTTTACCGGATGCACTCAGTAGCCAGTCTTTTTGAGGTCTACCTAACCTCTTGAATCTACAGCCTTAGACAATCAAGCTTATATATTATAAAAAAAAATTTGTAAACGACAATATATTTTTTATACTTTTGTTGTCTTTTAATGTTTACTTAGAAACTGATTGAATAGCTTGTATAAGGATTTCTGTATCTTACCTGTAATTGTAGTTTATATGCAGAAAAGTAATAAATGTCTCTTGGTAAAGTGTTGGGTCACCACAAAAACAGTGGTTTGTACACATGAATCAATCTCTGGAATTGTACTGGATGGAGGTACACCATTCTTCCAAAAGTTATTCACTCAGTTGATGTTTCACACTTAAATTTCTCAGTGAGCCACCGTGCCTTATAGAAGTAATTCGGAAAAAGACCACTACAACAGAATTTTGCAGGGAAACCATCCCAGAATAATCATGTTGTTACCTAAAATAGGCAACTCTATCACTCATCTGTTTGTCCTGATTACATGCAGGTGGAAATATTTGACATAACATATAAACCTTGATGCCTTATTTACATTGTGAAGTACAAGTATTTGTATTTTCAACATTAAAAATTGCACTTTACTAACAACTAAATAATCTTGCGTGTATTTAATTATTTCAAATTACTATGTTGTATGGTTTAGAGACAGTGGCATTGACTAAAAGACTAAAAGGAGGTGGAGCTGGAGGTAGCAGAGTTAAAGATGTTGAGATTTTCATTAGCAGTGACGAGGATGGACAGGATTAGAAACGAGTTTATTAGAGGGACAGCACATGTAGGACGTTTTGGAGACAAGGTGAGGGAGGCGAGATTGAGATAGTTTGGACATGTGCAGAGGAGGGACATGGGGTATATCGGTAGGAGAATGCTGAGGATGGAGCCATCAGGAAGGAGGAAAAGAGGAAGGCCAAGAAGGAGGTTCATGGATGTGGAGGGAAGACATGCAGGTAGTTGGGTTGAAAGAGGCAGATGTAGAGGACAGGGGCGTATGGAGACGGATGATCCGCTGTTGCGACCTCTAATGGAAGAAGCCGAAAGAAGAAGAAGTATTTAATTATTTCTACTAAAGTCAGAGTGGAACGAAAGAAAAAAAAAAATACAAGCTATCTAAAAATACCCATTATGGCCTGTTTTATATTTCCTGTCCTTGCCATAAATAAATGCAAGTCTGAGGGGACATGCTGTTAAATTAAACATGAAATCATGTGAAAGAAAATTCTGTGTTTATATTCTGTGACACACAGCCACAACAAGCTCCTTATCCTTGTTCCCACACATGTTAACACAGCATTTTGCTGGCCACTTCCATTTCACTGTCAAAAAAACATTGTTAATATGTTGTAAGTTTGTTTTCCAGGTTTAAAACAGGGACACAGTGAAGATGAATTGGTGTAATTGACCATGCAACCATGAAAAATGATTCACAGGACACCTTTTTTTTTCCAGCTAAGATTATTATATGTTTTCATACATAGCGAGACAAATATTTTACTTTTAAACATTGAGCACAGTATATACATTAGATCATTTCATTAGCAAATCTGATATGCGGAACAAAAATAGTAATATTAGCTCAACGTAAATGATTCTCATCAGCACATAAGAAATTATTTGTTTACAGTTGAATACTGGTGAAACATGTGGACCGTTACTGGCTAAAATATGTATTTTTTTTTTTCGGTCGGGAAGTGTTTTGTGAAACGTAAACCTGAAAAATGAGAGCAAATCATGAGTAGGTTTAATGAGACAGTCTACGGAATGAGCAAACACGTTTTTCTGTAGTGATGCTGCCTTCTAGTGGCATGTGCATGGCAACACTGTCACAGTCTATGCCAATGGTCACACAAGCCTACTAACGCCACTCACTACTGGACTACATGTGACCAAATTCAATAAGCTTTCAAATATGCTTCCATCAAATATATATATATATGTTTTTATATACAGTGGCAGTTCATACCATAGGAAAATCATTCATACATCCACAGTGAGAGATTCTCAATGGTTTAAGCTGAGGGACATTAAACAGTCTTATCAAAAGGCTGAGCTATATGTAGAAACGTTATCACTTGTACACCAGCCGTTTCCAAGCATTCGCACATTAACCGAGTGGCCCATGAACACTATTACAGATTTTCTGAGTCAGCTAATCCTTTTGAGTTTAAATAAACGACGTCTTTTTCCATATTACTAGTGAAAATCTGCAAGACTTACGAGAAGGGATACAGCACAGTGCCTGAATTTATAGTCTATGCTTTAAATGGGTTTTGGAGTAAAAGACGTGTAGATGGAATATAACCAGCCAGCCCTTTATTTACTCAGTGACCGGCAGCTCATGAATTCTACATTCTCTGGATCTCAAAGAGACGAACATCTGTGTCGTACCAGATCGGGGGGTCCACGTTGCTGCAATAGAAAAAAAGATAAAAGGTCATACAGCTTGCTGTTTATTCCAGGCGTATTAATCATGTGCCATGATATTCTCTCTAAAACAGTAATATATCTGTAAATATATATAATTATATATAAATGTGATTTTACACACTGCATAGTTCTTACCGGAGATATACGACGCCCCACATGTATGTACGGAACCACATAGCAGTGCCAGCATTGGCCTGGTATTTTCTGATCAGAATAGGGTGAGGAACAGGCAAAAGTCCCACCAGAGTACCATGCTGGAGGAATTTCAGGATCTCTGACTCATCTGTCAAGCCCCTGTGAGGAAAAAATACACATTTAATTCAGTTTGATTTGTATAGTGTTTTAAATGTACAAAATTACATAACATATAAAACAAAAAGGAAAAATTCTGAATCTGAAATTTGCTCAGATACTTTGGAGTATGGACATTTCCATACTTGTCAATGCAGATCTTCTCTACTTGGGGCACCAGGACCTGCAGTAGGCGCATGATGGTCTGTAGAGGGAGCTTGCTCTTCCAGGACAAAACCTGCACCAAACAGAACAGTGTGTATAGTCAGTCTGCAAAGACGTGTTTGATTAAGCGGCCATGTCAAAAAAAGACATTAATTTAGTGAGAACAAATGCAATAAAACAACATATCTGAGCATATCGAGCATATGATTATTAATGTGGTAAGTGGTAATGTTCCAGGGTAGTTGCCTGCAATGGAAAATGTAATGTTTGGGTTCTTTATTATTACTTGTAGTTGCCCCGTGGACAACCAGAAAATAGAAAAAAAATTCTATATTTATATTGTATCGACTGTTCAGCTGTTATATACACTATAAGAGTAAAAAGTATTGGGACACCTGACTTATAGGGTTCTTCTCCAAATTGTTACCTCAATGTTGGAAGCAAATAACTGAACATGATATGCTGTAAAATGAAATTTTTCCTTCACTTGAACTAGGAGACCCAAACCTGTTCCAGCATGACAATGTTCCAGCATGACTGCCCGTCCAAAAAAAAAAAAATCACCACCTGGTTTTAACTAATCAAATAGGTAAGAGCTTTCCATTATATAATTACAACGTGGATGATTATGTTTCAGCTGGCAACGAGTTATTTTTAACCCTAACTGATGAAGTGAGTAGCTTCTTATTTTTTAAACAACCATGTCGGACGACACATCATGTGGTTGTGGAAAAGATGTTTATCTGGTAAAAAAGGTCAAATTATTGGCATGCATCAAGCTAAGGAGATCGCTGAAACTACTAAAATGGGGTAAGAACTGTCCAATACATTATTAAAAACGGGTAGGAAAGTGGGGAACCATCATCTTTGAGGAAGAAATGTGGTCGGAAAAAAATCTTGAATAATCGTGATCGGTGATCACTTAAATGGTTGGTGAAATCAAATCGTAAAAAAAATTCTCACGGCTATGTTTAATAGTGAAAGTAGGAGCATTTCCACACGCACAATGCGAAGGGAACTCAAGGGATTGGGACTAACCAGCTGTGTAGCCTTGAAAATACCACTTATCAGTGAGCTAAAAAAAAGGCTTAAACTTGCTAGGGAACATTAGGTTGGACTCTGGAGCTGTGGAAGGACGTCATGTGGTCTGATGAGTCCATATTTACACCCTGTTCCAGAGTGATGGGCGCATCAGGGAAAGAAGAGAGGCGGATAAACTGATGCACCCATCATGCCTAGTGCCTACCGTACAAGTCTGTGGGGGCAGTGCTATGATCTGGGGTTCTGCAATGTGATGTGCCTAAAAAATGAGGTCAGCTGACTACCTGAATATACTGAATGACCAGGTTATTCTTTATTATTTCTTCCCTGATGGCACAGGCATACTCCAAGGAATTCCCAGGAATCATCGGGCTCAAATTGTGAAAACAGAGTTTAAGGGAACATGAGACATCATTTTCACACATGGATTAGCCACCACAGAGTTCAAACTTTACCCCAATGGAAAATCTTTGGGATGTGCTGGAGAAGACCGTGCAGCTGTCCAACTCTCCCTTCATCAATACAAGATATTGGTAAAAAAAATTACTGCAACTCTGGACGGGAATAAATGTTGTGACATTGCAGAAGCTTATCAAAACGATTCCAAGGCGAATGCGTGCCGTAATCAAAGAGGCACAGGCGGTCCAACGAAATATTGGTGTGTGTGACTTTCTTTTTTGGACGGGCAGTGTACCATAGTACAAAGTCTGCTTAATGGAGAATCTTGAATGGCCCGCTACAGGACTGCACCCCAGACCTCCTCAACATACTGCTGATTAGTGAAAATCCTCAAATACTCAAACCAGTCCATTTGGTACCAACATCCATGCCATAGTTAAACAGAGACACAGAGAACACACTTTTCCTTCATTCTTCTGTTTAACTGCATATCAATAGAATCTCTTAATCTGCATAATCGTATGCCTCGTGTTGTTGACACACTTGGCTGATTAGAGAACAGCACAAATGAGCTAGTGAAGAGCAGAGGTGGGAAGTAATGAAGTACTTCATTAATGTACCCAAGTAGATTTTCCTGGTATCAGTATTTTACTTCACTATTTATTTTTCAAAAGATTTTTCACTTTCACTCATTTTTTTACACAAATATCTGTACTTTCTACTTCTTACATTTTCAAATTTGGGGAGATAAATCAATATTTTTTCTTTTCATTGCGTGCCGTTTTCAGTCTATCAACCAATTTCTTGTCATTGCGTGGCTTTTTCAACCTACCACTGGTGTATCATTTCCTGACTCTCATCACCAGTGTTGGGCGTAACGCGTTACTGTAACGAAGTTACTTTTGACAGTAACTAATACTGTAACGCATTACTTTTAAAAATAAAGTAACTCTGTTACCGTTACCGTATGGTGCGTTACCCGTTACTTTTTTAAATGAATGAATTTGGGCTGAAGTGTAGCCTACAGTCTAACCTGTTTACAGCAGCGACGCATTGTAAGATTGGTGGATGAACCACTGTAAACACGAAGAAGACGCACTGTGGGCGTGTCTCCGTTTATTCAGGTCTGTGCGGCAGTAATGGCAAGGCGAGGCGAGAGCAAGACGAGTTTCTCAAAGTGGAAATATGCTCATTATTTCACTTTAGTTGAGTATAAAGACAAAAACTTTTTAGTCTAATATAAGCTGTGTCTTTCTGGTTCGAAGGTCGTATCTACTGCGATAGCAGCACCTCCAGAAACTCCATGCCTCGACGAAGCTAGAAGCTAACCCGGTGTTATGTTGTACATTGTTGATAGTTTTCATACTTAAGCTGTGAAAGGAACATTTTTAAGAGCTCAACACAACAGCTTTAATGATGCAGAAGCCACTTTAGTTTTTGATTCTTAATATATTATTCAGCTTGTTTTGTTATTTATTTCAGAAATCCTTGTGATATATTCAGTTTGTGCTGGTCTGACTTTAATAAAATAGTGTATAAAAATGACTTTGTGTTTAAGTCAGTTTTGTGTTTGTATAGACCATAACGCATAAAAGGGCATTAATGGGAACATTAAAGAACGTTCTTTAAAAAAGTAACTAAAAAGTTACTTTTAACAGTAACGCATTACTTTTTGGTGTAAGTAATCAACAAAGTAATTGAGTTACTTTTTGAATGAAGTAACTAGTAACTGTAACTAGTTACTATTTTTTAGTAACTAGCACAACACTGCTCATCACAGATGTAGGCTTGCCTACAAAGCTAACAACGACCAAGGCAGAAGGCAACAAGAATTATGGGGTTTATGTGGATCAGACAGAGGGAGTCAGCGATGTAAACATGACTGAGAACAGTGACATTCCTGATCACCTGTTCATCTCTACTTGTGTTCTTTAGGGTGGTTGTTCAGTCTGAATACATTCATTAGGTAACAAAATTAGAAATGATTTTGAATTAATATATTATGATGTGAGGTCCAGTTACCAGTGTGACACTAAAACTACTGAAGTAGTAATGGCGACTTTTTACTTAATTATTTACTTTAACTTGAGTGAAAAAGTGTAGTAAAGAAACTCTAAAAGCCAGATAAATGTGGCTGTGTGTAATACTTCAGAAATGAACTTTAATTCCTTTGAGCCTGTATAATACTTTAAATATGACAGCTACAACGTGACAGTTATAAAAGCTACGCACCCACTCTGGTGTTGGCACCCAGTGTGTGGCGGCCGACGATGCACTTGACAGACGTCTCCTAGCCATTTCTGCCTCTGTGTAAAATACATCCTGTGGGAGGAAAAGGAAATGGCATTCACTTGTATGATCAGATTTTTCTCCCCCGTTTTTGTGCTTTAAATCACTTATCGTTTAGCTTCAGTTGATTAACTACCAAAGAATGTTGTAGATCATTTCTGCTTTGATACTCTGTGTGCTTTTCAAGATTTATCTGTGCTGTCTATATGAGAAAAGTGAGCCATTTTAAAGCTGAGAAAAATCATTCAGCTCAAACAGGAAGAAACCACCAGGGTGCAGACTTTCATAGAAGTCTATATCTCATGTGAACGCAAACAAAAACACATCACTGTCAGAAATGTCCCTACTACTTATTGTGCAATTTGTAGCACATTTAGGTTTGGTTTCAGGAACGAGAATGCTTTTCAGCTTATCCTAGATCAGCAAACTCTTCTCAGAATGCTTCTCCTATCTTGAAAATTTGAAGTTGTGTGTCAAGATGACTCAATTTCAAAAAGGTGTTAATATTTTAACATTAAATAAAACAAGGCATGCATTGACAAAGCATCATTTTGAACATCACAGGGCAGGTAAAAGCTCTTGATGAGCTCACAGACAGCTATGAATGGCTAATGTAATTCACCAGAGGACAGCATAATGCCAAGGGCCAATTATGCACACTTTGACTTCTAAATATGGATGGCTCTGGCATATTCAGTGTTCTAACTAAGGATTTCCTGTTGATAAGGGCAAGAAAATTTAGACATTTTCATTAGGTCACAAAAGTGAATCACTCAGTAAACTGGATGAAGCCTCTTGTATAAAATTGTAAAAACCTAGTCAAGATAAAAAATAAAAAAAAAGTCCAGTCAGTTTAAAATTCAGTTCAAAATGACTTCAGAATATTGAAAACCATTGTAGAGATAATCCTCTCACCTCGTTGTCTCTTCCAGAGTTGGACTCTGTGTCACTGGCCCCACTTAAGACCGCATGTTCTGGCGAGCGATGAGTTTCTGTCTTTGTCACTGTGACCATTGTACCATCCTCCGATACTTGGGACTTCTCTGTCAGTTTATCAATACCTATAAATAATATGTTTAAATATTCAGCCACAATAAAAATTTTATTCCATCAATAATGTCTATGGTTAAGAGTTTTCTTTACTTTTTTCTTTCTAGCAATGAGTTTTACTGCCATACAAAAAAGGGCAGGTTGTTACCCGGCATAGCCACAAGGCTGGTCTTCAGTGTGCCCGGCTCGGCAGGTACAGCTGGCCGAGAGCCTTCCATGGAAACGGTCTCCTGGGAGTTAGTGCGCGAGATGGCATCTGGAGACTTCCTTTTCTTTTGCAGTGCCTTCTGGATGGATGCAGAATCCGTAGGCAGATTGGCAAGCTGGTGAAAGACGTTGCGTTTGCGGATGATGGCGTATACCAAGTTGCAGTTACCTGAGGCAAAATAAGACAGTCAAACACGTCTTTCCTGATACAGAAACATTAAGCGTCAGCCCATATATCTGACCTGTATATTTTTCTTTAAAAACTACTACCTTTTTCTTTAACTGGTCTTGTAAAATTTTCAAAATTTTCATTTTCAAAATTTTCTTTTCCAAATCTAATTTCAATCTGTTCCATTTGTTGCAGGACCTGATATTCCTGATATATTTTTTTCCTGGTACTTTCATGATACTGATACTGGGTACCAGATCAATGACATATCTAATATCCACAAAGCTTACCATCAAACTGGTACTGGATAATGTTATTAAACGCCTCCAGCAAAAAGAAGACCAAGTGGTGGTTCTGAGCAGCAGAGAACAGGAACCAGTTGGTGGAGAAGGCTTCCAGAAGATGCAGAAGCTTATTGGCTGCTACCATGGACAGACTCTTCAGGTAAGGAGACACTAAACAGTGTGAGGACACAATGATTTGGACATTACACACGCACAGGTGTGAGGCCAGAGCAAACTCCAAAAAAAAAAGAAACAAATTTGTGGACAAAGCCATGTATGGTGACAGCACTTACCATTCACTACAATAGTGAGTAGGCAGTCAAAGAGTGGCTGTAAACGCTGATGGCCACTTGTGATGATCTTGTGGAAAACCTGGAAAAAAAAAATTATTTACTAAACAAAAATGACAAGTTTTTTTTGCATGTCAGTCTACTTAAAGCAATTTAGGTACCTAAATTTACACTCACTAGCGAATTTATAAGGAAGACCTATACACTTTTATCCAATTATCCAATCAGCCAGTCTTGTAAAGGACCAGAATGCAAACAAACAAATAACATATAGATACAGGTTTAGCACAACTGGAAGAAGATTTGCCAGATGTTGGTACCAACCGCTGATCTCCTGAAATTTTAATTTACACTTGAACACTCTTGGACAAAATAGACCAAGCCTAAAGTGACAAATTGTTCTCAATACATTTTATGTGATCATATTCAGTAGTAATGCAGATTTTCTCTAGTTAGAGATATGTACATTTGAAAACTGTCCCTTTTGCACTTATCTTAAGTAAAACAGCATTTTTAAAGTAGAAGGCCTACACTTTCTACTAATTACCATTAGGAATTTATCAGGTGGTTGAGGAGTAATGAGAACTTTGATCCTTTAAAATGGAGTAACTGACAAAAAGAAAAAGAAGCTAAAAACCCCTGGTTTAATTGAATGTAAAATGAGACTGAGTAAGAAATCAGCTCTTACTACAATGAGGAGGTCAGCATGTGTGCCAGTGAAGACTGGAATATCCATTGGGACGCGAAGAGAATAGGGCTTGTTCAAACGTACCCCGAAGTTCCTCTCCCCACTCAGCAGCAGCAAAATGAACACACCGATGTGCATAAGACCAACACGAGCTACCACCAAACACAATATTTAAATGCCTTGGTATCATTCAAAGCAAATCTAGTCCAAATTTTGTGACGAGTGACAATTACACATGTACAGAATACTTACACTGGTCAGCCCTGGCGTCATTCAGATAGTACAGAATAGGCACCAGGATATCTAGCACATCACTGCTCTTCAGAACAAAGAACAAGAATTTCTAAAGCAATAGAGAGACAGGAAATGGAGCTCAACAGGAAAAGAAAAGACATTAAAAAGTCATTATTCTTTTCCAAGTACGATCTCCTACCTTGTTGAAGTCACAAAATTTCCAGAAAAGAACTAGAAGCTCTTGGTGGAACTGGATCTTCTTGGTGGAGTTGGGCAGGTAGGTCTGAGTGAGCGGGTTAGTGAGTAGCCGAGCCAGGCCTTTCAGCACAAAGTCATAATCCTGAAGAAAAGTTTTTTGCTTTTTAGAAGTTGAGAAACAAAGCGACAATTGGTAGAACACATTTTAGAACCGGTGCATACCTCCTCCCGATGAATTCTGGACAGGTAGTTCACAAACAGGTTTTGTGGGCCTACAGACTGCCACAGAAAAAAAAGAAAGATTATACATTTTAATTAAACAATACATACACTATATAGATACAAATATTGGGACACCTGAATTTTCTATCCATATACAATTGATTTTCAAACTGTGACCACAATGTTGAAGGCATACAATTGTATATATATATATATATAAATATTATATATAAATTGTAATTGTACAATTGAACTTTTCTCTTCACTTCAACTATGAGACCCAACATGTTCCAGCATGACAATGCTCCTGTGCACTAAGCCAGCTCCATGAAGATGTGCTGTCCATAATTGGAATATCTTGAGTGTCCTGCTATAGAGCTCTGACCTCAACCCTGATGAACACCTTTGGGATGAATAGGAACCGCAGGCCTCCTCACCCTACATCAGTACCTGACTTTACTAATCACCTTGTTAATAAATGAGCAAATTTCCTTAACCGCACTCCCAAAAACTAGTGGGAAATTAGCTGATTAGTAACACCATAAATAAGCAGGCTTACAGGTGTTCCTGCATTTAAAAAAACAACAACAAAAAAAAGACATTTTGTAAAGGGCTTTTGTAATGATGTGCTTCTTTAGAAACGTTATTTAAAGAGAAAAGTAATCATACACACATTTTGTAGTAAAGCACTTAATATAACAGCAAATGGGAAATACATATGGAAGATTAATTAAAAATTGTTTTTTAACAAATATACTTGTTCTTCTAGGAAGATGAGCTCTAAAACTTAAAGTAGCAGTGTGTAAAGTAACATATAGCCATGTTTATAGGGCATTTAAACATAAAGTTAACATTAAATTATATTAATTATCCTAATAAATTCTTTAAAAAAATTTTATTTTATTTTATTTTATTTTATAATTTGCTTCATAATATTGGCATGCTATTGCCAAAAGGACAAAAGAAAATCACATGATTTAATTTAGAGTTTGGGCTGATTTGAGTTGGCTGAAACTACATTTGGTGACATTAGTAGATACATAAATTGGTGGATTTATTGGAGTACCAATAAGAATTTGATAACTCATCTTTATTCCAATCACAGACACTACCGTGATTTTTCTTTTCTTATTTCCCTCAATGTCTTTAGAACCGTGTGGTGGTAAGAGAAAACATTTTTTTTAATGATGATAGGAGCGAGGTTCTGTGAAGTTCTATTTTTCTCAGACTAATATATTTGTATATTTAAATTTGGGCACAAGGACAATTGCACAATGTTAGAAAAGAAACTGCTGTGCCATGCCCTGCTGAGCAGTGAAACTGGAAGGTAGACATCACAGTGAACTGCAAACAAACTGCAATCTTATTTTATTTCTGTAGCTTTCAGCACCTTTACAAAACATACTCAAATATTATGCAATCTCTTGCATTCTATTTGCACTGTTGAGGAAATGACTGAGAACAGGACTTTTAAATTATCTACTCTGAACTACTATATGATTACCTGATCATATTACAGATATCCTATAATTTATATAAAGAATATAAATTAGGGATTTCTGAAAACCTTCCATGAAATTGGAATCTATTATGTTAAACGCCTTGGGTTTTTTTTTTTTTGGTTTTTAGACCAGACATGTGCTTTGCTCAAAAAAGAGCATAACTGCTTAGCTACACCCTCTTTTTTCTTAATAGATGATACAAAAGGAATACATAGCAAAGGTTCTAAAGAGTTACAAACAACATCTTGAAATGTATTGTGGTCATAATGTGGTCATTTTGGTCATAAATGCTGATGTAGGATATATTTCATGGTAATGTTTCAGATGCCTTTAAGTTCAGTAACAAGTTTGTGTGTGTGTGTGTGTGTGTGTGTGTGTGTGTGCTAAAGGTGTGGTGGCACTCCTACATCCTGCTCGTCCATGCTGGAGGGGGAGGGAGCACGCGGAGGCTGAGCATTCTCATGCTCTAGAGTGACGATGAGGATCTGCACTGCCTGCTCCACCAGCTGCTCCCGGTAGTCTGAGAACAGCAGGTGGTTGTAGGGAATGCCGTAGCCCACCGGGTCATATGCACACACCACGTTAATCAGGGAGGTAAACAGAGGCAGGGCATGCCTGAAGGAATTAGAGTGGGAAAGATAGAGAGAAGGAAAGAAAGAGAGAGAGAGAGAGAAAGAGAGAGAGAGAGAGAGAGAGAGAGAGAGAGAGAGAGAGAGAGAGA
>JAAIIK010000022.1:2301981-2320869 GCA_014706435.1 Silurus glanis
AAGTATATATATATATATATATATATATATATATATATATATATATATATATATATACATACACTGGCGATCAAAATTGGAGAACAATTTATAAACAATTGAACAATTCTGAAATAATGTCATCTTCACTGCTCAACAGTTGAAGGAGTTTTTGTCCTGTCTATACCATGCTACCAGAACACCTTTTCCACAAATTAACTAAGGCATTTCCAAAAAAAACATTATTTTCCAGAAAACACACTGATCAAAATTAGAGAACACTTTCAGATACCTCCCAGTTATTGGTGTTAATCTGGTACCTGGTGCTAATTTCCTTGATTATCTGTCAACCCCTATTTAACTGGCAGCCTACCTTCCAGTTTCACTGTTCCAAATCTGTGATTTCAAGAATATTGAATCTTTACAACATCACAATCTCATTCAAGTCCGCCAAGAAGGCTGGTCGTCCACGGAAGACAAATACAAGAGAGGACAGGATACTGCGGAAGATCTCAATGGGCAATCGTTTCCACACTGCAGCTGGAATTGCTCACCAGTTCAGCGCTGAACAGGGTAAGGATCTGTCTCGTCATACAGTGTCTCGACGTTTAAGAGCATTTGGACTGAAAGCCCACTCTGCAGTGACCAACCTCTCATTAGCAGAAAGAATCAAAAGGCTAGACTAAGCATGTTGTGTGGACAGAGGAGAACTGGTCCAAAGTTCACTTCAGTGATGAAAGCAAGTTTAATTTATTTAGGTCTGATGGGAAACATTATGTTCGGCAACAAACTGGAGAAAGACTGAACCCAAAGTGTGTAAAGAAGTCAGTGAAAAGTGGAGGAGGAAGTGTCATGGTTTGGGGCATGTTTTCTGCAGCAGGAGTTGGGCCTCTTATACAGCTACATGGCAGAGTGAATGCAAATGTTTATCAGAACCTTCTTCAACAACATATGGTTCCTTCCATGCGTTCATCACCCAATCAGCCCGCAGTGTTCATGCAGGACAACGCTCCATGTCACACAGCAAAACGGGTAAAGCAGTTCCTTGAAACTGAAAACATTGAAATAATGACATGGCCTGCCCAGACTCCTGATCTCAACCCAATAGAGAACCTCTGGAAAATCCTTGGCGACAAAATTATGGCCAAGACACCCACTACAGTCACCGAACTGTGGAGGAGACTGGAAGAAGAGTGGACCAAAATCACACCAGAGCAGTGTGAGAGACTAGTGATGTCCTGTGGCCGCAGATGTGCTGAAGTCATTCAGAGCAGAGGCCTGTACACTTCCTACTAATTGCTGACTGTTGTAACCTTCAGAAAATTATGTTGTAATCTTTTTCCATGCTACAGTCATTGTTGTTCTCTAATTTTGATCAGTGTGTTTTCTGCAAAATAATGTTTTTTTTTTAAATGCCAAAGTTATTTTGTGGAAAAGGTGTTCTGGTAGCATGGTATAGACAGGACAAAAACTCCTTCAACTGTTGAGCAGTGAAGATGACATAATTTCAGAATTGTTCAATTGTTTATACATTGTTCTCTAATTTTGATCGCCACTGTGTGTGTATATATATATATATATATATATACACAGTTTGTGTTGTAATAAAGAAAAACGGGCCTTCAATGTATATTAATGAGTCTGTTTTATGGGTTTGTGCCAGACCTGCAGTAGAAATATTGATCAATAATTGAATTGCATTTTTGACCATTCCAACATTTTTTACAGTTTTGATCACGAACATATTTAAAAAAAGAAATGTTTTGTAAGCAGACACCGGAAATGTCGTCACTAACAAATCGTAACGTGCGCTGTTGAGTTAACGCATGCGCACTGTTATGTAAATAACTAGTTGTTTGAAACACCTGGTCAGCTCGGGTTTATTCATAATTAACCCACGAACTATTGATGATTTAGAGTAAATCTGTTTGGAAACGCGGTTAATAGGTGATTGTTTAGGGGAGATAATAATTGTCACGGCTGCGACAAACTCGAATAAACTTCATGTTCACAACTTCACTCAGCTAGCTAGCTTTCAGGCGAAGGGCGCTAGCCGGCCAGGCAGCAGCAGGATGCAGGGTAAACCAGCTGGATGATTCCACTGCAGAAGCGTCCGGTGTGGTGGATATTCAACAGTTCCAACGTTTTAACAATAGGAGAGAGGTTAAACCTGTGTGTGGCGGTGTATAAGGTTTCTTGTATTGTTAGATCACTTTACATTACCGTTAGCTAACTGAGCTAACAATTAGCCAGGGTCATTTTCAGTGGTTTCGTCACAAGGCGCCGACTGTAGCTGATCACCAGGTCGTGTTTATCGGTGTATTATAATCAGATCCAGTGCCTAGAAAAGACGATTTTCAATAACCATAAAGGGATTCGCCATGTTATCTGAAAACAGGTGAGGTCTTTTCTAAAATGGGGGAAAATGTCTGTTCGAGGCAACTTCGCTGAACGCTTGATTATAATGTATGATGCAGTTCAGACGTGTCTGAGTTGAAAAGAATGCAATGATGAATAATATCGATGATGATCATAATTATTATTAATAATAATGTTAGTGATTGCTCATGTGTGTCGACTTTTTTAGGAAACGGCAGCGCACTCAAGGCGATGATGATGATGCACTTCTGATGCCTCAGTCCAAAAGATCAAGTACAACACTCCAGTGTTCTGATGGAAGCAGAGAAGCCTGGGAGTCTGAGGTGAGGCACACAAGCCCAAGGGTCTGCTGTGTGTACTCTTTATATCAGAATGCAGAAATAGTTTTCGATGACCTGCTTAACATCTTTGCTCTTTATAAAGATTTAAAAAAATATCCCAAAAATGTAATGTATTATGATCAGTGTTGCATGTAAGCAAGATTCTGGAAATATTGTTTCTGGAAATATTGCACAACAATGTTTAAAAAAAGAAATCCCTTCTAATCAATGGTTTCTTACACAACGTTGTTCATTTAATAATGATGCTAATACTAATAGTGGCACTTCTTTAGCTAAAGAGAGTGATGCAGCAGTGGTTCAGTCCTTCAGTCTGTTCAGCTTTTTCACGTTTTTGCCTGTATGTTCTGCTTTAACAGATCAAGTTGCAAAGGGTCAACTTTCATGCTAATACAGTCATGTGTCAGCTGAGTCTCTGCTGTAACTGTCAGTGTGAATGATCTTTCTTTTTGCTGGCTCCTCAGTCCTCCAGCAGTGACAGCAGTGGGGTCAGTAGTCCAGAGCACGCAGCTGGGACCAGCAGTAGCGCAAGCAGTCAGTACGGAGCCGAAAACCTCAGGTCTTGCAGTCCACATAGTTCTTTAGACCAATCTGACGCCACAAGCCTGGCCTCGTACGAACACATCAACCGTGTCCTGCGGGAGGCTCACTTCCAGAGCCTACACAACAAAGGTCAATCCCGAGACAGGTGACTTTGAGAGACTTCCCCCATCTCTGACAGCGACCCCCTTCACTCTACCTGGGCACCTGGCTGCATTCTCCAGGAGACGGGGTAGAGATCATCATCAAGTTTCTTCTGACTTTTACATGCTAGAGCTCTCATTTGTGATTAGTCCAATTTTTTTTTGTTTTATTTTATTTTTTAATTAAAAGTGTGGCCTGAAACTGTCAAAACGATAAACTTAATAAAGCACAAAAGGATTCACATTGAAGCAATAATAGCTTGGTGACGATGCAACCTTTTGTGCCATACGCACTGTGTAATTTTCTTCTAAACACCAGTTTACATGCAAATAAGAGCTTCATTGCAGGTGGAACTGCGTCTGGTGCATATTATGGTCTCATTGCTGGTTCACTTGTGCACTTGATATGGGGTGTGTGTGTGTGTGTGTGGGTTGGGGGGTGTTCGGGCGGATATGGGATAATCGCATATACAACACAGCAACAATCTAGAAACCTTTTTGTTTATTTATTGAACTCGATTGCTAAGTTGCCATTTAATGTATGTTGATGTGGGGAATATACCTATGGTTGTAATAACAAGCCCCTGGAACAGCCTTTCACTTTCATCAACTCACTGATATGATATGATTGTTTCCTTTACCCCCCATCTCTTGTGCACTCTTTCCAGTGGTCTTATGGGTCCTCTGGGAGGTTAATTGTTAATTGAAATTAAAACAGTACTTGTTGTTTGTTTTTTACTTTATATTTTATGGAAACATTGGATGATATTTTACATTCATGTCACCAACATTTTAAAAATAAAGATGGCTGTTCCTAAATGAGTGCAACTTTATTAAAAATTAAAATGGTGAAACTGCTTTAAAGATTTTTGCCTGTTTTGCCTTTCCGCTTGATTTGATTAGGAAGAAACTCTGTAGTGTTTTTAGTCTGTCACTACGTGTGATAGATAACATATGCTAATGTGTGTGTTAATTCCACATGACCTGATATTGAAGGAGAAGTAGGAAAAGGTCACTTTAATTAAAGCAATACATGTCCTCATCTCGTCATGTAGTGCGGCCATAACAGATTACGCATATTAATGCTTCTCCGATAAGCATGGCTCCTTTACTCTGCGTGTCCTCATTAAGGATTCCTTATAAAAACACCTCTCCTTATAAGGATAGATGCTGACCTGGATTTCCGTTATTCAGCAAAATTGTGATTATTTTTTTCCTTTTTTGTCTATATTGATTAATAGATAAACCATACTGTCATGGAGCTCACTTTGTTCCCAGGGACGTTGTTACGCTGGAACAGTTTTGGGTCTCCTAGTTCAGGTTAAGGACAAGGTTTATGCTACAAAGCCATCCTATACAATTGTGTGCCTCCTACTTCGTGGAAGAACCATGGCTAGAAAAGTCAGGTGTCCTAATACATTTGTCTATATATTGCACAATTCCAGCTAAGTCTAATTACACAGCATGTGGACAAGTGCAGGGGAATTAATATTTATGCAAAGCCACTGAATTTTTACTAGACACATGTAAGCCATAATATTGAAATCATTAGCAGGTGATTATTTCCTGTATAGAAGTGGGATATATTAGGCTGCAATTGAGCAGTCCTTTTTTTTTTTTTTTTTTTTTTTTTTAAAAGTTGATGTGTTGAAAGCACGGGAAATGGGCAAGCATACAGACCTGATCAACTGTTATACGCATCTTAATGGCAAAGGTATTCCTTAATGACAGTGGCCTCATTTCAGTGGGATAAAACGCTCTGCCCCACTGCCAAAAAAAATATCAAGATTTAAGGTGTTAACTCGGACATGAATCCGTTCAAGCGTCTAAGGGATGCGCTGGACAAACGTCTGATCCGTGGAGGTCCCACCTTGCATATTACAGAACTTGAACCATATGCTGCTAACATCTTGGTGTCCGATAGCACAG
Source organism: Silurus glanis (assembly GCA_014706435.1). Classification (NCBI taxonomy): domain Eukaryota; kingdom Metazoa; phylum Chordata; class Actinopteri; order Siluriformes; family Siluridae; genus Silurus; species Silurus glanis. The sequence continues at coordinate 2,307,290 of JAAIIK010000022.1, forward strand.
CATGTTTTCAGAGGTCTTCAGGAAACCATGCCTCGACAGAACAGGGCTGTTTTGTTGGCACAAAATGGGATCTACTTAACATTAGGCAGGTGGTTTTAATTTTAGAGCTAACTTGTTAGCTTACTTTTTTACTCCTCCCATGCCATGAGGCACATTGACTGGCAATGGGGGAGGGGGTGGGGGGGGGAGCATTAGCAATTTTCAGAAATGCTATATTTTGTTTTAATGCTGCAAAAGGTACACGTCATCCCACAGTTCAACTTAATTCTGGAATTAAACTTCTATTTTAATGGCTCTACTGATTGCCTTTCGCATTTCTGAAAACTAGTTTCGATATACATTAAAGCTTTGTATAAATGTCCCAGGTGCTTATTAAGAAAGAGAAGAAAATAGAAGGTCAAAATTGAAAAGAAACAAGCATTTAAAGATCCTTATTATCTATACTGTCCGATAACACTATATTGACAAAAGTGTTGGGACACCTGACCTTTCCAGCCATATGTGTTGTGGACTTGAACTAGAAGACCCAAACCTGTCCCAGCATGCCAATGCCTCTGTGCACAAGGCAAACCCCATAAAGATATGGTTTACATGTTTTGGAGTGAAAGCTCTTGAGTGGTCTGCTATTGAGCTTTGCCCTTAACCATATTGAACACCGTTTGGGATTCATTGGAATGCTGCCTGCATTCTAGGCCTCTTCAACCTACATCAGTACCTGACCTTAATGCACTTGTGGCTGAAGGAGCACAAATCTCCACAACCACACTGTAAAATCTAGTGGACCATCTTCCCAGAAGAGTGAAGGTTATTATAACAGCAATTTGGGTTTAGATGTGAAATGGTATGTTCAAAAAGCACCTATGAATTTTATGTTCATCCATGCAGTGAATCCTTGTGTTATTTAGTTATGATCAACCAGTAGGTGGCAGCAGATGTTTAGTGTTCAGCATGTATGCGTTGCTCCTTGCTGTTTTTTGTGGGTTTTGAATGTCAAAACATGGCATTTTAAAGCTGTATCTAAAATAAAATAAAATAAAAGGAAATATTGCGTTGATGTAAAGTAACCAGAGAATGTTTTTATGATCAAATTCTAAAATGAATATATCTGATTTAAAAGTATCTAGCAGAAATACCACAGATCATGGATGCACCTGGGTGGGTTTAGCCTTAAGGACGGCTTATCAGTCAAGTCATGTGCTTCGGCAGGAGAGAGTTAAATCAACTGTCCCTGTTCTAGTGTCTACGTATGCACATACGTTGTTTTATTTTTACCATGGAAATCTGGGTTAGCAACAAGGGCTCCTGGTCCCTGTCCTCTCTCTTAAAATGGAGAGTTGCTGCTAGCTGAAGCATTAAGAAGGTCCAGTTCAAAATCTCATGGTAGATGACTGGACTATAAAAATCTCATTTAATCTGGAACAATAATTTGTCTGTTGTCTTCTTTGTGCCCGCTGGCTTCCTTATGAAACCAGTAAGCCGTATATTCAGCGAATCGTTGTGCGTCGTGTGTGACCAAAGAGCGCACAAAGGAGGCCATCATGGTTTAAAGGAAAACTCCACACTGAAACACATTAAATATGTTTAGAATGGAATATTTGTCATTTGTTTAATAAGTTGGGAGCAAATTTGTTGGTTGGTAGTGTTTGTTGTTTCTGTGAGAAGTTCATGGTTGTTTGCTGCAAGTCACAGCAGGACATTGCTAGAGTATTTACAATGCTATTAACAGGAGAAGATTTTCAGCCATAGCACTAAAACCACTGGCAGGTCACTTGAAAAACATTGATTATCTTATTTCAATGGTACCTGTTAATGGGATGGGATGGGATGGGATATATTAAACAGCAAGTGAACAGTCAGTTCTTAAAGTTGATGTGTTGGAATCATGAAAAATGGATAAGTCTAAGGATTGGAGTGTCTTTGACCAGGGCCAAATGGTGATAGAAAGACAACAGGGTCAAGGCATCTCCGAAACGGCAGGTCTTGTGGGGTGTTCTCCATTTGCAGTCAATACCTACTAAAGGTGCTCCAAAGAAGAAAAGACCATGAACCAGTGGGCAACCAAGATTCAGTGGTACATGTGTTGGAAGTTAGCCCGTCTGGTCAAATCTCAGAAGACACACTGTAGGACAAATTGCTGAAAAGTTTATGCAGGATCTGTTAGAAAGTGATTCGCATCTTGGCCATTGGAGTCTGTGTAGCTACAGACCCGTCAGAGTAATAATGTTGAACCCTATCTACCACTGAATCTACCTACTATGTGCTGTATTAGAAGTGACCCATGAAGTCAATAATAAATAACACTGTATATAGCACTATAATTATAACAGCTAATCAATTACAAAGTTTTACTCCTATTCAAGACAATTAATTCATTTGATTTATTTCCACATCAAAATCATTAACTTGTGTTCTACAGTGGTGTGAAAAAGTGTTTGCCCGCTTCCTGATTTCTTTTTTTTTTTTTTACGTTTGTCACGCTTTAATGTTTCAGATCATCAAACTAATTTAAATATTAGTAAAAGATAACACAAGTGAACACAACATGCAGTTTTTAAATGAAGGTTTTGATTATTGAGGGAAAACAGAATCCAAAACTACATGGCCCTGTGAGAAAAAAGTGTTTGCCCCCCTGTTAAAACTGTGGTTGATCACAACTGAGTTAATTTTCTCTAGCCAAACCCAGGCCTGATTACTGCCACACCTGTTCACAATCAAGAGTCAAGTCAAGTCAAGTTTATTTCTATAGCGCTTTTCACAACAGAGCATCAAAGCAGCTTTCCAGAATTGTAAGGGTTAAGGTGAATGGTGTGCATTTATCCCTGATGAGCAGCCATGGCGACTGTGGCCAGGAAAAACTCGCTTAGATGTTATGAGGAAGAAACCTTGAGAGGAACCAGACTCAAAAGGTGAACCCATCCTCATTTGGGTGACATCAAGAGTGTGATCATAAATCTTTAAATAATACAGAACACTGGAGAGTGAGAACTAACATGAGCACTGGAATGTAAGCTTATGAGTAATGTTCTTTCTACAATCTAGAAATAGTAAAGTCTAGAAAAATCTGAAAAAATCTGGAAAGACTTTTGGTAAAATACTCTGTGGACTGACGAGACAAAAGTTGAACTTTTTGGAAGGTGTGTGTCCCATCACGTCTGGCGTAAAAGTAACACCGCATTTCAAAAAAAGAACATCATACCAACAGTAAAATATGGTGGTGGTGGTAGTGTGATGGTCTGGGGCTGTTTTGCTGCTTCAGGACCATGGAACCATGAATTCTGCTGTTTACCAAAAAATCCTGAAGGAGAAGGTCCTGCCATCTGTTCGTGACCTCAAGCTGAAGCGAACTTGGGTTCTGCAGCAGGACAATGATCCAAAACACACCAGCAAGTCCACCTCTGAATGACTGGGAAAAAAATAAAAAATTAAGACTTTGGAGTGGCCTAGTCAAAGTTCTGACCTAAATCCTTAAAAAGGCGGTTCATGCTCAAAAACCATTCAATGTGGCTGAAATACAACAATTCTGCATAGATGAGTGGACCAAAATTCCTCCACAGTGCTGTAACAGACAGATGGTTTTGTATCAACGGCCTGGGGATCCATTAAATTACAGAGTAACACAGGAGCTTTGAGAATAGATCTGAACTGTACTTAATGTCAACAGTCAGCTACAATGGCTCAGGACTACAGGTTGCATTTTATCACCATCACTGCACACGTCAAAAGTTAAAAGCCCTACACAAATAAGGAATTGAATTAGTAAAAAAATAGAAGAAGATTGCCTGTTCTGATTAATAACTTCATGTAGATGTCCGGAATTATGTACACAATTGACCTGGAAAAGAGATGGCACCTGAATGCACTATTTGATGAAGGCAAGCCATCAGAGACAATGTCTTCTTGATGTTGTTCTGTTGAAATACCTTGTATCTTCACATTTATGTGGCTGTTACTTTGACATGTACCAGCTACATAAAAATTGTTGAAGACCAAATACATCCCTTCATGGCCTTACTGACACTAATTCCTTATAGCTGTAATGTCTTTTAGCAGGACAATCCTCCCTGCCGCAGTGCAAAAAAAAAAAAATTAAAAAAGAAATTAGGTAGGTTGTTTGAATGTTATGGATGGTGATGTTCAAGTTGTGCTATTATCTCCCATAAACAAAAGAACAAGAGCTTTTTTCTCACTCACTAACTTACAGTGGCGTTCAATGTCATATTAATGAGAAATCCTACAGAGAAATAGAAGAGACTGCAAACACTGAAACACTGGCATTGATGGTAGGATTAACATGAAAGTGAAGCTTTGTAAGCAGATTTGAGCAGAATGTTCAGATGAGCTGTGATATAAAAAAAAAAAGAAAGAAAGAAAAAAAAGGAAAGTGGTGCATCAGTATCTTTAGGTAGATTAAAGCCAGAGCAAATTCCCAGTGGCAACATGATCAGCAGGTAATTGAAAGTGAAAATAAATTGTAAATCATAGTTCAAACTACAAATTGAACTCTGTATTTCATTACAAAATAAAACGTGGATTCCACGGAAGATATGCCAGTTATAAAGATTACTATACAAGTTATACAGGGTGGATTTTCCCCCCTATGATCCTACGTCTATCATCAGGACAAATGTGTTGTTGTTTTTTTTTCTGTCTGCATAATCAACAAGCCTGGGAATAGTAGTGATGGGGAAGCATTTCTTTAGTCAAGCCAGCTTTCTGAGCATCCTAGCATACTGTAAACCTCTGTTGTGTCTACACCATAGCAGACAGAGGTGTTTAGTCAGCTGCTGGCTGGCATGATCCTGCTGTGAAGCTGCCATGGACCGTGTGGTGTCCTCCATCTATAGCCATCACTAACATCTGTTCTAATCCCACCACTGGAAAAAAGAAGCGCTTTGTCAGGTAGTTTCCCCCAATACTAGAGCTAATGAGTGAGCACTGCTGTCAGTTGTATTGTTTTGCCAAAGTAGAACTTCAGCCATAGAGCTGAACAGTCTTGGTACAAAAAAAAGGATTAGAATTGTAATATATACAGCACAATATGAAATTACTCCCAGGAAAGATTTGAGCTTCCTCTATGTTATAATAAATAAATGTTGTTTGTTTTATTGAGAAAGTTCAAAGTTTTAGATTTGAAAAAGTATGTATTATAGTATATCATAGAAAATAGATTTTTTATCACCATTGTCCTTTTTAGATAATAATCAAATCACATGTTTAGTTCATTCCTGGAGCTGATCTGTGAAGCTGTTAGGAAATATTGGCTCTTACCTCTTCACAGATATGTTTCAACTCAGCAGATTTTGCAAATGTCTTGCTTAATTAGCCCGTTTTTGTGTCGTACCATAGCATTTTAAATGTGAACAGGGTTATAAATCATTGCAGTATCACAGTTGTAGAAGGTTAAAAGTCAAACAGTAGGACGTGTGCTGATGAGATGTTCATTATGACTGTGTTGTAAATAGGAGTCCTGGGGTGAGGCCAGACAGCCTTCATGCTTTCAGCAGCAGTTTCTAGAGGATACAAATCTACAATTCCCAGGTGGGATTATCCTGAGTTTATAGACAGTCAACTGCAACATGTTCTTTAGTATTATTATAAAAAACATTCACAAGTTTCAGCATGCATAATGACACAAAAATGTCATTCATTCAGTTTTATTTTCATTTAATTTCACTCCAACAAGCAAACTCTATTTCCTGACACAGAATACAGTTTACTTCTAGGTGATCCCCAGACCTTCCCAAAGCATCTGTGAGATATAATTTCACAAAACCAGCAGCAAATTGGTCTTCCCTGTGTTCATCATCCAGTGGGACAAAAAATAACTCAAACAGGAGTTAACCAGGTGGTATCCATGTACGGTACCTAACTGGATCCTTTCAGGCACCTCTATGAGGCTCTGCCAAGTTTCATTTGAGTTCCTCAGAGGGGTTCATTCATAAACTACTGATTGTAACTTGTAATTGGCAGCCTTCAACCAGTTAAAAGGCCCCTCAATTTGAAATTTCAACTCCAACTTGGGCAAATTTGTCAACTACCATTTCCGTCCCTGTCAATTCCATATAGCTGCAAACACTATAAACAGTGTAAAGTCCCCCTTTTCCACTTATTTGAGTTAAAAGAACAGTAGTGTCTTTAGATCGGTTAATATACAGACACAGTACTTGTTTAAATTTGTAACACTGACCAAACTAATCTCTATTTTGAGAAGGTAATTACTAATTTGCTGCTGATACTACTCACTACTGGGATGACCACTATTCTTTCTGTTTGGAACTCAAGTTCGGTTCCAACAGCCACTTGATGAGAAGTTCAGTTTCAAACATGAATGTTTTGAAGTTCATCATAGTATAACAATAGAAATTATGTTTAAATTGCTTTTTATGAGCTTTAAATATTTAAAACAACAATAACGAAACAAAAATGGCAGGCTTCTGTGTAGGGTCAAACGTGCCAAGAAGGGAAATTATGTTATTACAACTTGCAGATGACCACTTACACATACAAATCATCACAATTTGACTGAAAATCCTCTGACTTGGCAAAAAATTGTGGGCAGTCTCCTCAAACCCAAATGTAGCAAATGACTTTAAATCGACATGGATGCTCACTAAATGAACAATAAGCAACAAAACAAGTAATAGTTTTAAATAAATTATGCTATATGTATGAGTATTTGTCAGTCAACATACAGACATTGACTTATAAAACACTACATTTTTACAGTAGTTTGCAATTTACAGTAGTAAATCACTCTTCATTCACTCCATGAGCACTGCAGCATTCATAGATTTTTCTCCATTCTGCATCTTGAATGCATAAAGGTTGAAAATATGTTCCAACTTCCCACTTTGTAACGTGAATGCAGCATAAATTCCCGCTTCCTCATACATATCACTACTGCTGACATGATCTGTTAATTCCTTTTACTCATCTGTAATGAAATAAGATACATGTTTGTGGTTAATGCAAGTCTTTCTGAATACAGGAGCTAACCTGACAGGGTTCCAAAAATTATTTTTAAGTCAAAACTAAGTACATGATGTTTCTATTTTCATTAAATAAACTATTTCATTACAAATAAAAGGGCTTAGTTTACGGTTGACATGCAAACACTGCATCTAACTAGCTAAATGAATGTAGGTTAATGTACGTAAGCATAATTATTGGTGGACAAAGAACCTGTACTTGAGAAAAAGTACAAAACCCCTTGCCTAAATACATTAAGCATAGGTAGTAAAAGTTTCCAAAAACGAACATACACTGATAAAGTGCAAATACTTGAAAACATTTCTTAATTACACTAATGAATGCCTTAAAAAGTATTTACAGAAACAAAAGGTATCTTGAGTTATGAGGTTACATGTAGGGGGTGGGGTTTTGTTTATTCTTGTCAAATTACCTTGATTTTTTTGTATATTATCACCTAAGTTGCTCTGCTAAATTAAATAAATCAAGTAAGTAGATGTTTATTTCACATGTTAGGAACCATGTGTGTAGTCTGTGTGTCTACATGCTCCCTAAGGTTTCATAAATGTTTTGTCTCTAATGCAGCCTACAACATTTGTCAACTGCATGGAGTCTTGCATAGCTTACACACTTATGAGTTATGTTGGTCGCTCATGCAGTTGAGCCCCTCTAGGGGAAAATACAAATACATTAAAGGCACGGCTGATGTGAGATTTGACATTTATTAGCTGAGACAGCACCCTAAGGATTCTAAAAGGTTCTTTTGAGCATACTGTCTTTATGGTATCGTGACCCACAACCTCTTTGTTTTGAATCTTGTGCAAATAACTTGCCCTGCCTGTGCAGTTGAAAGATGGGTCAATCTGCCAGAAAATCTGCCTCAGATTATGGGGAAAGCACTTAAGCAGGGATAGAAAGAAGGGTTGCGATAACCCCCCAAAAAACTTAAACAGGACGTCTTTGGAAGAGCGAGCAATGGCTATGGTTTTAAATTATTAAGCACAGAAAAAAACAAGACATGCTATTGTTTTATATCCTTATAGATGTAGTCATCCTCTGGGACTTGAAGATTTGCCTAGACAGGGGTTCTCAAACTTTTTGCTACCAGAGACCTTTAAAACATACATTATAGAAATTTCACAGACCCCCCAAGTATGCATTTATTTTATGAACATAATCCAATTATTTATTAACAATAAGAAATTGTTTATTGATTAATTGTGTATTATAATAATAATAATAATAATAATAATAATAATAATAATACAATGAGTATTTACTGAAGCCATTGATATTCAACTGACAGAACACACTATGTCCATATTGACATTATTTTTAGACTTAGTTGTGTTCGGGGTATTAAGATTTGTACCAAAGAGATGCAATTCAGCTGACCAGTAAAACAGATTAAAAACAGGGCATTAAAAATTATATCATAAAAATGGCAAAAAAGAAAAAGAAAAGAAAACCAATGTATTACCAATTCATTATTATTGTCTTCAGAGACTTCAGAGACACTTTTCAATATTAACTTCTAGCACAATCTTTATACTAATATCACGATGATAAACAAGAAATATTAAAACATTTGATGATTATAAATCAAGTATCAAATATTATAATAATACAATATATCAAATATTGACAATGATGATTATAAATCAAGTATAAGTATAAAAGTATATATTAAAATTGTGCACACAGAAACAACATTCAATGGAGTTTGGTGACTCTGAAAGCCATTTAAAGAAATATCTATTTTCAACAATAACAATTTATTTGCATTTGCTGTAAATATTCTTTAAGAGTGAATAATTGTACAAGAAGAAAGATCAATAGCTTCTTCAACTTTTTTGTATAATGTCTCCTTTCAGCACAAGGAGCACTGTTTGTTAGTTCTAATGATTTCCTTCCATGTGCTTTTGTTTTATTTCTAGTTTTAACGTTGCTCTGTGTTCTGTCATTAGTGTATATCCAATCCATACTCACCTGCTTTCTTTTTAGCTCTTGATTAGTTTTTCTATTTATTTCCTCCTTTGTCTTTTTCCCACTGCCAAGTAACATCATTGTTATTGTATGCCTTGGACTGCCTTGTTCCTAGTTCTTTGCACTTCCTGGTCTTGATCTCTGCCTGATTATTAGAATTACATTTATGGATTACTCTAAGCTGATGTTCTTTGCCTGTTCTCTGACTCTCTATTTATATTTGTATTTATGTAACTAATATAATACTTTACCATTAACCCAGCCATTAGGGTTGCACAATCCCGGATAAATGGGGAGGGTTGCGTTATGAAGGGCATCCAGCGTAAAAAATGTGCCAAATCAAATATGCGGATCACGAATCAGAAATTCATACCGGATCGGTCGAGGCCCGGGTTACCAACAACCGCCACAGGTATCGTTAGCCAACAGGGTACTGGTGGAAATCTGGCCACTGTTGTCTGAAGAAGGAGAAGGAGAGGAGGAAGACGTCTACAGAGACAGCAGGGAAAGGAGAAGTGTAGGAGAGTGGAGGTTATGGTTGGAACTTTAAATGTTGGTACTATGACTGGTAAAGGGAGAGAGTTAGGGAGAGAGATAGCTGATATGATGGAGAGGAGAAAGGTAGATATGTTGTGTGTTCAGGAGGCCAAGTGGAAAGGGAGTAATGCCAGGAACATTGGAGGTGGGTTTAAACTGTTCTATCATTGTGTGAATGGAAGGAGAAATGGTGTAGGGGTGATTCTGAAGGAAGAGTTCAGTAAGAGTGTAGTGGAGGTGAAGAGAGTTTCTGATAGAGTGATGATTGTGAAGCTGGAAGTTGAAGGGATGATGATAAATGTCATCAGTGCTTATGCTCCACAAGTGGGTTGTGAGATGGAAGAGAAGGAAAAATTCTGGAGTGAATTAGATGAATTGGTAGAGAGTGAACCTAGGAATGAATAACTGATGATTGGGGCAAATTTCAATGGGCATGTAGGTGAAGGGAACAGAGGTGATGAGGAGGTGATGGGTAGGTATGGCCTTAAGGAGAGGAATGTGGAAGGGCAGATGGTGGTTGATTTTGCTAAAAGGATGGAAATGGCAGTGGTAAATATTTATTTTAAGAAGAAGGAGGAGCATAGGGTGACTTATAAGAGTGGAGGAAGGTGCACACAGGTGGAGTATATTCTATGTATGAGATGCAACCTAAAGGTGATTGGAGACTGTAAGGTGTTGGTGGTCTGTAAGATGGTTTTGCAGGTGAAGAAGAAGAGGAGGAGAGTGAAGACTGAAAGAAGAATAAGATGGTGGAAACTGAAGGAGGAAGACTGTAGTGTGAGATTCAGGGAAGAGCTCAGACAGGTGGTGTTGAGGAGGTGCTGGATGATTGAGCAAATACTGCAGAAGTGATAAGGGAGACAGATAGGATGGTACTTGGTGTGACATCTGGAAATAGAAAGGAAGACAAAGAGACTTTGAGGAAGTACAGGAAAGCATAAGGAGAAAGAGGTTGGCAAAACAGAATTCGGATCGACAGAGTGATGAGAAAAGTAGGCAGGAGTACAAGGAGATGCGACAGCAGGTGAAGAGGGATGTGGCGAAAGCCAAGGAAAAGGCATATGAGGAGCTGTATGAAAGGTTGGACACTAAGGAAGGAGAAAAGGATTTGTACCGATTTGTCAGGCAAAGGGACAGAGCTGGGAAGGATGTGCTGCAAGTTAGAGCAATAAAGGATGGAGATGGAAATGTGTTGACTAGTGAGGAGAGTGTGTTGAGAAGATGGAGGGAGTATTTTGAGCAGCTAATGAATGAGGAAAATGATAGAGAGAGAGAATTTTGGATGGGTGAAGATGGTGAAGCAGGAAGTGGATAGGATTAGTAAGGAGGAAGTGAGAGCAGCTATTAAGAGGATGAAGAGTGGAAAGTCCAGATGACAAGCATGGAGCATGGAGATGTTTAGGAGAGATGGCAGTGGAGTTTTTAACAAGATTGTTTAACAAGATTTTGGAAGGTGAGCGGATGCCTGAGGAATGGAGAAGGAGTGTGTTGGTACTGATCTTTAAGAACAAGGGAGATGTGCAGACTTGCAGTAACTACAGGGGAATTTAGTTGATCAGTCACACCATGAAGTTATAGGAAAGAGTAGTGGAAGCCAGGCTGTGAGAGGAGGTGACCATCTGTGAGCAACGATATGGTTTCATGCTGAGGAAGAGCACCACAGACGAATTATTTGCTTTTGAGAATGTTGATGGAGGAGTATAGAGAAGGTCAGAAGGGGAATGAAAGTCAGTAGGAGTAAGACATAGTACATGTGTGTGAATGAGAGGGAGGGCAGTGGAGTGGTGCGGTTGCAGGGAGAAGAGGTGGAGAAGGTGGTGGAGTTCAGGTACCTGGCGTCAACAGTGCAAAGTAATGGAGAGTGTGTTAGAGAAGTGAAGAAAAGAGTGCAGGCAGGGTGGAGTGGGTGGAGAAGAGTGACAGGAGTGATTTGTGATAGAAGAGTATCTGCAAGAGTGAAAGAGAAAGTTTATAGGACTGTGGTGAGACCTGCGACGTTGTATGGTTTAGAGACAGTGGCATTGAGTAAAAGACAGGAGGTGGAGCTGGAGGTAGCAGAGCTGAAGATGTTGAAGTTTTCGTTGGGAGTGACGAGGATGGACAGGATTAGAAATGAGTTTATTAGAGGGACAATGCATGTAGGACGTTTTGGAGACAAAGTGAGAGAAGCTCGATTGAGATGATTTGGACATGTGCAGAGGAGGGACATGGGTTATATCAGTAAGAGAATGCTGAGGATGGAGCCACCAGGAAGGAGGAAAAGAGGAAGACCAAGGAGGAGGTTTATGGATGTGGTGAAGGAAGACATGCAGGTGGTTGGTTGGAAAGAGGCAGATGTAGAGGACAGGGGGGTATGGAGACGGATGATCCGCTGTGGCAACCCTTAACAAGAGCAACCGAAAGAAAAAGAAGAAGAAGAAGAAGAAGAAGAAGAAGATATAATACTGTACCGTTATTTACTTACTACTACTACTTATATATATATATATAATTCGCACAGATCGCATAGATTAATCGCATTGACAAATATGTTTATTTATGTATGAAGAAATGTGGTCGAAAAAAAATCTTGAATGATTGTGATCTGATTTCCGTTTGGTGAAAATTAAATCGTAAAAAAACAGCAGTAGAACGCTATGTTTAATAGTGAAAGAAAGAGCATTTCCGCGCACACAGTGCAAAGGGATCTCAAGGGACTGAGATTAAACAGCTGTGTAGCCTTAAGAAAACCACTTATCAGTGAGGCTAATCAAAAAAAGGCTTTCATTTGCTAAAGAGCATAAAGATTGGACTCTGAAGCAATGGAAGAAGGTCATGTGGTCTGATGAGTCCATATTTACATCGTTACAGATTGATGGGTGCATCAGGGAAAGAAGAGAGTGAATGAACTGATGCACCCATCATGCCTAGTGCCTACCGTACAAGCCTGTGGGGGCAGTGCTATGATCTGGGGTTGCTGCAGTAGGTCAGGTCTCGGTTCTGCTTATGTTATATGGCCAAAGAATGAGGCCAGCTGACTACCTGAATATACTGAATGACCAGGTTATTCCATTAATGGATTTTTTCTTCCCTGATGGCACGGGCATATTCCAAGATGACAATGTCAGCAGGAAACAAAAATTCTAATTCTCAAATCCTCAGAGAGTTCTTTGCCATGAGGTGCCATGTGGAACATCCAGTGGTCAGTATGAGTGAATTGTACTCAACGTACAGCTGTTATCAGTTAGGGTAAACTCATTTTTGTTATACAAGCTGCACATTGACTACTCTAAAATATATTCAAGTTTCATTCGTATAGTAGTGTCCCTTGAGAAGATGGTCGCTGAATGTGAGGGGAGATACTGTGTATACATGAGGTGGTATCAAAAAGATTCAAGATTAGCTCTGTTTACAAGAAAGTTATTTATTTACAATTTATCTACATTTACACACTATCACCTTCAAAATAGTCCCCTTGCACACCAATACAGTGCTCTCTGTGACTGTGTGTGCAGCCTTGTGCTGACATCTGTTGTCGTGTAACAGAACTAGTCTTGATTTTTTTTACTTTTTGACACAATCTTATATATATATATATAATGTGTATATATTCATTTATATATTGTTACTATTTGCACTATATCTATCTATCAAGTATATTGCAAGTATATAGAGTTTCAAGATGGAAATGTGCTACAGATTGAAATTAGATATGATAAATCACTCCTATCATATCTAATCAAATTACTTATTTACTTGCTACTAAAATACCTACATGAAGGCCTGAATATAAAGAATATGCCAGTCACATGGTTGTGAATAGGATGTGGATTAACAGCAACTCCAGGCACAAACCCCTATGGCTAATGGACAGCGTTTAATTACTTTTTTTAAACTATTGTATTCTGACTCATCTGAGTATCTTAAACATACTGTACCAGTGCTTCGAAAGATAAGTTGTACATCTAGCCTTTCCCACTTGTGAGCCTTTGGATTTACTGATTCTAAGCAAATGTTTCCAAAAGCTGGTCTCTAAGGATGTCGTTATTCAACATTTTCTCTCTCTCTCTCTCTCTCTCTCTCTCTCTCTCTCTCTCTCTCTCTCTCTC
>JAAIIK010000022.1:2390838-2404193 GCA_014706435.1 Silurus glanis
TGTGTGTGTGTGTGTGTGTGTGTGTGTGTGTGTGTGTGTGTGTGTGTAAATAGACACTTCAGACATAGGCATAAATTGAAGGATAAAATAGACAAAATAATATACACAAACCATACAGAATGACTCAACTGCTAACCGAGTCATTCACATGTATTAGCAGTCTCAAACTGTATTTGTCTCTTTTAACTACCTAAATAAATAAAACCTAATACAGCTTTATTTTTTTGCTGAATTTTACATGATCTTTCCTGTACAACATGGAAAGTATTGAGGTAAAACATTATATATTCTACCTCGTTCCATTCTCAACTATTGTCTGGTTGCTTGCTGAGATGTAGAGGAAAAAATGATATTCCTATAAGTGCATTGCAAATTTGTCTACACCCGTGAGGTCTGATTAAGTTTATGGTTTGAGCATTTATTGTATGAATCAATGTTGTCACTAGTTTATGATGAATATTTAAAATCACACAAAACAGTTTGGCACTTTTGTCACCTTTCTTCAAAGCTTTTACACTGTATATAAATAACATAAAATATATACTACTAAATGTAACCCATTCTGGAGTGTGTACTTGTTAGATGTTTGTTTACACATTGTTATAAAAAATGTTTATTTCAAATCTTTTCTACATTTCTGCTGTTTATTCGAGTTCGATAGAAGCACTATAGCAATTTAACCAAAATTATATGGAGGATTTTGGGTAGTATTTTTAGCTCTTTAGAATAGATTTCAGCTCTAGCAAGTTTAATTTGTCTGTTGGATTCTCCTTCTTGCTGACTGCTATTGGGTAAAAACCTTAGTATCCCATTAATCCCCTCCACAGGTGCTGGAAAGTCTGAATAGGACAGCAGATCTGCTAAATTTGGTCTCTGACACTAGAAAACATGCTCATCTTTAAACAGGCACGCTTGGCTGGCATTGCTTTTCAGCACTCTGCAGTATAGATAGCCAACATTAGTTTGCACGTACGTTTTCTTCTCACAGCCCAAATAACAACAGACTGAGCCGCTGTGCCACCCCAAGGCTTCCTATACTCCACATCCTGTGATGCCCCTGCCCAGCAATAAACAGCTTCCTGCTATTGCTTACAGCCAGACTACTCTGTGAAATGGGGATTACTATACCAAGTGAGGGGGGGTGGGGAACGCATTCACACAGTCAGCAAGGCTAGCTAGATATTAGTTTTTGATCCTTTTGCAACAGAATAGTAGAAACGTCTTGTTTAAACAAAGAGCATTTTTCCTCCATAGCCTTTAAGTCCTAAACAAATTGCTTTTAATGACAGTGCTTATTAATGCTGACAGTCAGTCTAGGAGAAATATGTATTTATTTATCATTTGTGACAGTTCAGACCAGGACTGTCTGGATGTGCTGCCTACTTCTTCTGTGATTTGCCAGTACTGATGTATGAGGTTTGTTAAAAAAAAAGAAAAAAAAAAAGGCAAGAGCTGCTACTGTAACGAAACATGCCAAGGAAGAGATTGTTTATACCTGTTAAGCAGTAGTGTCATTACAAATGGACATTATTATTATTATTATTATTATTATTATTATTATTATTTTTATATATATTTTTTAAATTATTATTATTTCATCAACTGAGTATTGGAAAATAGTTTGACGCATAATTTAATTTTGTAAAATAGAGATGAAAAACGTTCACACACACCTGTTCCAATTTATGTAAAAAAAAATTAAACTAAAATAAATCTTCTCAGATTCCAACAATGAAGTGATTTTGATTAACCACAAATGAGGATCGGCTGTTGCTGTTAATGCCTTGACATCATTTTGGTTTCATCTGACTGCTAAAGCCATGGTCCACATAGAGTTTGCAAATCATTTATGGGATCTCATTGTCGAAATGTATTCATTAGGAGGAGGGTAAAAAAGAATTTTGAAACACATTAGCGATGTCATAGATTAATGTGAATGCCACTACCAACAAGTAGAGTCTGAAGTAAGGACAAGATGAAAACTTATCAGGTAGGCTGCCAAGACACCTACAATAACATTAAAGGAGCTGCAGGAATATCTGGCTAGTACTGTTTACTGTCTGCTTGTGCCAACATTCTCATGTTTTCAGCTGGGACTGAAGCTCTAGTCAAGACCGAAGGAAAAATCGATAGCTTTAAATACCAATATATGTTAGTAAAAAACCTGCAGGCCAAATTTTCACATAAAAATGACACATTAAACAAACCATTATTAGCCAAAGAATGGTTTGAGAATTTGATCAGCATTTTGAAATGGCCCATCAGATCCCAAACTTAAATCCAAAACCCGTGGAATGATTTGAAGAGTTCACACAAGCACTCTACTCAAATTTTGAATGATTCAGAGAATTAATCCTGAAAAATAATGAAATTATTTTACAAAAATCAAATCAATATATGTGTTGTTAGTAAACTCTTGAAAAGATCAGGTTTTTGTAACATAGTAAATGAAAATGTTATTTATATTGTTATTTATTATAAATTCTGATTACTTTTTTATCTTTTTTGATTATAGTGTTTGTTTCTGTTGTAATTTTAGGGCCTCCTTTATAGGTTTAATAATAACAAATTTTACAGAAATTTGTTTAAGTGAAAAAAATGTGAGATTGACTCCCATGCCATAGGTACTCTATAGACTATTAATTTCTCCATTTTGTGTTTCCCTTTTTTTTGGGATGGTTGTTGTTAATAAACAGTCGATAGTTATTGTGTACTCTTTTGTACTATGTTAATGAAATGTTCAAAGAGAATCTGCTTCTTGATTTATCAGAGATATATTATTGTTGTAATATATATAAATATAAGTCAATTAGAAGTAGTGTGTCCAAGATTTCTGAACAAAGATAAACTCTAGAGCACATTTTGTACTGAAGTATATACAGTGGTGTGAAAAAGTGTTTGCTCCTGATTTCTTTTTTTTTTATTATTTTTTATGTTTGTCACACTTTAATGTTTCTTTCGGCTTCTCCCATTAGGGGTCGCCACAGCGGATCATCCGCATGTTTGATTTGGGGCATGTTTTTACGCTGGATGCCCTTCCTAACGCAACCCTCCCCATTTGTTCGGGCTTGGGACCGGCACTAAGAATGCACTGGCTTGTGCAACCCTAATGGCTGGGGTTAGTTCCCTGACCGGGGATCGAACCCTGGCTACAGCGTTGAGAGCGCCGCATCCTAACCACTAGACCACTTTAATGTTTAATGTTAGTAAAAGATAACACAAGTAAACACAACATGCAGTTTTTAAATGAGGGTTTTTATTATTAAGGGGAAAACAAAATCCAAAACTACATGGCCCTGTGTAAAAAAGTGTTTGCCCCTAAATATAACTGGTTGGGCCACCCTTAGCAGCAACAACTGCAATCAAGCGTTTGCGATAACTTGCAATGAGTCTGTTACAGCGCTGTGGAGGAATTTTGGTCCACTCATCTACGCAGAATTGTTGTAATTCAGCCACATTGGAGGGTTTTTGAGCATGAACCGCCTTTTTAAAGGTCATGCCACAGCATCTTAATAGGATTCATGGCAGGACTTTGACTAGGCCCCTCCAAAGTCTTCATTTTGTTTTTCTTCAGCCATTTAGAGGTGGACTTGCTGGTGTGTTTTTGGATCATTGTCCTGGTGCAGAACCCAAGTTCGCTTCAACTTGAGGTCACGAAATAAGAAACACTTTTTCACACCACTATACATGAGTTGCAATGCTTTGTGTATGCACAAATATAAATTTAAATAAAAAAAATTAAATGGACTGCAGACAGTAAATCCATCATAAGTGATGAAAGGTTTAGAGGCATCCAAAAAGAAAAATCATATTTTAAAGTAAATCTTTTAAGGGTCCTCACTTTGATAATCGATGGGTTATATATTTGATTTTCATTGCAAAAATATATTGCTTTTATAAAGGTATTAAAATCGAAGTTCAGTCATTTGGAGAATATACAATAGTATTTTGTAGATATAATCATCATTTAATGTAATATAACTGCATATTTCTGGATCAACCTAATGTTAGAGGATACAATATAATGAATATTCTTTCAGTTCTTTTTTCTTTTATGAAATATCGCTATCTTCGCCAAAGCTATTTTTGGACCTAATGGGTGATGGAGATTTATGGAGGAACGGATTAACTGGGTTAATTATCTGACTTTGTCATGCATCTGGTAAATTAGGAATCATCTGCTTCTTAAAATTCTGCCTCAGTTTGCAATATTTTTGATCTGAAAAAAAAGATCAGTTCCTACAGCCTTCAAAAAAATGTCCTCTTAAAAGATCACATTTGACATTACATTCCAAAAGTGGTCTGGTCACAAAATATCACTTGAATTTGTGAAGGATTTCACAATCATGTTTCATTCTTTCTGTGTTTAACTAGGCTTTAAAAGGCACCACACATATTTTGGTCAGAGGTTGGAAAGTTGAGCAACTTTCCTTGTTAAGCTCTAGGATTTACTTCTAGCATAGCTTTTGCCTGAAAGCGTTGGACAGAACCGAATCAACAAATGCCAAACAAGAATCAAACAAGAACTCTGTTGTCTCACATTTTCAGGGCACAGTCTTTGTTAACAAATAGCCAAAAATGTATCTGTCATAAAGTTAAATGCACAAACACCACAGGTTCGGGAAAGGTCTGACCAGCTCCTTCGAATAAATGGATTCAAACATTTTGTCTGTTGAGTAAGAACACACCTCTATATAGCTTATATAAAAAAAAAAATTCAAATAAATAACAAAAATTCTTTCTGTGAATTTCCTCCTCTTACTAGTGATTAGGTTAGGTTGATCAGTGGATATTGGTGCTAAAATTGTATAAACATGGAAATTTGACAGCATGAAAAAATGGTTTCTTCAGGGGTCATTAAAGTTCAGCAGGTGTACTTGTTGCCATTTAATTTTTTTTTTCAGTCAGAGACTCAATGCTGATGAACTGAATAGCTCAGTAAGAACTATGTGTGACACAATTTCAGCAAGATAAGAATAAGAAATGGCAACAATGATATTTGATAGTTGTAGTTAATGGTGCATGGAGCACACTTGCTGTAATAAACTAATGAAAAGATTAAATTATTTACAGAAGTTTTACAGATAAATAGAGCCATACTTTTTTCTCCTTTTATGCATAGTTATCTTTGGTTACATTTCTTCCTTGCTCTGCCTGACTTTCTCTTTATCTCTTTCTGTTGTATGTTTTTTTCTTCCTTTCTATCAGCACCCCCAGGGTACCCACGCTTTTCAGGAAGTCTGGCTCATACATTCCTTCCTATAAGTCATTTGGATCACCATGCCAACAGTGGGGTTCTCTATGGTCAACACCATTTC
Organism: Silurus glanis; assembly: GCA_014706435.1. Classification (NCBI taxonomy): domain Eukaryota; kingdom Metazoa; phylum Chordata; class Actinopteri; order Siluriformes; family Siluridae; genus Silurus; species Silurus glanis. Next base: position 2,396,157 of record JAAIIK010000022.1, read on the forward strand.
TATGACACCCAAAAAGGTTAGCAAAGCATGCAGCATTTTATATTATAGCATATTTTTTATCTGTTTATATACTTCAATTAAAAAATAAATAAATACAATTTAATTAAATAAAAAAAAAACTTTGGAAAGCTGAAATCCTTTGGAAAGCTAGCACTGTTATTAATTATTTAGTAATAATAATTAATGATCATGTTTTATCATTCTCTCAGAAAACTTCTACTTAAGAAGCCTTCCATCCCAACCCCCACTTATTTCAGCCAATCACAACATTCCACCCATGTCAAGGACAGAGCCAGGCAACACCCAAGGCTCTTGCAGTAGGGACACAGGAAGTGTTGTCAACTTGCAAAAGGGTCTAAAGGAAGCCAGTATTGACAAAGGCATGGTCTCAGGTACAAAGGACAAAGAAAGGTCAAGCGGTAAGCATGAGCCTAAAGATCGCCACCCCCACAACCAACATTCACAATCCCAGCATCTCCAGTCACACCAGTCTCAACACCATTCTCAGCTCCCTTCCACGATGGACACCATGAATGGTATGGAGCGGCACAAGGCTTCTTTACTTATGGAGTACAAGGACCATTCACAGAGCATGGGTAAACCTCTTAGTGCCTGTCTGCTTAATGGAAAGATGCAAAATGGGGACTCTCGGCGTGGTGTTGGGTCCAAAGTATCTATGACAAGCTGTGGAGGAGAAGGCATGGGCAGGGGTCCTGGAGACTCAACAAATACACATGCCAGACACATAATTAACAACAATACTGGCCGTTGCACAAAAGAAGCTGTAAGCGGGGAGATGCGGATCAGCGAGCAACCCCTCCCTGATTGTGTGGAGAGGGGTCAGGTGCTACACCAATCTTTGTCATACTCTGTACCTCCTCCTTTGCCCATGGCTTCAGCAACTGGTGGTGGTCATCCAGGCAGCTTTCACTGTTTACAGCTCCATCCTAGTCATCAGCATCATACCCAGCACCCACACCACAGCCACCACTCCCACCATCACCCAGATTTTTTCTGCCCCCCTCCCCCTGCCCCGATCACCAATCCTACTTTACATGAAAAAGGTGTCTGCAGCAATGGAACAAGAGAACCTAAAGCAACCAGACCCACATTTGTACCATCTGTAGGACATCTTGGGGAAAAAGCTGGAGGCCTTTTTCAACTGGGAAACCCTGAATGCCAAGGGGTAACTGGTGGGGGAAGCAGTACCAAAGAAAAGGCAATGGAAAAGGCAAGTGGGGGTGTGGGGCATCCAGGGAACTGGCACAGAAAACAACAGGAGCACCAACAACAACAACAACAACAACAACCTCCTCCACAAAAGCAGCATCCCTACAGAAAAGCAGAAAAAGCCCCAGACTGGATGCATAACAATGATCAATTGCAACAACAGCAGCAGAACCATCTTCAGCAACATCAGGCTGTGCGGTCTCATAGTGCAGACTGTATCAATAGCATGGACACAGATGTTTATAGATCAGCTCTTACACAGGAACCCAAAACTGGCCACCTCTTAACTCACCTTAGTAATGTTAACACACATTCCTATCAGGATTGCTCACATTCTAGATCAACTCCTAACTCCTCACCCCTTGCTAAGACCCTGTCTCAGCAAGGACCTGGTTCTGGAGGTGGGAGTTGCTCCATGCAGAGAGAAGGCCAAAAGGTTGCCCGTATCCGGCACCAACAGCATGGCAGAACGAGTTCAAGTGCTTCCTCAGCAGAGCTGGGCCAGACCAGTAGCAGTCAAGAGATGAAGCAGAAAATTGATATGTCCTCATACACTTATAATAACAGTGGGCAGCATCATTCACATCAGCAATCACCTGTGCCACCATGGGCAATGCACCCCCATCATGTCCACCTGGAGGATGATCAACGCAGAGCTTATATGGAGCCTGTCAGTGGAGCTGCCAATAGGAGGCAGCAGCCCCATCAACACCAGTCAGGTGGAATGGGACCCCCACCTGCTCCTGCACAGAACCAGCAGGAGGTTTTGGGCCCACAGGCAGAGGGTAGTGCAATGAAAAACCTTCTGAAGTATAGCAACCAGCAGCAGCCTCTCCTTCTGTCCCAGAAAACCCCATTTGGGGGACTGGGAAGCCTTAAAACAGGACCTAACAGCACCAACTGCACCTTACAAACTGGCAAAACAACTCTGCCTTCTAGAAAAGTCATAACCAACGATAACGAAAGGCATGACTGTGGAGGACGGAGCAGAGAGATAGGAGAGGTGGCTCACGGGGAGGGGGAAGTCCGGCAACCCCCTGTGGGTATTGCAGTTGCTGTGGCACGGCAGAAAGAACCAATCTGCAGACCGCCTGACAACCATCCAAGCAGCTGCCAGGGGCGGGTCCACTCTGGCATGAAAGGTGAGCATAGCTTTTAACCTCTTAGACACTGAATAAACAAACAGAAAAGCAAGCATTCCTCCTTGATGTTGTGTGATCTTTTTGGTGAAAAATACACAGAATGCCTTTCTAAGCCTAAAGTAGAAATGCTTGCACAGAGAAAGAGAGTGCATACAAATGCTGCTGTGCAGCTGTTATTTTACAGACTGTTATCTTACATATCATAATTAAAAAGGCACGTTGAAATAAAATATAAATTTTCTTAGGTATCTCACGGCCCATGTATCCCCCGGACTCCTCTAGAGAGGAGGACAGGAAAAGAATGAGTGGGGAGCACATGGGGGTCACTGGGGGTCATCCATGCCTGAACAGAGAACGAGAAACTTTTATCAGGTAAATAATCCCTTTATGAAACAAGGTCTCTCTCACACATACATGTTAACATTTTTATCACACAGCTACTACTCCTTTAACTGCTGTTAATTTACATTTTTAGGGACAACAAAGAAAGAGTAGAATTTGCAAGGATCCATCCCTCCAATAGCTGCCGTGGTGACCTCCCCTCTCATTTGATGGTGCCTGGTGGCACTTCCCTGCAGTCGGGCCAGTTGGGAGACCCTGCTGCACATTCCCACTCTGCACACCACCATTGGATGCCCCGCACAGCAAGTCCCTCCCTCTGGATGACAGGTCATTCCTATGGTGTGTAATTAAAGGAAAACATTTAAGAAATATCAAAACAGGCATGAAGCCTAATGAAAGTTTGTATTTATTTATTTATTTTTATATACCACAAAAATCTAAGAGTTAAATAATGAATTATATTAATGACAGATACATGTTTTCTTTACCATTTGGTATACCATCATGACTAGATGACAGTGGAAAACACGGATGTAAATTAGCATACTATGTATTAAAATCTTTCTGCTATCCATTTATTCTCAGGTATAAGCCATACCGGTCTCCACCAGAATCTTCCCCCAGGGTTCTCTGCAACTATGCCTGCTCCCCTCCAGCCTGTACTTCCCCTGCCCCAGGACCCTTCCGCCCAGCTGGTGGTTTTACCTTCTGAGCCTACTGCCCATCCAGCCACTCATCACTTGGGTATGATGAAGTCTTTTTGCATCTTTACTTATTTTATGCTCTCTGCAACTCTCTTTCTTGTTATTAATTTGGCTATGACTAATATTAGGTTAAAGACTTCAAGAGTGTGAAGTGAAGTCACTTATGTGGTGTTTCTGTTTAGCTATTGGTCTGTGCATAATGCGATTTATTATGGACAGGTCATCCCCATTTCCATTGGGGTTGGTTTTCTGCATTGTCAGGATGCTCTACCCTTTCCTAGATCTATACATAAATGCCACTTCTGTGATAACACAAAGTTTCTCTAGCCCCTCTAGTATACGCATGCCTCTTTGCTGCAAACAGGCTGTGAAATTTAATTAGCTTTCCATTCTTGACGGAGCTTGCTTCCTTCCGTTCTCTGTTGGAGTCTAAGTCTGAATCGGGAAGTGCATCCACAAAAGTTTTCCCTTGGGTAACATTATCCGAGCTGGGTTAACATTTTAGAACAAGGTCCATGGTGCATCAGGGAGGGTGGGAATTTTGGTAGAGGTATTGAGCAGGGAGGGTTAGCCTCAATGTGTACAGTTTAATACGATTAGTGTGAAAATATGGGGAAGAAGGAACAGCATTAGTCTTTCGGAGGTGCGTCATAGTAAGCATGCATAGCTGTTGCTGACTTGTGGCAGGATTCCTTGTTAATCCAATCAGCAGAGGCCCTAAGAGCAGCACAATCATGGGAACTAGGTATTTTTACGGTTTTAAGGCTCCAGTTAGCCCCACCGTTGTTATTGGAGATTTTTAGATTTTTTTAGGACATGCTTTTTTTCTTAGCTCAGACTGACCAATTTTGAAGCTAAATCTTATGCTCGACTGGAATAAATTTCCGCATTTTATCCATCATCATTATCATCATCACCACATAAAAACAGTTTTTTTTAACGATTATACAAACTGATTTAGAACAAAGCGTATTACATTTATATTTTATGGTATTTACCAGAAGCCCATCTACATAGCGACTTACATTTATCTCATTCATACAGCTAAGCGGCTAAGGGTTTAAGGACCTTGCTTAAGGGCCCACAAGTGGCAGCTTGGTGTGGCTGTGATTTGAACTCACGACCTTCAGATCCAAAGTCCAATGCCTAAACCATTTACATCTATATGTCAGCATGTATGGGAGAAATAGAGAAATGTGGGCGTATGTTTGGTTAAACAGACCTGCTTCAGTGCTCTGAATGTTGAGGCTGTGGTACAATAAGAGAGCACTGTATTTTAACTTGTGCTTCTTTGAGCAGGTACTTGTGTAAGTAAATTTGACATTTTTGATTGATTTCTGTATGTACCAAAATAAAATTATTGCAAAAATTGTTCGCCTCTTTCTCTCGCTTTTGTTAGATGTGATGGAGCAGCCGGGTCTGTGGCCCCCAGTGTACAGGGCCCGAGGGCCTCCCTCCCACATGCAGCATCCCGCTGTGTACTCTCGCTCCCAGTTTCTACGGCAACCAGAACTGTATGCACTCCAGCAACATCAGCAACTGCAGCATCAGCAACACCCTGGCCATCAGCAGCCTCCTCAACCACCACAGCAACATAGAGGAGCACACAGCATCGAGATTCAGCACAGAAATACTCACAACCAGGCATGTAGTTTGTACCTATACTGCAAGGGTTGTATAGCAAATGGGCAGAAGCCAAATAAATTGGCCATGTAAAATAATATACAAAACCTTCCCCACACACATTAAAGGGGTCTCAGCATTTATACAATATCAATATATGAAAAATCTTAAATGATGATCATTTAGGATAACACTTACCAGACATGCGCACAACACATGCGCAATACAATATATACATTGAAATAAACTCTTAATTTAACTAATATATTAAACTAGTATATTTGACTAATACAACATACATTAATTGCCATTTAATTTTGATTGTTGTTAGGATTCTTTGAGCTGGATTTTGCCAACATGCCTCCACAAAATACAGTGCACATCAACTGTTTTTGTACAGAGGGGGTTTTACCTTATTTAAACAATACTCCCCATTAAAACATTGCTATAACATTGCATTGCTGGTATAGCCCCCATTGGCTATAACATAATACTGCATAATATTGCACATTATAAGGATGTTTCCCACTGCTAGAAATGGTACAGTACAGCATTTGGGGACTATGTATTATAGCATTACACTTAAAATCTAAACACATTTTGGTCCAAGTTCAGCAATGCACAGGCATTAGGCTGATACTGGTTTCATTGGCACCCATTAATACATTTCTCAGCCTTTTTTTTGTTAGCCAAACTGTTTATATTTGTTTGAGATTTAGATAGAAATATAGATTAAAAAGCTCTTCGTGAATTAATTTTGCTTCAATTTGCAACTATTCATTTCAGATGCAGAAGAAACCTGAGGACCATGGAGCATGTGGCATGGAGTTACAGGATATCCTGTCTGAGTCCAGGAACCACAAAGCTACCAAGTCTTATACCTATGGCTCTACAAACCGTGCTTCATCACCTCCTAGGGCCTCTGCTGCACACATGTCACCCTGCTGTCAGTCACCATGTATGCATCCTCATCCGAAAAGCACCCCCTCCACCCCCTGCCCTGTCCCTAGCCCTGCCGCTACTGTGCCCTGCTCTCCTGCTATTAGCCCTGCTCCATCACAAATTCCCAATATAACAGAAACCCAGGACAAGAGAACAAAGGGCCAGCCACCACAAGACTACCCTCAGTCTATGGAACCAGGTAAGACTGTCTAATGTATATAATTTTTCATCTTGGATACAGCTTGATAAAGTTGTACATGATGTTTATAGCATCTGAGTGGGCTCTGATGTTTAGAGCATCAAAATGGGGCTCTGGTGTGTCTGCATATATTGGGCCTGTGTAGAGATAGTGGTAAAAAATAGTTTTGCGTGTCTTAATGTCAGTCTTAGAGGTCTTTTGGAATTTGTGGTGTTGAGTTTCAAAGAAAACACATCAAACCATCACACCAGTCTTTGTACGCCCACCTTCATGTTTTTTTTCCTAAAGCATAAGTGACTCCAGTCGTTCACTCTACAAATCAAGAACACCATATGTAGATCGTTATCCACACTGAGCTACTCAACACTTATACAGGAACAATCTGGCTGCTTTTAGAATCTCTGGCTCTGTGTGGGTGGCTGCATTGGCAAGGGCACAATTGATTAAGCTGCGGAAAATGGCCGGCAGCTCGTCTTTCAAACCTTTGCCACCTCAGTAATGATGAGAATCACTTTGTCCAGAGACCCTGCATCTACTAGCACCTCTTCGTCCACAACCTTTTCCATTATCATTAACACTTCACTAAGTGCTTTAGTGTGTCAGATGATATTAACATGCCAGAGCAGTTGAAGAAATGCAGTACAACTCTACTTTAGAGTTTCTCCCCAACAGCTCTGCAGATGCGTATTGTGGCAGCAATCAGCTCAACAAATCGAAGCAGATGTCTTCCTATACAGGCTTCTCTCCCAAGTTCACATTGTATACTAAGCAATGTACTCGCTTTGAAATTCTTTTCTTTCCACAGATCTTCCACCTGGATATACCTATCCAGGAATCTCCATGGCATACAGAGGTGGATCTTCCCCACAGGACGTACAACTAGCTGAGCCAGCTGAGTTGGAAGCTATTCCGGTTGAGCCAGTTGAGCATGCTCCAGCACCTCTGTCCAGTATTGGAGAAGGGCCAGAGTGCCATGCTATAGTAAGGCCCATCACTGAGTCCCAGTTGCAAGTGGAGGAGAAGAATGAGGAAGATTTGGCACAAGAGCAGACACAAGGTGTGCTGAAGCAGAGTGGAGAATCAGACACAGTGGGCTGCTGTGTACCTGTGAAGCATGAACAAGCACAGGGAGAAGCAGCAATGCTCATTAGCCACTCTGAAGAGGCATTAGTCTGTGAAGAAGCACCTTGTCCAGGTGGTTGGTTAGAGGAACCAGTACACAAGGACTCTACCATAGTCTGTCAGGAGGAAGGTGGCCTTCTTGAGCAGGACAATGTTGTATCTGAGCTGAAGCCATGCACAGCACCAGGTCCTGAGCATCCTTGTGTTCCAATTAATCTAAGTGACTACCAACCTGGCACAACTGTTGAGGTAGTGGGAGAAGAGACAGAAAAGGAAGCTCAGGTGGAAGACTGTAAACCAATCTTCTCTGCTCCTTCATCTCCTATCAGTGTCACTCCCTTCCCACAGCCAATTGTGCCAAGCTATTGGAGCCTGGAGCTCCTGATTGCTGCTGCCTTTTGCGGAGACTGCCCTCCCCCCTCCCCACCTGTTTCCACCACTTCTCAGGGCTGTGCTGGCCCCTTTTATGCCAGTACATATGGTATGGAGCTCCTTAGTGAGGTGGCTGATCTGGAGCGCCAACAGGAACACCACAGTGCAGACAAAATTGAAGGTGAGCTTTAGTGAGCAGAAGTCATGATACAATCCAAGTAAGCAGTGCAATACTGCAAGTCCAAAAATAATACACTTGCAAAAAGATAAGAAAATGGGTTGTTTTGGGGGCAGTGATAGATTACTAAAGATCCTTCTGATCCACGTTTTTTTTTTTTTTTTTTTTTTTTTTTTTTAAAAA
>JAAIIK010000022.1:2412120-2433824 GCA_014706435.1 Silurus glanis
TTTTACAATTTATTTTTACAATTTTAATAATGTATTCATATATGGTTACTTCTATTGTATACATGTACTTTTTGCAACTTTTGAATACTTTGCATGTTGCATTTCTGTTACCTGTCACCTGACAGGTTGCTTAGCTTCAGTAACTACTCATGATTTTTGTTTCTATATCTTTTATCACTTTCTGTAACATTACAGACAAAAAGTTGTTGGTCAGCTGTGGTCCAGTCTTCTCAGGGTGATGACACCTGTAAACGGAGGACCAGATTTAGACAGGTAAATACACAAAAAGACAACATAAATCCAAAACCATGTGTGTCTCTCAGTGCTCTCAGAGATGTGCATGTATGTGTGGTGTAGTCTAAAGGGCGTGCAGTCAGTCGTCTTTTGGAGAGCTTCGCAGCAGACGATGGATTCCAACTGGGTGGAGATAGCAGCTTCTCCGATGAGGATGAGGATGATGATGATGAGGAGAACTTTTCCTCAAGCACCAGAAATTCTCCAGGTAAATTTCTGCCTAAAGAAGAAATTTTTGCTAAACTACTGGCAAACTGATTCACATTGTTTAAATGCATATGTATATAAAATATCTGCAAATATACCAGGTGGCAGTGGACACCTACAACATGGGGAGGAACAAACAAAAGAAAAATTGCAAGGAGTGGCCTTATTTTACAGTCTTTTTTTTCCAGCTGTATACTGAGAAATTCCCCCCACTTGGGATTGGATAGTCTTACTCAAAAGCAGAATATTTGGACAGTTGAAGACTATAAACAGTAAAGCAATCATTTTAAAAATGCCTCTCATGCTCCTACAATTTCATATTTTTTATAATAGTTTCTAGTGTAATATACGTGAATTCTCATATGCTATTTTTGTTCAGTGGACTGCATTTTTGCCTCATTGGGATGTTCTAGAACCAAGATCCTTGATTCCAATGGACATATGTACTGTGGCTTTATACATTTTTTAATGGAAATTGTAATTTTGATTCAGTGTTTTTTTATTCTTCCGCCATCAGCTCCTCCAAACTGTGTACTGACCAAAGAGCTACTGACTGAAGGGCTCAAAATTCTCATCAGTAAAGAAGATGAGCTACTGTATGCTGCCCGAGTGAGAACTTTAGATCTGCCTGACATGTGAGTAAAATGCAAACACATTGTGTGTGAAACACTTTATCATCCATAAAAGAAAGCACCAAATGTCAGCCAATATGTATGCATGTACATACTCTTTATAGAGTTGTGGATATTTCAGATGGACTTAAGCATATTGGTTCTAGACTGGTTAAAAAGAGCAGCATGCAGCAGAGTGTCAGTCATATAAAGCAAGTTAGAGATGTGGAGCCGGACACGGGAAGTCAAGCATTACACACACAGCTGAAAATAACTCCTTTGTACTCTCTCCTCCTCCCTCTTTCTGTTTCTCTCAGCTACAGCATTGTTATCGATGGGGAGAGAGGAAACCGCCCCAGAATCTACTCCCTGGAGCAGCTCTTGCAGGAAGCAGTGAGTTCTTGTTAAAATTGCACCACAAGCCTGCCTGTTCTCTGGGCTTTAGACTCTCAGGACTATCCTCTTACACACACACACACACACACACACACACACACACACACTCGTGCACATGCGTTCACACACTTTTTGTCTATAGCTACCACTTATACCACCCCCCACTACTTTCACCACATCCTACTAAATATCCCCTTCCATCAGAGCCCCACACTCAGCCATATCCTCTTCCACAAAGGTCTCTCATCAGAAACCATTTCTCTTGTGTCGCTCACTTCACCCAACAGCAGATCCTAGGAAAGCCCTCTCTCAGCTCACACCTCCTCATTAAATGTAATATCCATTAGCCTAATGAACACCTTCCTTCTTCTCTTCCTGTAATGACCATTATGAAACTGCTCCAGTCCAGTCTCTTTAGAGTCTCCTCCAAATTATAAAACTTGCCGGCCTTCCATTACAACCACATCCCTAAGAACTAGCACTTTTAGCCTACAGCTCAGCCTTATTTGAGGAACCCCGCCCTTTTACCCCAAATATTAGTATTCCTGGCAGCTTCTGGTTTTTTTTTGTCACTCCAATCAGCAATTTAGCATATTTCACTAAGCTTGCTGTGGCCTGAAGTGTTATAAAGGAGCATGTCAAGTTCTTCCTCTTCTGTGTGTGTTCAGAGCTGAACTAATGGGGTTATGTTAACATTACTGTTTATCTAAGCCATCAATGAAATGGCCTCTAATGATACACTGTAAACCACAGCGCGTTCTTGGCTAGCATTCTTTTTTTTTCCTACTTTGCGATTCTTTGTTCCTGTGGGTGCAGTGGTGGTGGAGGGCTTGTTTCTGGCTATTGTTTTGCATGGTCACACATCTGGTCACAGATCACTGGCAAAGGAGTTGTTGAAATCTCAGCATGATGGAAATGAATTTTAAAAAACAGTGAAGAATGTGTCATTAGATAATGATTAGGTAAACACTTGCACTCTTAACAGGAACCAGCTGAATATGAGAATCTCTTACTACTTTCTACTTCTCTCGTTCATGTAACCTAAAAAGTGCTTGCTCCCTTAAAATCTATTTGGGTTTATCAATGTCCCTATTAACGGGACTGCGGAGGCATATCAAGACATGTTTGCCTCTGATAGCCCATTTCATCCTCTTTCACACCCATACATAAAGACACGTGCAAAAACACGTGCACACTTATTTATTTATTTTTTTTTACAAAATCTCCTGGGTCTTCAGGGGAAAACAATAGCTTTTCATAAATTCATTTCATAACTTTGGGTGCAACTGCTATGTATTGGCTGTATCTAGCATAACTCTCACCCGCAAACCCACTCAATGCACACATGCCGTGTGCACACTCTCAGTCACACATACAGTTGTTGTGCAGCTGCTCCACTGAGTAAACAACAGTTTCCCAGCAGCTGGATCTAATTACACATGCACTTCTGCTTTCCCTATCCCACTATGGCTCCAGTCGACTTTTACCTTTGACTTCAATCTATTACCTCCCACGTACACACATGCACAGTGAGAAATAACTCAATCACTTTGACTAGTCACAAGCCAACTTCACACCTCATCAGTGAAAAAGTACCTGTAACCATGGTAACCCTAAATTAAGGCAACTTGAAAGAGGGCAGATGCTGAGCCCTGTCTGCATTGTGGAAAAGGGAAAATGCTGGCAACCTGCAATCACAACCCTCCCATTCACAGACTCTTTAGTATTACTCAGCAAGTCGGGGTTTACCACATCACAGCTTCCGCTGCTTTCAGGCCTGACTGGCATGCTGGCATGAGATAAGTGCTGCTTTCAGCACTGCCACAGTGACTAGTGTGTGTGCAAGTGCATGTACTTGTGTTTGAAGCTGTCTGTTTTGCAATCTAAATTTCTTCTCTGGGTCCAAACACTTTTTTTGTTTTGGACTGGCACTGACTAACAGCGGTGTGTTTTCTGTGTGCATACCAGGTTTTGGATGTGCGTCCAGAAACAGAGGCATTGCTAACCGAAGGAACAAGAGTGTGCGCCTATTGGAGTGAACGCTCGCGATGTCTTTACCCAGGCTATGTGCGCAGGGGTGAGAAAACTGGAATTTCTCTTAACTGAGGGCATAATTTTTATTTTCATTTCATTTGTATGCTTGTTCACATACTGCTAATGTTATGAGATTTTTTTTATATTATGGGATTTGTTGTCCGCTAATAGGTGGCTCTAATAATGAGTGTAAGCCAGGTGGAGTGATGGTAGAGTTTGATGATGGGGACAGAGGATGGATCTCTCTCCGCAACATTCGTCTCCTTCCAGCTGGATACCAGATTAACTGTAGGTCCTCTGTTCTCTTGTCTTTTCTTGTATTCTGTAATAAACCTTACTATCAATTGGGATCGCCCTCATTTTAAGCAAAAATCATAATAAAAAGAATGTAATAATGTAACCAAATGGTTAAAATGATATTAAATTAAGTTATTTAATCAAATATTTACTGCAAATGTGCAAAGAAATTTATGTAAAATTATATTTAGATGTAGTTGTAGCTCAAATCGCAGTGTTGAGCCAAAGTTGTAATCCTCTTTTTTAACTTTAGTAGATGCTGAGTCCAATCCTACATTGGTTTCCAATGGTCAACCAGACAAGATCATTTCAAGTCAAGAGGGAAGAAGCTCACAGATTGACCGATCCTCTGAAAAAACATCAAGCAAAGAGGAAGCCAAAATCAAGGAGAAGCCAATGAGAAAACCAGGTATGGTTTTACCTCAGCAGTAAGCAATATTTTTTTTCATAAAACATGGTTTAATACATTTGAACATTATTTCTCAGGGAGACCTAAAGGATCAGGACTGAAGAGGTTTATCTCAGATAGCGATAAAACCTCAGCATCTCCACTTACTTGGCCATCAATAGCTCAGCCTAGAAAGAGAGCGCCTGTCAATTTGTTTCAACTTAATGGATCAGGAACCAAAAAGGCCACGAAGAACAAAGAGGCAGGATTTCCTCATGCTTCAGTCTCTACGACAACACCAGCCAAATGCATCTTCAATAGCAGGTCCTTTGAGGTGGACTCTTTTAGTAGTATTGCTAATGGCTACTCATCATTCTGCAGCCAGTCCTCTAGTATGCCTATAGAGGGCAGGAACAGTCCCTGTGGTCAGGGCAGAAAGTCTGAGGAATCTGATGTGCCCCGGGGAAGGAAAAATGAAGTCCTGATAAAGCTGGATCACGAGGGGGTAATGAATCCCAAGAACAAGAGCAGCAAGGCACTGCTAATGTTAGGGGGTTCTGGGTTTGGTTCTAAAGGTATTGGTGCTCCACCCAAGCCTGATACATATTCTCACCCAGTTCTGTTGGTAAAGGACAAAAGGAAGGGAGACAGCTCTCGGGCAGAGCTCCTACCAATCCAGAGAAAGCCATCCCCATCCTTGATAGTGAGCAAGCATGGAGAAATGGGCCATAGTTGCCACAGGGACTGTCACAGCTCTTATTCAGACATGGATGAGGAAGACGAAGAAGAAGAGGAAAGGAGGAGAAGAAGTGAATCAGTTTTGGTCCCAGCTTCTGATGGCATAAGAATGGCTGGTCGTTTCCTCTCCCATCTCTCTGTTTCCTCTTCTTCTTCGGGGTCATCTAGCTCTTCTAGTTCAGGCTCTGTTTCTACCTCCAGTGTTTGCTCCTCTGACAATGACTCCTCCTATAGCTCAGAAGATGATGAGAACTCCACATTGCTCCTGCAAAGCTGCCTAACTCCCCATCACTCCCTTCTTCATTCCCATAAAGCTACTACCAGACCTCCACAGCATTCATTTGTGGCCAAGGCTATGGCTGTCTCTAGTGCTAAAGGTGGTAATGTTGACAGTGCTGCTCGCAAGCCCCTGAAAAGGAAAGAGTGTCTCAGTTCATCTACCAAAACTTCCAAAGACCTGGTCAAGAGACAAAAACTACTGGCTGACCATAGTAGGCCCAAAGTCTCTCCCTGCATGCCAGCGAGGCAATTGTGGAGATGGTCTGGGGATCCCACCCAGGTAGTCTAGAAATTGTTAAACATATACACATGATAATGCGTGTACCCAATTATAAACATCCGAATGTTATGTCAAAAATAATATTTCTTGTTCTCAAGAGACGTGGGCTAAAAGGGAAAGCTCGTAAGCTCTACTACAAGTCCATAGTCCGTGGCAGGGACACGGTGCATGTAGGAGACTGTGCAGTGTTCCTGTCAGCTGGCCGTCCCCACCTACCCTACATTGGCCGCATTGAGAGCTTCTGGGAGTCCTGGACCAGCAGTATGGTAGTGAAGGTCAAGTGGTTCTACCATCCTGAAGAGACCAATCTTGGCAAGAGACATCATGATGGCAAGGTAAAGGGGCCTAGTTTTCTCCAAGATCTATGATCTTTGCAGATTCCTATTGTAAATGTAGTTAATAAAAAAAGAAAATGTTTCTTCTTCAGCAGCAAGCCCTTTATCAGTCATGCCACGAGGATGAAAATGATGTGCAGACAATCTCTCATAAGTGCCAGGTTGTGAGCCGTAAGGAATATGAGCATCTGAGCCGCAACAGTAAGCCTGGAAGCAACCTTCAGGACCTCTACTATCTGGCTGGTACTTACGACCCCACCAGTGGCCAGCTGCTTACTGCAGACGGAGTGTCTATCCTCTGCTAGCATTGGTCTAAGGGTAATGACAATCTAGCATTTGCCTCAGAAGGAATTTAAGGAGAGATTAACCAGTTAAGATGGGGTATTGCAACAATCACAACTTTAAATATCACTAACAGGATCTGAATTGTGGTGACATGCATTGCTAAAGTAGACCAGGATATAACCTCCCAGCCTCACAACTTGTGCTTGGTTTCCCAAAGACAAACTACCACCACAAGTAGTTTGCCTGTGGTCCAACTTTTCTGTATAGTACATCCATGTTTAATCTCACATTTTACAGCTTAATTAAAAAAAAAAATAATAAAAATTAAATAAAAAAAAAACTATTTAAAGTCACCAAAGCAGAACCCTTTTTTTGGTTTTGAAAGATGGCTTTCATGTGAGAATTCTATAGCATAGAAAAAAACAGAGACAAAGTGAGAATGGTGTGTTTTTCCCCCACACCATGTGATGATTCCAGGGATATTTAAGTAAATATTAGATTTAGTATATTAAGTTTATGTATATGTTTATTTAAGGAGTTATTTACTATTAAGCCATACACTTCAGTACCTCTTACCTGTTTTCTTATTCAGGTGTATAGTGTACAGGTGCATGTGTGGTCTGCTTTTCTTTTTCTTTTTTTTTTTTTTCGTCATTGTTGTCTATACAGTATGTATATACAAAGTTATTTTATATTGTAGATGTACTGTACATATGAGGTTTATTGTCTGATGCTTGGATTGATTTATTTTTCTATGAGAAGAGATGAACTGAAGTTGTATGCATTGCACTGCACATTGCCTGCTGAGACAGAAAGAGAAGATGTTATGAGTTTCAGTCATTGTTATGGCTGCACTTTGGGCATTTTTTATTAGTTCTCTGTATTATTTTGTCTGTGCATACCTTTATTTTCATGTCCACTGTGCTTTTTACCCAAAAAGAAAATGAAATGAAAAAAGGTGGGGAAACCACGTAAAAGTTACTTGATGTTATTTAATTGAGAAATACGTGTCTCAGAGGAGTATCAGAAAAGATCAGGAAAAAGATTGAATGGAAAATACAGGCGCTAAAAATATGTACTTAATGTGCATGTATAAAATACCAGAGAAATCTTAAAATGGTGAAATCTATTAATTAGCGCTGTACATTCTTCTGCAATCAACATGCTTCTTAATATGTTGCAGTGACTGTACATAATTTTGCTTTATTGACAATGTTTTGTACAATTTTTCCAACTTTCTACACATCAGCAATGGTAATGCCATTTTGAGGTAGTTTTACCAAGGCCAAGATATCGAAACAAAGAAATGGCATTGTGCCAAGCATAACAAGAGCTCTTAGAAAAGCTTAGAAAAGTTGTTTGTCTTTAGGGACAATCATGTTCATAAAAAAGCAAGTGTGGACTGTTTGACAGGCTCACACAATTACAATATACTTTATTAGATTTTTTTTTTTTTGTGTGCCAAAAAACATCTTTTTTTATTATGCAACCTTCACTGTATTCTCTAAGTATTGATTCTTATTTTTATAACCTATTTATTGTCAGTGTTACTGTTTCATCAAAAAAGAAAAAAAAATGTGACAGCGCTTATTTCGTTTGTGTTGAACATAGAGGCTCTTTAAATCAAAGTGCAATGGTCTGGCAGAGAGAACTAGTACAGAGAGAACACTGGAGTATGCTGGTTTGTGCCTTGAATTATAGTTAGACCCTCACCTTCTGACCCCCATTAGCAACTTTTGTGGTACTGCAGGGGAAGTGACATCATTTAGTGACCTATCCCTGACCATTTCTAACCTTATCTTCCGTTCTTTACAAATGGACACCAAAATGTATTCGGCACAGTTTTCAGCCTATTCATTTGCCTCTCAACACTAACCTAAAAGAAAAAGTACATTATAATTTAGTAATTTCAAACTTGGCTTAACTTGACTCCTACATAGGTTATTTATTAACACTTTGCTTGGGCCATACTAATTGTATGTTAAATGTTTGCCTTTGTTTTACTGTCCTGATAAAGGAGGACACTGGACTGAGTAATATGAATGTACTTAGTGTAGATTAAGCAAGAAGATCCTCTCTGAAGACCTTTCTGAATGGCACAAAAATTTGATTATTTATCATGAAGGCTAAGTCCTATTAGTTACATTGTCCTGCTAAAAAGAGGCAAAAACCTGATTACTGTTCCATAAGAGAGGTCAGTTTCTCTTTTTAGAAGAACAGATATGAGATTTTCAGATGGTCTTGCTTTCGAAATTGGTCATCTATCATAATTTAAGAAAAGGTCATTTGCCCATTAATAAAAGTGCAATACTACTTTGACTCAACATTTGAATGATGGGCAGCAATTTTTGTGGCGCTTCTAATAAAGGCTAATGGAAATGATCAGGAAGACGCAGGATCGTCTATCCTATGAAACCTTTTTTTTATTTCAATTTTGATTTATACATGATTAAAAAAAATATATGTACCTAATATTCCACCTGTCACAGAATTTTTATGTTTTAAAATTGATGAAAGCAAAATTAAGTATATACATTTATTGTTGTTATTTTTGTGTTTTTATTTCTCTGTGCTGAAAACTGTTGTAAAGATTGTAAATGTGTAAACTAATGTCTGATTTGGGGAGTAAACATTTTACAGAAAAACACTTTATGAGTATCAAGCTGTAAATGTTGTTTTAGTATTAAGATTTTTTATAGAGGGACTATGAATAAATATCATGCTCAAGAATATTTGTAATTATTTCAATGATTGATTGTCCTTAAATAGAAGACTCCATCTGACATTCATACCAGTGTTACATTTTATATGTGTACGTACGATCAGCTTTTTAACAGTGAGTCCTTTTAATAGCATTTTAAAATAAAATGAAATAATTTTAGTTTTTGATGCTCCGTCACTTTTCACAATCCAGATTATTCACCTTCTCGATGCCTGAACGTTTATAGTTGAAGGTGCAAAAGAGCAAATACACTACATATAAGCACAACTGAGCCTTAAGTAGGTCAATGTCCTTCCCATATGTGACTTCAGGGTCATTGTACGGGCTTTGTGTCTATGACTGAGTTAAAGAAAGCCCTTCATTCATGTTGTTCATGTTGATGCATATGTGGCTTATACCTGGCAATGGAGTTAGGCATAAACCACACTGGGCCAAAGCTAATTCAGTAGATGGAAAGTCACAAAGAAAAGGGTTAGGCCCTGCTTGACTATGAGTCACTAAAAGTGTAGGACAATTTAGGAGAATTTCTGGTTAAGTCCATGTTAAGAGTACTGTATTCTGTGTACACTGCTCAAAATATGCAGGCATACTTACTGTAATCATCATTCTATAACACCAAGTCAGTTAAAATTGAAGGATATCAATCTGTCCAGTTCGGAATCATAAATGATTGTGACTCAGTTTCACCTGCTTGGTGCAAATAAATGTGAAAACAGGTGCACTGGAGAGGCAACAGTCCAACAAAAAGACAACCCCCAAAATGGTTTTGCAGGTGGTGGACATAGACAATTGCCCTCTCCTTATCCTTCCTGTCTGATTTGACTCAAGTTTTTTGTATTGTTAGGGTCCTTGTGACTATTTGTAGCATCAGGCAGTACCTCCAAGCCAATCAGGTTCCACAGGTAGTCCAGCTACTTGGTGGAGATGGTCCATTAAATGAAAAGAGTTTAACTGTACAGGGCCATAGAAGGGCCAAAGCGATTGTCAGAAATAATGCTGGTGCAGTGGGCCGTCTTTTCCTCCTGGTGCAAAACAAAGGCATTAATGCCATTGTCTGATTGTGAACTATGTGAACGTATGACCATCATTATAGAACATTAAGCCATTTTAATTAGCTAAAAGAAAGTTACCAATTTGAGATTTAGGCTGTTTTTCAGGCATTCCTTACTTGCTACTCCTATCTCTTGGCACCCTGCTCCAAACCTTTACACTGGCCCTGCACTCCCACCTCTTAGACGGCTGATTGTCAAGGCGTCTATAAGAAAAATGTTTCACCTCCTGGTTGATCCCACCTTCCCTATAAACATCTCTTCATTATACGGATTCCTGGTTGTTAAAAAAGTATAGCAAGATTCTGTTACAAATGGAATGAGGTATGAAAAGTCTAAGATCACGTAGGGATTGACTTTAAGCACTATTTTCCCTACTACGGGGCATTTTAACTATATTAAACCACCTTTAAAATATTTGCATCAACACTAATTACATGTGGGTTTAATGAAAGAAATCCTGTTGTAACGTAAACCAGTCAAATTCCACTTTCATATGCTTTAATCAGTAGCTTTGAGGTTCAGTATTACTCATTCATTAACAGAATTGTTTGTTCAAAAAGTAATGTGTGAGTTTACCACATGAGCAAGCATAAAGGGGTATTATATGTCTTCTACAACATAAATGACAATGTTGTGTAAATGTTTATTACATGTAATCACAAAAGAATAAGTAAGACCTTTTATTATTTAATTAGTAAAATATTGTATTTGTTGGAAATGTAACGTGTTACAAGACAAATCGTCCAGTCAAGAAAAAAGCACACTGTGGTTGATAATTTTCTAGCAGCACACCCAGTCAAGTTTTATCTAACAAGAATGTTGTTACAAGGGTGAAAAGCATAAATATGGACCTTTCAAGGGGTGCAGTGCAACAGATTAACTAGCATTTTCGTTAATGATGCATGCATAAACCAAAATAAACGTTAGAACATCAACTATCACTCTCAACTGTAAATTTTGATGTGAAATTCACATAATACCCACATCTGAGCTAGAATGATTTTTGTTGACAATTTTGTAAAATGACGTTCTGGCCTTTCTCCTTTTAAAATGTTATGTAGTATTGTACTTCAAAGTAACATTTATCTTTAACATTATGTTCAAATATCCTAATCAAAAATGGTGTCGTGTCATTGCTATAGGTTTTCGAAACAATGATTTTACCTAAGGTCTTGAGAGAATATATAGTATATTAGTATCATTAAAATAGTGAATACATTTTTATAACAAACAGAAATATACTCTTAAGTGCCAGTAATAATAAATAGAACTTTGTTGTTATAATGCAAGAATTTTCACTATGTAACAATATTAATTCAGCTCTTATGGCACCATAACCATGAAACCATAATGAACTGTAAAGAGTTTAGTATATTTTCTTTGGCTTTAAAAGGGAATGTATTTGGTGTTGATGTTTTTCTACATGTCACATTATGTAACTTTCCAGAAGTGAACTCAGCTATAAATCACGATGTTCTAAAGCATGTCAGCCTGAAATGTGTCATAACAAACATTTGTCAACAAAAATCTGTCATTTAACATGAAAACTGTTGAAAGTCTTTATGAGACGGATGGCTCTTGGATGAAACCTAATATATATTTATGCAGGTTAACAGTTTTTTTTATGTTTATGGAGGTGTCATGTACCCTTCTGAACATTATGCGTATCTCTTTTATGCATAACATCCACACTTATGTATAGTTTATACATAATTATTTTATGAAAATCATCTAAAAATAACTTACAAATAACTTTGCATTAGAATGAATTAATAAGTATATTATTAATCTCTAGACCACATGTCATTCTATATACTCATGTCTCAGATATTCTGGTATGAACAAAAGTTTAGTAGTTACAATAATTTTTGAATATTTATGATAGATTTTTATCACAGAAATCAGCTACATCATGATTTAACATAATCTGTGTAAATATATCTAGTGTAGTACATGTCCAAATGATTGCTATATTGCTTATATATTGGCAAACAGCAATGAAATATTTTAGAGAAAGTTAGTTTTTTAATCCAATTTTTAATTGTATTCTTTTTTTATTCATGGTATTCCTACATATAGATATGGATAATAAATGTACTTTTTATTGTTATATTTATACAAATATTTTAATAATACTTAAATGTTTAGTTAATTTTTATTATCTTAGTAATAATAATAACTAAGTACTCTAAACTGTATACGGTTACATTTTCAGGATATAAAAAAAGGATAGAATATAAGGAAGAAACTTTAAGAGGAATCAGAATCAGAAAGTCTATCCTCATCCAGATGACACCAGATAGTATGATTACAAATAAATCCCTTACCATCCACAGTAATCTAATGGTTGCTAATAAAAAATAAAAAAAATTATATATAATGAAATCTGAATGCTGAATGCTATAATGATTGGTTTATCATTATAGACAATACTTTTTTTAATGCTTTTGGTTTTTTTTGGCTAACATTTATACCCTTCTCTTTTTTTGCTTTCTTTAAGCTGGGGATGTAACAGTGCAATATAGTGAGATAAAGCATGTAGCCTTTTAGCAGGTCTGATAGCTAGCTTTAAAATGAAGGCACAGCCGCTTGGAAGGAACACATATACACACACACTTGCACACACAGCGTGTCTCCCTCTGGTCATGCTGCTGGAGATCCATTAGGGCACTGTGGGGCTGCTGCGCAGTGAAGGTGCTTCTCAGTGCTGAAAGGTTACCTTGGGAAATTAAGGAGTATGTGTGTTATTCCTCCTTGGATTTGTCACATAGAGGGATGCCCTCTTGGCTAATGGGACTCTCATTGTGTCTGTGCTTCTACCTGGGATTGTGTCTGTCATTGAGTTGCCATATCAGTATCTGTCACATGTTAGAGCTTATCCTGTGGGCTTATCCTGTAGGCTGTGGTTGCCAGTTGAAAGTCAAGGCCAGGACAGATAGTGACTGGAAATAAGACAAAGTCAATTTCTTTTCCTTTTCCATGGATTAGAATTAGCAGTCCCAACAGCCCGCTGAATCTAATGTTCTGTGCACTAAAGCACAGCTAATCTGCTAATCAACGACATCATCCTCAGATTTCTGCATGCTCTGCTAGTCCTAGATGCAACCAAGTTGGCTGTACCACCACATGTGGGGAAAGTTCTTTTGGCTGAATGTTTGTGGGTGTTTATGGCACTCAACGCAGTAAAGCCCACTAAATTCTGTCCCTGTTTACATAGCACGCAGACCTGTTTACTCAGGTCTCGAATGCTATAAACTGTGTGTGTGTGTGTGTGTGTGTGTGTGTGTGTGTGTGTATGTGTGTGTGTGTGTGTGTGTGTGTGTGTGTGTGTGTGTGAGGGGGTATAACTGCACTGTGGACCTTATTGCCTTGGACTGATGTAGCTTTTATGACAGTTTCTTTCATTTATTATTATTATTTATTTATTTTTTTTTGCAAAATTCAAACAACAATCCTGAAGTATTCTGTCTATCCTAAAATAGCATTGTCTGCTTCTGTTCTTTTTATTTTCTAAAGCATCTGACCATTTTGCTATAGCACAGAGACCATGTTTAATGGTCTTTCACAGCCTTCCTTAATGGCCCACCTGTTGTTATAAAATACACTGTGCTGAGTACTGTGCAGTATTGAGCATGAACTAATTAGCTGAATAGGTTTAATAAGCAAGGACTTCTTGCTGTGTACCCTTTGTGCCAGGTTTTACTGCCTATAGTGTGTGTGTGTGTGTGTGTGTGTGTGTGTGTGTGTGTGTGTGCTAGCAGCTGTTGCTGAGTCAGGAGGAAGGGGAACCTGAGCGAGAAGGTCACCAAACCTCCCTAGAGACTCGAAAACATGGGACCAGCTATTAATCTCCAAACAATACGCACTGCCTTCCTCGGGCTTCTATGTGTGCAAAGAAAGAACAGCATCACTACAAACTTCCCTTCATGTTTAGCGTTATATCATTAGGGCAAGCACATCGGATGTCTGTCTGTCAGAAAAAAAGGCAGTCTTGTTTGGAGCAGTCGAGTGACTCCTCTTGTCAGAAGGTAAGCAATGATGTCACACATCATAGATACTGGAATCAAGTGTCTATACACAAGGGCCCTTTTACAATGCAGTCTTGAAGGCTAATCACATTTTAGGATTTATACAATGCCTGAAAATATGCACCACCCCCCTCATTCATTCTATATGAATTCCATATCCTTATTCAGTGATGGGAGATTTGGCAGCTCTGTCATGCTGGGTCGCTCCACCCACACACATCTGCTGCTGAATGGGGCAGTTATACACACTGAATAGCTCATTGTGAAGAGATTCATCGATCCCTCCCCTTTCCCCTTCCCCTTGCTTTTTCTCTTTCTCACTTTAGTTCACTCAATCCATCCCTTTTCATAGTCCGTATCTGACTTTCTTCTCTTCCTCTTAAGATTCTGCACTAGTGACCGGAAGCTTTTGAGTTCAGATCACATGACCGCAGAAGAGCAACTATTGTGCCCTTGAGCAGCTCTGTGCTATGCGGTTGAGGTCAGCATACAGCTGCTTTACTTGTAAGCTGTTTTGGTAAGAAGCTCTGCTTCACATCTGCCTTTGAGATATAGTCAGTTGCAGAATTATTGGCAATGGGCATAAAATTATTTACACTGTTGTTGATAATGTTTTATTTTAGCACAATATTTTTCCACATTTTTGCCAAAATTGCAAGTGATGTGCATGAGCTTAAACTTTACTTTTCACAGATTGTACATGTTATTCATTTTTATATTGTAGTCTTTACTGTAGTTGCAGTGAATAGTATTGAAAGTACACCTTTGTTTGGCCAGAATACATGCACACTTTTTATACATTTACTAATAGTCAAAGATTTGCAAATGAAATTACAGGTGTTCTTATTATGCAGTGGTGAGTCCCTTCCAATAGTTTGATGCTGGAATACTGCCCTGGCATTCATGTGCATGTTACTTTAACATGTACCACCTACCCAAAGATTGTACACCACTTCGTGGCATAGCAAAGGTCTTTTTCAGCAAGACATTGTGCCCACACAGCAAAACCTGTTCGGAAATGGTTTGAGGAACATGACAAAGGCTTCAATGTGCTGAATTGGTCACCAAACTTCCCAGGACTTGGATGTGCTAGACCAACAAGTCTGATCCATGGAGATCCCACCTTGCAACTTACAGGATTTAAAGGATATGCTGCTAACATCTTGGTGTGAGATACCACAGCACACCATCAGACATATTGTGGAGTCTATGCCATGATTAGTCAATCCTACTTTCATAGCACAAAAGTGACCTTTTTAAAATTATGACTTTATTTGTACACACACACACACACACACACAAACACACACACACACACACACACACACACACACACACACACACACAATTATTTAATAATATGAGGAATCTTTCAGTTTTTACTTAGTAAGTAAAGTAACATTTATTTATGCATAGTTATTGACTGTTAATTACTGTTAATAACTATTTGTTGACTTTTCACAAGTTAGATGTTGTGAGAAGCAAATACATAGATTGGGACTTCAACTCTATTAAACAGAGGCTCAAGTAAAAATATAAAGTTAGGGCCTTGTATACATTACAGCACAAAGAAAATATAGCAGACCAACAAGTAAAATAGAAGTCAACTGCAATTTATTTGAAATATACTGCATATAATTCAACAACTTGTCTTTCTCAGAGCCCTAAGGTCATATGCTACTGATTTATGTAGGTGTGCTCCTCATGTGTGTACATGACACCATCAAAGATACTCTTTTCTACTTAAATCAGGAGAATGTATGTATGTCTTTAGAGAGCACAGATAAAGGAATAACTTGCAGCATATTTGTGGCAGCTGTTCATGAGTGGAGGGTGGAGCCTGACTGGAACCAAGCATACTGATTAGTCTCATCAGTTACAGGTGTAATCTTACCGCTCGTTCCGTCCGGCACCGCCCTCCACTCGCGAACCGCCGCCACAACATCTTTGACATGTCAGCATAGCAGAGTGTTTGCATGGTATTTTAATGATCTAAACACCATAATAATAGTTTAAAGACAGCAAGATGTAAGAGATGGAGAGACGTGCCTACATAAAAGTGCCACTCAAAGTCAGATTATTAAAGGTTTAAAAAAAAATAATTCATAAAATTGCCAACTCATCCTATGTCATCTGGTCACTTACGCAAGTTACATGAAATGGCTGCTGGATAATGTAGTCCATTGTTCATAATCCTGACAGAGCAACTACCCCCCCCAACTCCCTCACTGCTCAAAATGTACCTTTCAGGTGATCCTCGACAGACATAGAAGTCCCATGCTCTGTGTGGGCTTATGTGAGCAACAGCCCCTGCAAAACTTGTGTGTGTGTGTGTAAATGTAGGTTTTTTTGGGTTGCATAAGGGAAAGGCAAAGTCCTCACCTGAGCAGGCAGACAGAACGACGTTCTCACCAGGGCCTGGTGGATGAGCAACATTCTCATCAGGTCACAGGGGATGTGTGACATCCTCATCAGCGTATGGAGGCTGAGCAAAAACTAAACTGGTGAGAGATCCAGGGGAGGAAGAGTGGGAGATGATTGGTTCGGGCAGCCACTTTCCCAAAAAACTCTCAGATGCTGGAGGATGAGGAAAAACAACCACCACCATGGAAAATAAAACTTGAGACAATGATTGTTGTGTAAGGTGAGATTTAAATGTATGTGCTAATCAAGGTGACAAGGAACAGCTGTGAGTAATTAGTTGAATGTGCTTCAGACATAGAAGTACAGTGGCTGCTGGGTAATGTAGGCCATTGTCCATAATCCTGTCACTACCACTGTTTGTTTTTAGTCTGGTAGTGGAAAGTGTTTAAATACAGACATTTACATTTATAAATCAGTTTGCTCTAAATGACCTTAATGCACACTCATAACTTGAATTTATGCTGACTACGCAGAGCTCACAACATTATCAAGGACTCTTCACATCCCAAAGTCTGTTTATTCGACTTGCTAACTTCTAATTACTCTTCAATGCCATAGCCTTAAGAACCATTCCTGTACTTCTTAATGATGTCCACACATCTCTGCACTGTTATTGCCTTTATATTTATTCACTGTACATATGCTTACATATTTATATATATAGTAGACTGGCTATTTAGCTGCTAATTCTTAAATGCCATAATCTTATAACCTTCACTTCTGCACATTACTCTTTAATGCCATAGCCTCAGAACCATTCCTGTACTCTAAATTGATGTCCACACATCTCTGCACTGTTACTGCCTTTATATTTATTCACTTTACATATGTTTACATATTTATCACTTTATCACTTGCTGTAAATATGCCATATATTTATCTGCACTTTTGCACGACTGCTACATTTTGCACTTCTGGTAGATGCCAAACTGCATTTCGTTGCTGTGTACCTGTACAATGCAATGACAATAAAGTTGTATCTATCTATCTATCTATCTATGAAATAGCTAAACATTACAGAAAAATCATATGAGTTGAGTGTTAGCAAAGAAAATTTAACATGGTGGACTTTTTGAGAGTAAATTGTTATGATTTGTTTCATTCCAGAGTTTTTGCTTGGAAAGTAACACACAATGCTGCATGAAATAAGCACAAATGATTAGATTAACTACACATTACACACTTAAGATTATAATTAAAATCGTATTCACAAGAAAGTATTTTGTCTAACAAAAAGTAATATTTCAAGTAAGATAAAAAAAAAATATTTACACCAATAAAAAGAGTTTAATGCACTTTTAAAAACAAAACAAAGATTTCTTGTTCTTTTGTTCAAGGTCTTGTTGCCATTGACTAAATATGAGAATAAAAATTCCACTGTCTTCCATCACTGTAAAAAAAAGCAAACAGTTTTTAAACCAAAAGTGAGAGATAGTTATTGATGATAAAAATCACCTTTGAAAATGAGCTGAAAATGAGCATAGTGCCACACTGCACTGTAATGAAGATGGGGAGAACAGCTATAAAGAATCTAAAGATTGCAGTTTTATAATTGCACATTTGTCAAGTTTCAAAATAAACTATTAGAGGCTTCAGTGAGAAAAAGCAGTTTAAAAATGGTTGACCTTCAAGAATCTTTGAAAATTCAGGAATCATGCCAGATTCATTTTGTTCAGACACATCACTGAAATATTAGATCCTGGAATGTCTCAAAAATATTAAATGTAAGGTGCCAATCCAGTGTTGACCAGAAGTAAATGTCCATTTTTGTAATGCCTTTATTTACTTTGTAGAATTTATTATTAATTATTTTGGAAAATGCTGCATTCAGGTCTGTGGCACAGTGTTATACTTAGTTCATTCTGGAAACAGTGAGAACACACCCCAAAGTTGACGAAAGCTTCCTATGTTTAGACTACAAGATAAATGCACACTGTCACAGCTTGCATGCTCATTTTATATACAGATTTTGCTCATTTTCATGAAGACTAATGGTAAATTTGATTTAGAAACAAGGAGAACATGTCTGATAAAGCACACTAAGTGTAAATTTGTCATGTATAAAGTGTCACTTAAAAAAATTTAAAAGAATAATTAAATCCACTTATCATGCCATACTCTCTTTTCAATGAATGATTCTTTATAAGATACCAAAAATATTAATTTGGTTAATGTATATATTATGTTATAACTACTGAATGTGGCAATGTAGCAAAGGGGCCAGCAGTACACATTACACTACTCACATCCAACTCCCCAACACACACGCACCCCACAAACAGACATGTTGGGGAAGGTATAATTTATGAGGTGTACAGCTGTGAGGGACCCCCTCTGATTTAGTGTGTTGCTCATGGTCTTAACGATTTTAACCGTTTGAAGTTCAGAGGATAATGTAAGGTGATCTGCTGTCCCCCATCGGGTGTGACACACACACACACACACACACACACACACACACACACACACACACACTAGAGTGCACCTTAGCTTTCACCACCTGTACTCTGACTCAACCCACTTTTAGAGCAATTAAAAGCCATTATGCTTTCTCCAATTACTCGACACCAAATTCGTTTTTTTTTTTTTTTTTGGGGTGGGTTGCACACTTGGGCTACAGGTGACACAGTGCCACCGACTGCCCAGCCACACCAACTGCTTCTGGTGAAAAGATTTGCTTCCAATATTTATTTTTACATTTCAAGTTACAGGCATAGCAACTAAATAAATTAATTTGTAGCATTTAATTTGCAGCATTTACATACACAACCTTTCTGGACCATTACAGAGTGTGCGACTTTTAAGAGTTTTTGGATTTATAGTTATAATTTTTTACAGACGTTCTACAGGCAATGACTGTTTTTTTTTGCCTGGGGTGGCCAAAGTGAAACCCAGAGATACAGTAAAACCAGTGGTGGACAGTAATGAAGTAAATGTATTTCATTTACTTTAACTTCACCACATTTCAAAGTTATTTTTTTTTTTACTCAACCACATTTTGTGAAATCAAGTCAAGTCAAGCCAAGAAGTCCAGAAGCTCTTATTGTCACTTTACCCATATACTGTATAGCTGACACAGTACACGCAGTGAAATGAAACAATGTTCCTCCAGAACCCCGGTGCTACATAAAAAAACATAAAACAACACAGAGCAGCATAACAGAACACAGAGCTAAGTACTAAAGTAAGTTTTCCTCGCCACATAAAGTGCATCATGCGCAAACAGTGCAAGACAAGACAGTGCAAACAGACAACAAAAGACAGTGTAGGACAAATACACAAAACACAAAATAGCACCGCAAGTAAACCTACTGTATGTTATACAGTACAATGTGCAAAAGAGAACTGTATACAGGGGTGTACTTGGAAATAAACACAATGTAATCGCAAGAGTTTGTGCAAAACAGCAATAGCAAAAGTCAAATGGATGTGCAAAAACATATTATAATATAATATAAACATGTTTGAATAAATGTATAATACTGTATAATCAGTCATTCCTTTTTATTTATGAGTGGATAAAAACATAACGAGTCAAGCATGCAGCAAGTCACCAATCAGGTTAGAGTGCGTTCTCTGTTTTAAACTTGCTTTGATTACTGTTTGGTGATATCTGCTTAGCACGATCATACAGTTCAGCATCAGCATTATTTATTTTTATGTAGTTGAAAAGAAGGTTTTGAGCTCATGATCATTTTAATAGATATTAATCAGTGTTTGACTATATGTTTCTATTAATAGATTGGTGTGCTAAGAGTAACATTAGAGTCTTTTCAGAGAAATTGCGTTAATTAAGCAAGAGTCTTGATAAATGGTAAAATAATAATAGGACATTATAGCCATAATAAGCCATAGTACTTTGGATACTTAAGTAGATTTGAAGGCAAATACTTCTGTATCTTTACTCAAGTAAAAGCTTAAAGGGAGCACTTGGTGTATCTCTACTTTAACTCAAGTACATAGTTTGTGTATTTTATCCACCACTGATGTAAGCAATCATCATGCCAATCTTGAAAAAAATGCTAGAGATCTGCAAAGGTGTCGACCTACTCATGATGATTGGCAAAAAGTCTTCATGACTGTCATTTGATCACTCCATAAAGTGGAAAGCAAAATGTCATCATTTTCATCGCCTTTAGCATGACTTTCAAATGTGTGCGTTGGCCAGCATTATGGGAATCACTGGAAACCTAGCATGCGCCCCAGAAAGTCATTTGCCTTCTCCAAGCAATATATAGCTGGGTGTATGACCAAAAATAATCTGTCTGAGGAGTTTTCCATCCAAACCAAGTTCACCAGGAAGACATGGTCTCTCCACTGAATCTCAATAGAGTGATCATTAGGAAAACATTCTGTATAATGGAAACCACGTTGTTACCCATCTGATGTGTGCAGATGACAGTGCCATATTCATAGAGCCTTTAGCAAAAGAGCCACAGACCTCTTTGACAAGTTGCATCTGTCATGCACATTCATATTTTGGCTTGAAAATCAATTTAAACCAAACCAAAGTCAAGGAAACTGATGGCTTGAAACCACTGTCCAAAATGGACAGGTCAAGCTGCAACCAACAGTCAGACTACAAAAGCTTTCCCTTCACATAAGTGCTACACATGTAAAAACCAGACAATTTCATTCAGACCAGTACTGCTTTTTTAAGTCAGACAAGGCTGAGGTCTTATTAATGCAAGGCTTCTGGGAAATCCTAGAAGTTCCCCTTCACAATCATCTTCAAAACAGGATGATAGTTTTAAATTGCGAACAGCACCTCAGAACTGAGGAAGAATATCCAGAGAAAATGTGATTGTTTTTTTCCATGTGTACAGGGGGAAAGCCAGACTACCATACAGACATTTCTGCTCTCAGCGGCCCACATAGTGGAAAGTGCAGAGATCAGCACCAAAGAAGACGTCGACCAAGCAAGTTGAAAATGACCAGAGGGATCAGAAATGTTGACCTCAGTGTAGCCAGGATCGCCTTTGATCGCCAAACACTGTCTGAAATCCAGCAGCACCCACAGCAAATTATTGGCTTTGATGTCACCCTGATTTAGATGATAGCTATGGACCAAAGGAAAAAGAAAAAGATTTGGGGTGGCCTTAGAAAAACGATACATAAATGCTTTAAAAATGAAGTGTTTAAATGCTACCTGAATGTATTTTTCAGCTTTCCATATTTTTTCTTTCTCTGAGGCTTCAAGTACAAATGGGAACAACTCTCTCACTCCAAGGCTATCAATTTTACCTGATTAGGCATCATAGGTTTTGAATACGATAATGGGGATGTCTGTGTGTGTGTGTGTGTGTGTGTGTGTGTGTGTGTGTGTGTGTGTGT
>JAAIIK010000022.1:2445582-2459133 GCA_014706435.1 Silurus glanis
CACACACACACACACACACACACACACACACACACACACACACACCACAGCATCAAGTAACTAGGTCCTAGACATTGAGAGCACGTACTAGTACTGCAGTGGAATTTGAAAAGAAGTGGATGGAGAATGTAGTCACATGGTATGAAACAAACTGATTTTTGTTTATTATTAGTGTGCCTTTCCACATTTCTTAAGAAGGATTAGTATAAATTCTGACATTCATCTTCCTTTTTTTTTAGCTGCTCCTGTTAGGGGTCGCCACAACGGATCATCCATTTCCATACAACCCTTTCTTCTATATCTGCCTCTTTCAAACCAACTACCTGCATGTCTTCCCTCACCACATCCATAATCCTCCTCCTTAGTCTTCCTCGTTTCCTCCTTCCTGGCAGCTTTATCTTCAGCATTCTTCTACTTTTGTACCCCATGTTCCTCCTCTGCACATGTCCAAACCATCTCAATCGTGCCTCCCTCACCTTGTCTCCAAATGTCCTACATGCACTAGTCTTTACCATAACTTCATGGTGTGACTGATCAACTTTATTCCCCAATAGTTACTGCAGATCTGCACAGCTTCCTTATTCTTAAATATCAGTACCAGCACCTCCTTCTCCATTGCTCAGGCATCCTCTCACCTTCTAAAATTTTGTTGAACAATCTTGTTAAAAACTTCACTGCCTCCTAAACGTCTCCACGCTATATGTGTGTGTGTGTGTGTGTGTGTGTGTGTGTGTGTGTGTGTGCCTGGTCAATCGGTACAAATCCTTTTCTCCTTCCTTAGTGTCCAACTTCTCATACAGCTCCTCATATGCCTTTTCCTTTGCTTTCGCCACATCCCTCTTTACCTGCTGTCGCATCTCCTTGTACTCCTGCCTACTTTTCTCATCACTCTTCCCAAATCTGTTTTGCCAACCTCTTTCCCCTTATGCTCTCCTGCACTTTCTCATTACACCACCATTTCTGCTTTGTCTTCTTTCTCTTTCCAGATATCACACCAAGTAACTTTCTACTTATTACTTCTGCAGTAGTTGCCTAATCATCTAGCACCTCTTCACCAAAACTGTGCCCCTGTCTGACCTCTTCCCTGAATCTCACACTAAAGTCTTCCTCCTTCAGTTTTCACTATCTTATTTTTTTCAGTCTTCACTCTTCTCCTCTCTTTCTTCATCTCCAAAAACCATCCTACAGACCACCATCCAATGCTGTCTGGCTACACTGTCCCCTGCCAACAGTCTCCAATCTCCTTTAGGTTGCATCTCCTACATAAAACATAGTCCACCTGTGTGCACCTTCCTCCACTCTTATACATCACCCTATGATCCTCCTTCTTCTTAAAATACGTATTCACCACTGCCATTTCTATCCTTTTAGCAAAATAGACCACCTTCTGCCCTTCCACATTCCTCTCCTTAAGGCCATACCTACCCATCACCTCCTTATCATCTATGTTCCCTTCACCTACATGCCCATTAAAGTCTGGCCCAATCTCCAATCTTTCATTCCTAGGTACATTCTCCACCAATTTATCTAACCCACTCCAGAATTTTTCCTTCTTCTCCATCTCACAGCTGACTTGTGGCGCATAGACACTGATGACATTTATCACCACCCCTTCTACTTCCAGCTTTATGCATTACCCTATCAGAAACTCTCTTCACCTCCACTACACTCTTACTGTACTCTTCCTTCAGAATCACCCCAACACCATTTCTCTTTCCATCCACACCATGAAAGAACGGTTTAAACCCACCTCCAATGTTCCTGGCTTCACTCCCTTTCCACTTGGTCTCCTGAACACACAACATATCTACCTTTCTCCTCTCCATCATATCAGCTACCTCTCTCCCTTTACCAGCCATAGTACCAAGGTTTAATGTGCCCACCCTAACCTCCACTCTAATACACTTTTCCTCTCCCTGCTGTTTCTGTAGATGTCTTCCTCATCTCCTTCTCCCTCTATATGCAACAGTAGCCCAATTTCTACCGGTACCCCGTTGGCTAACAATTCCTGTGGCGGTCGTTTGGTAACCTGGGCTTTGACCGATCCAGTATGGAATTTAGGTTTGTGATCTGCATATTTGATTTGGCACATGTTTTAGGCTGGATGCCCTTCCTAACATAACCCTTGCCATTTATCCGGGCTTGGGACCAGCACTAAGAGTGCACTGGCTTGTGCAACCCTAATGGTTTGGGTAAATTCTGACATTCATCCAGCTCTGATGTTTGTGTACATATTGCTGCATATGGCAAATTATATACATTTCTAATAATACAAATTTATTTTATATTGTTTCTAACAGTCAGCTTGGTACTAATGCAAATTTTATTAGTAAATTTGAAAACATTTTATATAAGATTAAATAAGTATATAAGGTGATTCACAAATGAGCTGATTAGACTCAAGTTGTAGTTAAGGTATGAAGACATGAATTCACATATTAGTGCATAATTATTTATGCACTGTTATAGTACAGTGTGAATGGGTCACCATTCACACTGGACTTTTTGTCACAGTAAACAAAAAAAGTGTTGTAAAAACTTGTTTTTTTCGAAAAATAAACTTCTTTATATAATTGTAACCATGCAGTTGCAAACGACAAATTCAAAACAGGTACCAGGCAATTAATGCCTAAAAAAATGAATTACCGTATTTTTCGGACTATAAGCCGTTACTTTTTTCCCACGTTTTTGAACCCCGCGGCTTAAACAACGAAGCGGCTAATTTATGAATTTTTCCTGGGTTTTTCCTGGTTTCACAAACTTCAAGCCAAAAAACTGAACCCCATAACATTAGACCAATGAAATTTCCGAGCGGAAACGAAAAAACGCACCTCACCTGTGTTCTGAGATGCACGGCTTCGGGAGAAAAAACTTCCATCGGGTGATTTTTAAACGCACAACGATGCCAAAAGATAAACTCCCGAGAGAAATTGTTGTGAAAGGAAGGAGGAAGACATTGAACAATGACTTTCTTGGTAGGCTACTGTTTAGATACAAGCCGTTGTAACACGTTGAGTCAGGGTGAAGGGATAGCTCGCTAACTCAGTTGCAACAGAAATCATATAAGCACAGACATGTTTCCAAAACTCATGCTTTTTTATTTTTCTTGGCAACAGCATTACGGGTTAGTCAAAGAAACTTAGAAATGAGCATCAGAAATTAATAAGGACATAATCCTCAGTCTTACACACACGCAGTAATACCGGAAGAATGCAGTGCCAGGCTATTCCCAAAATACCGCTATGCTCCTAAAGGAAGCGCAACATATTTCACCCGTTACACCGTGTGTAACGTGTCTTTTGTTAAAGCCTGTGTAAAGTACATTAGTGTAGACACCTGCGGCTTATAGACAGGTGCAGCTTATTTATGTTAAAAATAAAAATATTTGTAAAATTCAGTGGGTGCGGCTTATATATGGGTTCGCTTTATAGTCCGGAAATTACGGTATAAGTCTAAAGCAATTTATATTTCATATAAGCATTCATTTCCACTCATTTGTTATCATTATTACTAAATTATGCAGTACAGTACAACATTAAAAGTAGTTAATATACACTAGTAAGACAAGAAAATCATCATACCCCTTTGAAATAGTGACTGTATTTTTCATCGGGCTTTGTTTAAAAAAGTCTGTACTAGCTTTGCACACCTCAATTGGGAAATATTTGCATATTTTTTCTTAGTTAAGTCAAATTCATGGTGAGCAGCAATGGGTTATAATCATTCTGATGTTCTTTTGGCGGTATGTTTAGAATCATTGTCATGTTGGAATGTGAATGACCCTCACAGGGTGGGGAACGATCATGAGTGGTCTAAGGTCTATGGGAAGGGACCTATCTACTTTGGCACATCAACTGCCTAGAGATGCTGGCCATGCTTCTAGCACTGAAGCATTTCCTCCCAGACCTCAGAGATCACCTCGTGCTGATCCATACAGACAACACCGCGGTGGTCTCCTACATCAACCATCAAGGAGGTCTGTGCTCTCATGCCCTGTACAGGCTGGCACACCAGATCCTCCTTTAGAGCAGGTTTGGGAGAGATTCGGAAAAGCCCAGGTGGATCTGTTCGCATCTCAAGAGTCGTCGCACTGTCCCCTATGGTTCTCCCTTGCTTCTCCTGCCCCACTGGGGCTGGATGCTATGGCTCAGGCGTGGCTGAAGCTGCATCTGTACACCTTTCCACCGCTGCTTCTGGGAGTTCTGGATAGAGTTCGCCGGGACGGAGTCCACCTCCTACTGGTAGCTCCAAGGTGGCCGAGCAAACCATGATTGGACTTGGTAGCTCTCCTCGAGCACCATCCATGGGAGATTCCTCTTAGGAGGGATCTCCTTTCCTAGCTCGGGGGCACCATATTTCACCCCTGCCTGGAGTTGTGGAGGCTGTGGGCCCTGAGGGGGCACAGCTCCGAGGTTCTGCCCTTTCCACCGAGGTGTTAGAGACCATTCTCCACTCCAGAGCTCTTTCCAGATGGCGTCTGTTCTGCTCGTGGTGTGAGCACCACCAGCTGGATAAAGTCCACTGGCTGGTTGGCTTAGTGCTGGAGTTCCTCAAAGGACAGTTCGCCAAGGGGTTGGCTCCATCCACCCTGAAAGTCTATGCGTCCACCATTTATGCCCCCTTAGCAGGGCAATATCTGGCCAGAGACCCTCTGGTAAAGCATTTTCTCCGCAGCACTCGGAGGCTGAGGCCTCCAGTATGACTTAGAGTGCCTGGGTGGGACCTGGCCATCGTTCTTGCCGAGGCATCTTAGAGGCACCTTTCCACCCCAGAACGAGTTACATCCCCAAGGTGCCCTCGGTCCTCCCACAACCTTTAAGGTTACAGGCATTCTATACTCCTCCGTACCAGGCCCCAGACTAGGAAAAACTGAACTGACACTTGTTCCCAAAGCGTTTTGATGCAGCTCAAATTCCTAAAAGGGAACATCTCTAGGTTATGTATGTAACCCTAGTTCCCTGAGGGAACAAGACAATGCGTCCCTAAGCCACACTTCTGGCGTCCCTGCAGCGCTTCCTTTTTTTTTTACAGAGAGAGGTGGTAGCTCAGTGGTTAAGGCATTGGACGTTGGTATAGAAGGTCACAAGTTTAAATACCACCTTGAGTAAGGCCCTTAACCCTCCCTGCTCAGTTGTAAGTCGCTCTGGATAAGGGCGTCTGCCAAAATGCTGTAAATGTAAGCTGGTGCCAGCTTCACTCCGTGTGTGTTTTATACTTCCTGGTCGTGACGTCACCCCGCCTGTGACGGCCAGCGTCTAATTGTTTTTCCCAAAGTGTTTCAACGCAGCCTCTCCTTTCCTCAGGAAACTAGGGTTACATACGTAACCTAGAGACGATTTAACTTTTATATGGGTATGTATAACAAGACTTTCATGTTCACTCAATCATACTAAGCAGTATATCACAGACCTTTTTTGTCAAATGCTATTGCTTGTGCTTATGGGACACTTCATTTATCACATATACACTAATAGGTTTTAATTATCTTTGTAGTTTGAAGTTTTCTGATCTTTACTTAAATGTGAACACTGATACTGATACTGATACTTATACTTTATTAACTGTTCTGTACTGTGCAAATTTTTGATGAATGAACGTAATCAAGGCATATATATACCCCCTTTCACTAAATTAGAAAACCAAATTTAATAGTAATTTTAAAGATTAAAAGATGTTAAAGATTCCAGGGTGGGAATATTGACTGAATTATACAAAAAAAATACAATCAGTAGTCAGTATCATGACTAGGCAAAACGTTTATGTTAGAAATATAGGTAAGCAGAGCCTTCTAGTTTTCATTTTATGTAGCTTTATCCACATGTTAAATGTAATGTTTAACTATTATTAAGTTATGCAGTACAGTACATTACAGGTAGTTTAATTATTTAATTTTAATTCCAATAATCACTCTAATTTGAGAAATTCTAGACTCAACATCATAAAGACTTCATAGGATGAAAAATGAAAAGTGCTGTTACCCTCTTACAAATTAGCTTTATGTATACATTGTTAGATTAAGAAAGAATATGGACAAAACATCATTTATAATCATTTCTTCGATTAAAATATGGTGAAAAGCCAACCCAAGCACAAACTGGTATTAAATAACAGAAAGTCATTAGTGGTTGCTTTCATATCATTTAGCATGACCAATATTCCATTCAACTTGTAATAAGTAACAAAATCTAACAGTGAAATAAAAGTGAATTATTTTAAACTCATATAAGCTTGGAACATTTTGAAGTTTTAAAAAGATTTATGAAGGTGTTTTTGTTTTTGGCTCCAGTGTCCCTTTAAGATGCAAACACAATGATTGCTTTGTAAATAAGAATGTAAATTATTTCTCTGTTTTTGAATTCCAACAGTGTGACACACTCTGCACCCAGACCGAGCTGATTAGCCTAAACCAGTCCTTTGAAAGTCAGATAAAATTATCTTAAGCCCTAAAAAACATTCATTGTCAATGAGGCTATGTGAGGTGGTGAGGCTGTGTCAAGCCTTACATCTTGTTTTGCTTTAGTACAAAGCTGATAGCTAATGCTAGAGAGGTGATGTGACCTAACACAACTATATGCGTATACTACAAAAACAAACAAACAAATATATAAAATATTGGTTGAATAAAAAAATTATGTCTATTCATTTGGCAAATAATATAATCTTCATCAATCGCAAATTACAAATGTGCAAGCATGTCAAGACCTACAAAGTCACAGAGTGATTGTAGTAGGTGGGAGCATACTGTAGTTTATAGGGAGAAGATGATTTCAAGGGTAAGCCAGAAGGATGATGGTTGTTGAGCCTGTATTATATATGCATTTTACTTCATTTGTACTCTGGATTTTTTTAGTTTGAAGCTTATTTTCCTGGAAAATGTGTATTTTATATGTATGCATATGTATTTTAATCTAAATATGGTTTCTTCCTAATCTCCTATAAGGGACATAGAGAAAGTGATGGGCCCTTATAGGAGATCAGGAAGAAACCATATTTAGATTAAAATACATATGTATCCGATGTTGTCCCCCAAAAAATGGAGCAAAGTATTTTCAGTACTTTTTTGCATGATCTTTCTGACTTGACTTCAAAATAATAATATCAAATAATACTCCTAGACAAGCAGAGTCTGGGTCAGAGTCTAGGTTTTATTATTCTACTTTCTGTTTTACCAGCTCTGCTTGATTGGTAAATACGAGGGAAACAAGGCATGGATTTATAGACATATAAGGAAGAAAAGGTTTATCCTGCTGAAAAAATACAAGCAGTCAAACTATATGCAAATAGCAAATATTTACCTAGGAACAAACATGAGAGAATGGCATGACTCTTCCTTCATTTTGAAAGAAGCTCTTAAGGACTCGCAAATGCATATGAACTCACATACAAATGTTCTCCTTAATAAATATTTCCTCAATTTAAAAAATGAAATCAGAAATCAGCAAGTGGACCAAACATAAAATGGAAAAAAAAAGATTATTTTAAGAAATTAAGCAATGGCTGAATTAAGAACTACAAGTCTAATATTGGCAAGCAGAGACAGGCTTTTAGGGAAGGGGGAATATGAGAAGTAAAATAAGAAAAAGCATAATTTTATGCAGCAAGAGATTGTGAATAAATAGGAAAAAAAGAAGACAGAGAAAGGTGGAGTCAGTGCCTTGCTGTGTGATGTCAGAGGCAAGAGGTGTGTTGTCCTGCTGAGCCTAATCCAGACTGATTAGTGAAAAGAAAACAGGCAGCTTTACAACTGCAGTAGGATAGAGAGAGACAGTAGCTAGTGAAACGTAGTGCCAAAAAAACCTTTGTATCACTGAATGACAATAAGAAACAAGACGGATGACAGAGTGAGTAAATCTGGAACCAGAGAATTTGAGGAATTATAGAAGGACCTGTTGTAGCCTTAAAAAAAAAAAAAACAAGTTACCTGCAATTTTAAACATCTAATACTAAAGTGTAGTTATCTGGTCAAAATGGCTACCAATGGAATAAGCAAATCTTTAAAGCTCCAATTTGGGCTTATCAATTCCGAGAACCGATACCTCACAGCTGAGACTTTTGGCTTCAAAGTAAATGCATCTGGCACGAGCATGAAGAAAAAACAACTCTGGAGCCTGGAGCAGGATGACCAGGATAGTCAGGTGGTTTTCCTTCGTAGTCACCTTGGCCGTTACCTGTCCACAGATAAACTTGGCAAAGTGGATTGTGAAGCCGAGGTTCCAGACTTTGATTGTCGCTTCCTGATTATAGCTCAGTCTGATGGCCGCTGGGCCTTGCAGTCCGAGCCTTATCAGCGATATTTTGGAGGCACTGAAGATTTCTTGACCTGTTTTGGGCAGACCATAGGAGAAACTGAGCTGTGGTGGGTTCACTTGGCCCACCACCCACAGGTTAATCTTCTGAGCGTAGCCCGCAAACGCTATGCACACTTGTCTGATTCAAGTACTGAGATTTCGTTTGACAGTGATATCCCATGGGGTGTGGACTCCCTGATCACCCTGGTGTACAAGGACGGAAAGTACAGTGTGAAAACGTGCGACAACCGCTTTCTCACTGCCAGTGGAACGCTGGTAAATGATTATGGTCCTGAAACAGCTTTTACATTGGATCTCAGGTCTGATAAGTTGGCTTTCAAAGACAATGAGGGAAAGTACCTAGCCCCATCGGGTCCTTCAGGCACTTTGAAGTCTGGGAAAAGTACAAAGCCAGGTAAAGATGAGCTTTTTGATCTGGAGGAGAGTCATCCACAAGTGGTTTTCCAGGCAGCCAACAATAGATATCTATCTATCCGTCAAGGTAACCATTATGCTTTTTCATTTTGAGCAGATATATATTGTACATTGATGACACATGAATAAATAGATAGTAAGGCACTAAGATGTGTTGTAATAATTTGCATTCAATAATGTCAAATTGTGAAATGTTTATTATTTTTATGTTTACTAATAGAGTTTTATTTTTATTAATTCATGCATTATATATATATATATATATATATATATATATATATATACTATATAAATAAAAAAATGCACTATAACCCACCAAACAGTACACCCTGAGGTCACCATGGCCTTCTATGAATGCTAAGAGCACAGGTAGACATTTGGAACAACCTAGTTGCTTTTTTAGGCACATATATCTGTAGACCTGCTTCACAAAGGTCTGCAGTTTTATTCTGCACTCATACAAATTATAGGCCAGCAACACTCATTACTTTAATAACAGTAATGGGATAATGGGCTGGAAGTGTAACCTTGTAGGGCAAAATAAGCTTCTGAACAGCATATTTGTCAGACACCAGTGAAAGAGAATGAAAAGAAAAGTGCTCAGTGTGAGGTATAATGAGTAAACAGAGAGGAGAAATTTTATTGCTTCCAAATAGATACTCATTTTCAAGGTCATGCTTAATCTATAGAATTAAAATTAAAATGTGTTTTGAGAAATATTTTGTTGTACAGTATGCTGTATACACACTATTGAACCACTGCAAATGCTTCACACATTAAAGTAATTAGCTATCTAGCCTCTGGCAAGACATTTGTAGCCTTTTTTTATTTTTAAAGAAGAATAAATTACCTCTGTTATTCTCACTGTACATTCACTGCAGATTGTGGCCGCATATGAGTTCTTAGCCAAAGATTATTGTTATAACAAACCCAAGTACTGTATTGTGATTATACAGAAAAAGGGTTAATAAGGTTTGTTTTATCAAGAAGGATGGCAGGCAGATGAAACTGATCTAAAATACAAGACTTAGTTCAAGCACATTTTTATCATATTTTTAAAAGGAATACAAAGGGAGAGGCAGATTGATTGCTTTTAATCATGGTAATCTGGCTGGCATATCTCCAGCAATAAAACTAAAATTGCATTCATTTGCTATAAATCCAATTTTATTAATCAGTGGTTAATTGAACAGTGTACAGAAAACTACATTAACCAAATGTCCTTCAAGCACATTTTAAACTACTAATAGCCTCTTCTGAATCTGTCTGAACTCAAGTCAAGTCAAGTCAAGAGGCTTTTATTGTCATTTTTGCTATACACAGTGGTACACAGTACACAGTAAAAACGAAACAACGTTTCTCCGGAACCCTGGTGCTACACTAAACAACAAAACAACAGCAGCATAGAGCTACAACACAAACATAAAGTGCATCGAGTGCAACCTGGTGCAAACAGTGCAAACAAAAAACAGTACAGACAGACATTGCAGACAGACAACACAAGACAAGACAAAAGACAAAAGAAAAACCAAGTATAGCGCCGACTAGTAAACCTGCTGTATACTTGATTATACAGTACTTTGTAAGGAGAAATGTAAAAACTATACCCAGGAGAGAATACAAACAGAACAGAACAATGTAGTGCAAAAAAACAGCAGCAAGGAGGTGCAAAGACAGCATGTAAACATTCTACTGTAGTACAAGATGCGAGTATAAATAATAATAAATAGATAAGTGGTGGTGGAGTGGATCGAAATAAGTGATGATTGTGTTTAGTCCAGGTTGTACAGTTCAGTAACACACATTTGAGTGAGTGTGTGTGTGACTGAGTGAGTGTGTGTGAGTTCTGTTTCAGTTCTGAACCAGTGAAATAAGAAATAATGTTCATTACATAATATTGAGAAAGCAGATTTTATTATTAATTAGCAGGAATTTATCAAAATATATAAATATATATTTCTTAATGAAAATGAAAAAAAGTGGGACTAAGACATTTTCCTTACATCGGCTTACATATCTTTAGCTTTGAAGTCCTTTGTGTTGATTGGAGTACTGCACATAAAGCTGTTTGGTTGACCCTTCACTGCACATTTGCATTGCACCATGAATAGATCTACTGCAGCAAGCAAATGAACAGCTTGGTAGGAGGATGTGTTGTGCAGGATTATTTTACTAACAGGCTTAAAATAAAAGAGTGTAGGTAATTCTTAGACATTCCATGTTGTTTAAATTCTTTCTTTAAAAAAAAAAAAAAAAAAAAAAAAGGTAATAGGCATTTTATGTTTGTTAAGGGGTTTTATTTTACATTAAATCCTTAAGCAAAATGAAGTAGCAAAAGTGAAATATATAATTTTATCATGTTATTTTACCAAATATTTAGTTAGAGATGTGGTGTGGTTAACATTGAAGCTTTATATATCATGATAAAAAACACAGGATACCTATCACATTCTCTTAGGCCAAAGGAATATTTTCCCATTGCTGTGGTTGCGAATAATGAATGGAAGCCAGAAGTTGGCACAAATCTACAATGAGATCATGCTAACTAGTCTGTTACATGCATTCACGATTTCCTCTGCTCTAGGCTGGTTAACAGAAATGACTTGCTTATTCATGCCATTAAATTCCCAGAAAACCTTAAAAGAAGAATTGCAGTATAGAGCACTTTCAAATGATCTATCTCACCCTGTGCCTCCGTTCTTTTCAATATTAAGGGTGACCCCTATGGCAGAAATGAAGCTTTTTTTTGTCATTTAAACCACTGAACACCCTCACAAATACATCCTTTTTTTTTCAGGTGTCAGTGTCTCAGCCAATCAGGATGAGGAAACAGATCAGGAGACATTTCAGATGGAAATTGACCAAAACACTAAGAAATGCATGTTCAGAACTAACGCAGGGACTTATTGGACACTTGTCATTCATGCAGGCATTCATACTACCGCTACAGAAATGTAAGGCAACACCAAGTATGAAATTTAGCTTACTTTTTTTAATTCAAATATCCATTTTTTTTTAAGTGAAGGTGCATTTTTATTACACATTAGAGACATTGCTAGAAGCCTGAAAAAAACATGAACCATACCTACTAAGTTTGACAATAAAGCAAAGTAGATTATAAAAAATATTCTGGAAGGTCTGTTTCATGAGCAATTGATAACGGACACGTTATTATATACATACATATGTGTGCGCTTAGAATTATTCATTGTGGATTCCCTTAC
This sequence comes from Silurus glanis, assembly GCA_014706435.1. Classification (NCBI taxonomy): domain Eukaryota; kingdom Metazoa; phylum Chordata; class Actinopteri; order Siluriformes; family Siluridae; genus Silurus; species Silurus glanis. Next base: position 2,457,530 of record JAAIIK010000022.1, read on the forward strand.
CTACAGTGAGCCCAACACAATGTTTGACATTGAATGGCTTGGGGCAAGAGTGGCTCTTAAAGCTAATAATGGAAAATACGTCTGCAACAGGAAAAATGGACAGCTTGCTGCAGTCAGTGATACAGTGGGTAAGTGTGTAGTGTGTATAGGTAATAAGATAATAGGTCAGCTACCTAACCTTATTAACCCAATCAAATTTCATTACTACTATAAGAGCTGAAAAAGGAACAAAGTATAAGTGTTCTCTCTTGTTTGCTTTTAGGCATTGATGAGCAGTTCTCCTTGAAGCTAATCAACCGTCCAATCCTAATCCTGCGAGGGGTAAATGGCTTTGTTTGCCATCACAAGAGCGCCATTACACTGAACGTCAACCGCTCTGTTTATGACATCTTCTCTTTGCTCTACAATGATGGTGCATATCATATACAATGTAAGTTTATACTGTATATACAATGGGAATTTGTTCATAGTTTCTTTGGATGTAGTAGTAGGAACTATTTTGAAGACATTTTACTCTATGAATTTTAAGTGAAATAAGTAGGTCTATTTTAGTGCCTAACTGCCTCGGCTGAGTTCTAAGAAAAACTAACTTTCTTGGTATCTTCATAGGTGGCAGTGGAAAGTTCTGGTATGTCACTAGCAGTGACTTGGTATGTGTAGATGGTGAAGAGCAAGAGAACTTCTTTATAGAGTTTCTGGAGCTTGGAAAAATGGCCATCAAAAGCAAAGAGAGCAAATATCTGCGTGCTGATCAAGGAGGCACTCTCAAGTGTGATGTCACTGCTATGGACAGCTGCTGTCTCTGGGAGTACTAATTTTTGTATTAGTTGCTGTTAATAGCTGACTTGTTTTATGAATTTCTTCTAAATACTGCCAATGTATACTGTATACTCAGGTAAAGTTTTTAGTGCAATCATTGTCTTTGTATTTTGACTACTGTACATTGTGGAGAAGCTAGAAGAAAAAGAAGTACATTGTTAATGTTTATCTTAACTAACACCACATGTAATTCCTGATTCTTTTATTCTATTTTATATTTTTATTTTAAGCTTTTACCACATTAACCTTCCTGTGATATCTATACAAACATAATACTCAAAAAGTAATATACTGTTCTCAGAATGCTGTTGGTGTGTCCTTATAATAAGGCCTTACTCTTCCTAGTAATCCTTTTTGTTTAACCCTTCACTGATTGAATCATCAAAGGGTTCTTGGTTTAGGTGGCTTTAAGTGTTAATAGTCCACATGGTAACAAAGTGGATCTATTATAAATGTAACTTTTTGCCTCTGCTTCATTAAAAAGCTAATTTCAATTTATTAGATTTCCACTGTTTCATTATTATGAAAGTCAAGTAAGGTTAATTTCTGTTAAGATTAAATAAAACAACTTACTTGGACAAGTTTTTACCACAGAAAAAGATTGCCATTGGGAAGTTTTTTCACCTCATATTTGCCAACGCTGCTGAGATTAAACTGAAAGATGCTAAAAGATGTGTTCAGTGAAAAATATGTCCAGAATTGTTTGTAAACAATATAAACAATAAAGGATTAAGTAAGATAGTATATATAAGATAAGCTAAAATTAGCTGATGGTAAAAATGTAT
>JAAIIK010000022.1:2474133-2495270 GCA_014706435.1 Silurus glanis
ATGCATTAAACCCATCATAAATCCAAAACACAACCATCAAAATGAACGACATAATGTAAAACAAAAACATCTGGCCGAGGGGGGGGGGGGGGGTATTATTTTCCTCCAAAAACAGAAACATCACATTACATAAGCCCCACACTTATATGGTATAATATTCTCCATTCTTCCATTCCTTTCAGCATAATGTGAATCCATATTCTTATTATATGGAAAACAAACTTTATAAACTAGATGAGTTGGAATTGTGAAGTTTGTGAATATTCATCTTACTAAAATCCCTGCAGCTGCAGCCACTTACTCTAAAATTGGATATGGCCATTTTAGCCTATTTATGACTATGAAATGAATTTGTGTTCGAAAAGCTTAAGCATCTCACAAATACATGTGAGATCGGTACCAATGATCGGTAAGTTTCCATTCACAAACTATACCTACCTTTTCCGGTTTGTCGTTGTGTTTTTGGATTTGTCAATGTGTTTCGTGCACCGATTCAGACAAACCGGAAAAGGTAGGTATAGTTTGTGAATGGAAACTTACAGCTCATTGGACAAAACACCTGTCATTCGAGATAGACAGGTGAATGACAGGTGTCTCGTCCAATGATCGGTAAGTTTCCATTCATAAACTATACCTACCTGACTTGTTGTGTTTTCGGATTTGTTAATTTGTTTTTGGATTTGTTAATTTGTTTTCGGATTTGTTATTTTGTTTTTGAATTTGTTAATTTGTTTTTGGATTTGTTGTTTTGTTTTTGCATTTGTTATTTTGTTTTCGGATTTGTTAATGTGTTTTGCACTTCTTGGCCACCGTAGTATTCAATGTTTTAGCAATATTTCTAAGGTGAAAGATAGCTATCCTGGTAATGTTATCCATATGAGCATCGAAGGAAAGGCTAGCGTACTTTGGTACATTTTGTATGGTCTGAAAGTATGGTCTGCCACAGGAGCTGTTGATATAGTTCTACACTGCAGTCAATGAATCAGTCCTGTGCACATCCATCACCATCTGGTTTTGGAGCAGCAACAAAACAGGACAGGAACAGACTGCAGCAAAAAGAAAGCAGAAAACTCCCTTGCCCACTCTCCAGGACTTGTACTATACAAGAACCAGGAAAGGGATAGGAAAAATCACTAGTGACCCTTCGCACCCTGGACACAACCTCTTTAAACTCCTCTCTTCTGGCAGGCGATACAGAACTTTATGCATCAGGCACAGGAACAGTTTCTTTCCTCAGGCAATCACCCTCATTAACAACTGACCTTAATTATATGCCCTGCTTCATTTCTATAAGTATTGCATTATAAACAGTCACTAATCACTTCATTCCCTTATGTTACACACACACTATTACTGCTATATATTGTACAAAAGTAAACTATTATGTGATGCACAATACTGCTATTTTCAGTGCAATGCACTTTTACACTTTATGTACATTACTGATCTGTCAAATACTCTGTATATTGTGTTCTTATTTCATCTGTATTGTCTGTATTGTCTCATATAGTCTGTATTTCTTGTATAGTCTAAGCTAAATGTTATTTATGTATGCACTTTCGAGAGTCACCAACAGCTGGATCCAAATTAATTTACATTTACATTTACATTTGCGGCATTTAGCAGACGCCCTTATCCAGAGCGACGTACAAAAGTGCTTTGAGTCTCTAGCAATGAATAAATCTACACTGGTACACCAGATTACAAACTTAATATAAATATAACTCTTGAATTCTACAAAGCAAACTTGGAAAGTGCTAATTTAAGTGTTTCAGGAAGAGATAGGTCTTCAATCGTTGCTTGAAGATAGTCAGGGTCTTCGCTGTACGGACATCTAGGGGAAGTTCATTCCACCACCTTGTGATGAGGTCTCTGGGGTGGTGTGGGAGAACTTGGGCAGATTGAACACAAGTCGTGCAGCTGATTCTGATAGTGATCATCCTAACAAGGTCTTTTCTTGCTGTACATGATGAGACAGAAAGACCATCCAAAAACCTGAGACAGGAGAGAGCCTTGCCCTGAATCCCCACAACATTTTCTAGTCTAGCAAAGAGAATATTATGATAATAACTGCCAGCTTGAAGAATGTAGGTACATACCCAGTGCTAAAAGAAGAATATAATATTTTAGGTTAAACAGGTTTGAAAGCTTCTGGAAATATCAATTTAAAGAAATATAGGTAAGAATAAATACTCAATGTGTTTTTTACCTTCACTATCTTGTATAAGCTCTAGAGAGTGTTGTATGTGAAAATCCTAGGAGATTAGCAGTTTCTGAACTCAAACCAGCCCAGCTGGTACCAACAAACATGTCATAGTTAAAATCACTGAGAGCACATTTTCATGTTTGATCTGAAAATTAACTGTATACTGTATAAATATACAGTGGGGCAAAAAAGTATTTAGTAAGCCACCAATTGTGCAAGTTCTCCCACTTAAAAAGATGAGATAGGCCTGTAATTTTCATCATAGGTACACTGCAACTATGAGAGACAAAATGAGAAAAGAAAATCCCGAAAATCACATTGTCTGATTTTTACAGAATTTATTTGCAAATTATGGTGGAAAATTAGTATTTGGTCAATAACAAAAGTTCATCTCAATACTTTGTTATATACCCTTTGTTGGCAATAACAGAGATCAAACATTTTCTGTAAGTCTCCACAAGGTTTTTACACACTGTTGCTGGTAGTTTGGCCCATTCCTCCATGCAGAGCTCCTCTAGAGCAATGATGTTATGGGGCTGTCGCTGGGAAACAGATTTTCAACTCCCTCCAAAGATTTTCTATGGGGTTGAGATCTGGAGACTGGCTAGGCCACTCCAGGACCTTGAAATGCTTCTTACGAAGCCACTCCTTCTTTGCCCGGGAGGTGTGTTTGGGATTATTGTCATGCTGAAAGACCCAGTCACGTTTCATCTTTAATGCCCTTGCTGATGGAAGGAGGTTTTCACTCAAAATCTCACGATACATGGCCCCATTCATTCTTTCCTTTACACGGATCAGTCGTCCTGGTCCCTTTGCAGAAAAACAGCCCCAAAGCATGATGGTTCCACCCCCATGCTTCACAGTAGGTATGGTGTTCTTTTGATGCAACTTAGCATTCTTTCTCCTCCAAACACTACAAGTTGAGTTTTTACCAAGAAGTTCTATTTTGGTTTCATCTGACCATATGACATTCTCCCAATCCTCTTCTGGATCATCCAAATGCTCTCTAGCAAACTTCAGACGGGCCCAGACATGTACTGGTTTAAGCAGGGGGACACATCTGGCACTGCAGGATTTGAGTCCCTGGCGGCGTAGTGTGTTACTGATGGTAGCCTTTGTTACTTTGGTCCCAGCTCTCTGCAGGTCATTTACTAGGTCCCCCCGTGTGGTTCTGGGATTTTTGCTCACCATTCTTGTGATAATTTTGACCCCACAGGGTGAGAGCTTGCGTGAAGCCCCAGATCGAGGGAGATTATCAGTGGTCTTGTATGTCTTCCATTTTCTAATAATTGCTCCCACAGTTAATTTTTTCACACCTATTGCAGATACAGTCTTCCCAGCCTGGTGCAGGTCTACAATTGTGTTTCTGGTGCCCTTTGACAGCTCTTTGGTTTTGGCCATAGTGGAGTTTGGAGTCTGACTGTTTGAGGTTGTGGACAGGTATCTTTTATACTGATAACGAGTTCAAACAGGTGCCATTAATACAGGTAACAAGTGGAGGACAGAGGAGCCTCTTAAAGAAGAAGTTATAGGTCTGTGAGAGCCAGAAATCTTGCTTTTTTGTAGGTGACAAAATACTTATTTTCCACCATAATTTGCAAATAAATTCTTTAAAAATCAGACAATGTGATTTTCAGGATTTCTTTTTCTCATTTTGTCTCTCATAGTTGAAGTGTACCTATGATGAAAATTACAGGCCTCTCTCATCTTTTTAAGTGGGAGAACTTGCACAATTGGTGGCTGACTAAATACTTTTTTGCCCCACAGTACTTTCAGATCCCTGCAACACCAACTGCTGGGCCCTTTAAGAAGGCCCTCAACCCTTGACTCTTAGTATTAATTAATAAGTAATTATTAGGGCTCTGGATAAGCCACCAGCCAAAATGCAAATGTAATATTTCCTAACATAACAGACAGCAGTGCTTTGTTTTTTCTTAAAACATCAACCAGCACTGGTGGGCAAGTGTCTAGTCTGGGTTTCATAGGGTTTTAATTAGTCCCAAATATGTGTTCCTTAAAATAGATTGTTATTATAAATTATTTATATATTTTAATGCCTCAACCAGTCTTGTCACGGCTCAACTTAAACACCATTTCCTAGCTAATGTGGCCTTTAAACATGGACAACACAAACTCCCTTTCCCACACTATACAGCACAATCATTCACGTTCACATTTATATCCAATTACACATTGAGGTGTAAAGGATTCTGGTTTATAGTATAAGCTGAACATGTACCTTACTGTTTTTATTGGTTTTGCGTTGTTTTGACTTTTGCCTTTTGCTTATTTTTGGATTTTGAAACCGATTCTTGAATTGGATTTGTGAATTATGTTTCAATTAACATATATAGATGGCCTTTTTCTGGCTTTTAACGTTTCCAGTGTACTTGCCTCTCAGTTTATTTTTCTATTAGTGCTTTGACAAAGCAGCCCTAAAGGAGAGTGAAGGAATTGCTGCGAATCTGATCCACTCCATTGAGAAAGCACTCAAAGATGAAATAGCTGATACTAACGGGATCAGATCTTAACCCATTTGAAAACAAATAGGAGTTTGAACCAATGTGTTTCAGAGACCTTTAAAATCTATAATGAGATATCTATAACTTTTAAGAGTGATATTGCAAATGTGCATGTTGCTAGGAGCAAGCTTCAGTATATAGAAGATGGCAGGCAGTTTGGAAGGCACTTGTCTCCTGCTATCCCACGCTAAATTAGAGCATAGTATACATGCTATAGTGTTTACATTTTTGTGTTGTGTGTGCACGGTTATAGCAAACAGTTCTATAACAATAATGTTTAAAAGGTAGAAAGTGAATTTTAATTGTTCAATGCAACAATATAATGTGTCTGTGTAAAACAGAATAATAGGCTATAATTGAGCCTGTAGTGACAATATTCAATACATTGCTTACTTGCATGTATTACTTAGCTAAAGTCCAGCACTGATTATTCACACCTGTCTCTAACGTTCATGTGTTTTCAAGACCAGTTTATTCACCTGTTTCTGGTGAATGTGGCTGGAATTACACTTTGCACCCTAATTAGTTCTCCAAGACCTATACCAATGATATACACCGACCAGGCATAACTTTATGACCAACAATCAGGCATAACATAATGACCACCTGTCTATTATTGTGTTGGTCCCCTTTTTTCCTGACCCATTGAGCATTAACAGCATTAACTTCCTCAGCAATTTGAGCTACAGGAGCTACACAGGCCAGCCTTCCTCCCCAGGTGCATCAATGAACCATGGCTGCCCATGACCCTGTGTACTTGTCCTCTCAGTTTATTTTTCTATTAGCGCTTTGACAAAGCAGCCCTAAAGGAGAATGAAGGAATTGCTGCGAATCTAAACCACTCCATTGAGTAGGCATTTAAAATGAGCTGATCCCGCATCAGGAGAAAGCAGTAGTAAGGTATCAGATCTTAACCCATTCGAACACAAATGGGAGTTTGAAACAATGTGCTTCAGAGACCTTTAAAATCTATAATAAAGCATTAACACTGTGGCTTGGAGTGGCCTAGCACATAGACACTTATTGTCACTTGCCTATATTTTCAGAGCTAAGTTCACAACTGATCTGTCTGTTATTCATATGCTAATGTTGTGCTAAAATATGCTAATGTTCATTAATTAGTTGATTTGAAAAAATTGCTTTCATTTACAGCCCATTTGTGTAGCCTATTTAAAGGCATTCATTATTTATTGTCTCTATTAGATTCAGTTTAGCTCAGGCTTTAACTAAACCCAGCACACAAACAAAGTGAGCAGAGAAAGTGGCATACCATAGCTTATCACAGATGTATCCTAATAATCCACACCAATGTGATATAGAAAGTTTTTTTTTATGCTACCATTTATTGAAATGTTATTTGCAGCCACTTGATAGAAAATGTCAGGATAGATGGGCTAAATGTGAGTTCATTGGTGTTTGACACTTGATTGCTCACTGAGCAGTTGTTCAGTCTCATATAAATAGGTTTCCTCAGCACCCACCTCTTCTAGAACAGGAATATATGCAGTATACGTTACACTTTTTTCCTTTTTCGGTGTCTAACACAATGCATTCCATGGTGCATACCATGTCACCTCAACCCTCACACCTTTTCAATAGGGCATTATGGTTAAGCAACAACAAATTGTAGTTTATAAGGAATGGCTTTCGGGGCACAACTTTGACCCAGTAAAAGAAAGAAAATCTTTTAATTAAATTTCTTTTCTGAACATTATGGTACAAATGTTGATTAAACATTATTCACTCAGTTGATATTTGTGAATGATATACATTTAAAACTGATCAAAAAATATATATGAGGACTGTCAGAATGTCTGAAAAGATTAGTCCAATTTGGCGTACACAAGCATTTACACACAACATTACTGAAACACTGATAAATGTGTCCAGACTTCATTAAATGTAATTAGATACACATTGACATTGTCTTTTATTGTGTTTTGCCCACTGATACCTTTATTAAAAATCTTGGAGAAAAAAATATTTTTATCACCATTATACTTACATTATTGAAGCAACTTTACTCTTGCATTTCCGTATCTAAACTTTTCCCTTGTTAAATCAGAATGCATTAAATCAGAATCATAGTGTTTGATCATATTTACATAAATTGGAAGCTTTCAATGTTCATATTAACGTGTTTTCTTTGAATAGACTATTTAATGAGGAAAAATATAATTGAATACAAATATTCAATCTAAAGTTGGGTAAAATTGATTTTCAGAATTCAGTTAAACAATTGAAAAATCGTTTTTTTTTTTGTTTGTTTTTTTTGTTTTTTTTCCCTAATGACAATTTCAACACATTTATTCACTTACAGCATTTGGCAGACTTCTCCAGACTTCTACTTCTCCAGATCAACTTACATTTATCTCATTCATACAACTGAGCAGCTATGGGGTTAAGGGCCTTGCTCAGGGGCCCAGGAATAGCATGGCTAGGATTTTAACTAACAACCTTCGGTTCCAAATTCCAATGCCTTAAACACAAAGCTACCACCACTGTGTGTCTTTCTCATCGTTCTGCATGCTCCCTTTTAAGAGTGATATTGCAAATGTGCATGTTGCTAGGAGCAAGCTTCAGTATATAGAAGATGGCAGATGGCAAAATGTTCACTTGCTGCCTAATATATGCCAAACACCAACAGGTGCCATGATGAAAAGATGATCAGTGTTATTCACTTTATCTGGTCAGAATGTTATGTCATAATGTTATGTCTGGTCGGTGTATACATCTTCAGTAAATATTATGTAGATTAGCTTCTTTCAGACAAAATTCATACATTCATAGAAGAATGTTTGATTTGTGATTGATCAGTGGTCATAATATGATCTGCTCACAGTGTTAAACGTTTGTCTTATTAAAGCCTGTTCTACACTCTGATTTTGCGAGTCATTAAGGTTGTATTACTCTTCAGACAATAAAACAAGTTTTCAATTAAACCCTAGTCTGATCTATAACCAAACGCAATATCATGGTAACAAACCCCCAGAATGCAATATTGTTGTAGCAATAGGCCTCATCTATCTTTTAGTAAAGCATCCCAATGTGGTTATAGTAAATATAAGTACTCATGAGCACTGTTCAACCGTTTAAATTAGTGGACTAAGTGCATAAATAAGCTTCAGTTGGTTCAGAATGCAGCAGCAAGAGTCCTCACTAGATCTAGGAAATATGACCACATCACCCCTGTATTAATCAGTCTACACTGGCTCCCAATCAAATCTCGCATTGATTATAAAATACTACTACTGACGTATAAAGCACTTAACGGTCTCGCACCGCAGTATCTGAGTGAACTTCTTTACCAGTATGATCCTCCACGCCTACTTAGATCAAAAGGTGCTGGCTATCTGTTGGTTCCTCAAATAATGAAGACTACAGCAGGGGGCAGATCTTTCTCTTATAAAGCCCCACAGTTATGGAACAGCCTTCCTATCAGTGTTCGGGACTCAGACACAGTCTCAGTGTTTAAGTTGAGGTTGAAAACGTATTTATTCAGTCAAGCCTTTAATCAGTAGTTTTTTTCTCAGGTAAAGGCTCAGATCTGGAGGGAACATTGATATAGAGTGTTTGGTGAACTGGGATATTTGTATGCTGTCGTCCCCTCACATTCACGCGTTCACTCAGGTTTGTTGATGGTGGTGTGGTGGGCCGTCTCTTATCCCAGAGATCCCTCATGTCTGTGTTGCCTTCTGGTTCTCCCTTTTAGTTATGCTGCCATAGCAAGTCTTGCCGGAGTCCAAACTGCACAGTGACTTTAACTCTCATACAACAATAGGTACACTTAATAATCCATATCCTTCTCTTCCTGTCACCCTCTTCTCTCTCTCTCTCTCTCTCTCTCTCTCTCTCTCTCTCTCACTCTCTCTCTCGGTCGAGTTAAACATGCTCCTGAGGCTCCAGTGACCACTGTTCCTGCCCCTCTCCCCTCCGTGGATCTCCCCACTTCGTCCAGGCCTGCCTCTGGATAGTGTTCTCTTCGACTGGAGGCCACTCTGTGCAGCTTGGGACGGTTTCTCATCAACGCCTTGGGTGGTTCCATGAAATTTCGGAGTAAGAACGGGAGCTTTGAGGATGGATTGGACTGTAGTTGATGTCAACAGTCTCCTACACTGACTCAGGAACACAGTTCACTTCTGATCATCATCACTGTACCCCGCAACATTGTATACCTGCTACAAATGGACATTCGGTGTAACCCAGATGAGGATGGGTTCCCTCTTGAGTCTGGTTCCTCTCAAGGTTTCTTCCTTATGCCATCTCGGGGAGATTTTCCTTGCCACAGTCGCCACCGGCTTGCTCATCAGGGACAAACTTACTCATAAAGAACATATTCACTTTTAATCACCGCATTATCTGTGTAAAGCTGCTTTGAGACAATGTTCATTGTTAAAAGTGCTATACAAATAAAAATGAATTGAATTGAATTGAATTGGACTAGAACTAACTGTTGTAAAAAAAGAAAAAAAAAGGGAGGTATAAGTCACACTGCAGATTGAGCCATACCGGAACAGTCACTTAAAGAGTTCTGAAAGTGCTGAAAATGTTTTGACCAACATGAAAAAGGTGATGCAGCAAATAGACCAAGTACACTGTACACTGCCTGAGCGAGGCTTCCAGCAGCATTCTAAATTGAATGACAGCACTTATGTCTTAATTCATGGTTTATTATTGGCCTGCATTCTTTATCTTTCTATTTTATTAATATGAATTGATTGAGTTTGGCAAACATTTACATTTAATGTTTGTTGCTAAACAAAACACACAATTGATTTAAACGTAGTGTAATCTGTATGGAAAACGCAGTAATGTACTATATGCTTAGAAGCTGATCGATTGAGGTTTATATTATTTGGTCTTTTGTTGGCACACAATCTTGAGCACAAGCAGGATACAAATGCGTTTCGGAATGTACATGATTTTCATGACTAGAAATTCTGTCATGTAAATGCTCCTGAAAAATTATTTTTAAAATAAATCTGCTTACTGAATTAGGCACAATGTTAGCTCCACAGCAAATATGGTTTAAAGGGCTGAGAGGAAGGGATCTGGAGCAAGTATCCTTATTACCTCAAGCTCAATTTAAAGAATGTTTCTGTTTATGTGACTCTCTATATTTCCAAGCCTCAGTGATTGATGCGAAGCAGAGCATAGTAATATTGTTTAATTGTGAGTCACTTATTAAATGATCTTGATTGTATAATCTAAAATGAAGTACATATTATTGCACAGTCTGTTAAAGAATTCAGCGAATTTTTTATTGGGATTATCTCGTAACATGTGACAAGTAATAATCATAAAAGCAAGTTTATAGTTTAGAGCAGTGATCAAAGGTCTCACTCTTCTTAAAATTAAAGATTCAGTTAAATGTTCTCACTAGGTGAGATTTTAAAAGACACAAAAAAAGAAGTATAGCTTTTGGAGACCAGTTTTAAGTGATGAAGTTTCAACATTCAAGGGTAGCTGTTCATTTTTAGCATTAATATCATCTAACACGCACAAGAGCCAGAATTAAAATAAAAGGAATGAAATCAATTTTATTTACTTTGCGATTTAAGATTTTATTAGGGGGCTTATTCAGCTTTCTTTGATTATTGATGGATTTGGAACACTGTATGAGATGCCAATAACATATCAAATTTCTTTGGCTTAACAAAGGCTTATGAACTTACAGCTGAGCACTGCTTTTTGCAAAAGATTTAGATGCTGATGTCAGTGCCACCTGAAGATGCAGCTCATGCAATCAAAATGTTTCTAGACTCATTAAACAGTGAAGAAGAAAGAGATGAAGCAGTTGTTCCTTTCTTGTTTCACTTCTGTACATTTAGTGATATGGACTTATTCTTGACTGAAATGTAAGATATAAGAAAACTTGGGTTTAATATAAAATGTCATTATTTTAAATAAAACACTTGTAAAACAGACAGAATCAACGATATGACAGCACGCTCTCCACCCCCTAAACTGCGCTCCCAATCCCAATATCGCAGTATTTCCTAGGGTAATAGGTGTGTTAGAGCAAGGGAAACCACCAAACTGGCACGCGCGCACACACACACACACACACACACACACACACACACACACACACACTTTGATAGGATAATGATGCTAAAACTTGACACACACAGCTGCAGTGCACCTTAACAAGTTTGGAAAGATATGCCCAGACATACAGAATGTCAGAGGAAAAGTGACCCTATTCCTAGAATGAGCAAGACCAATCTGTACCTGTAACCTTTCGAAACACAGCATTTGCACTTTCCTTTCCTATTTTTTAATATATTACAATTTTCTTTCTTTATTTTACAGACTCTCCTCTTCTCCCAGCCACTTATATCCCTCCCTCGCTCACTTCTCTATGTCTACTAGGGTGCAGTCTTAACTTTCTAGCATCACTCCTCTTGAGATTGCTGTAGTGCCTCTAAACGCTGCAGCTGAGGAATTGATTGGATGTCTGAGTAGTACCATGTTAGAATTCTGGCAAAAATATTCCGTTATAAAGGAGACTTGTGATCTTAAATTTTCTATTCATATTTTTATTCTTTGTGTATTTTCAGATCATATACATTCAAGGTACAATTTTCACAGTTCACTTTTGAGATTGAGAGATCTTATGTACTGAGCAGAAGAAGAGTAGGAGTAAAAAAAGGTTAACATTAAATGTTGGTGTAAAATTAAGTTTAGCAAATGAGTTGGATGAAAATTATTAGAAACAAAAAAGGCAAATATTTTCTTCACTTTGATTCTTGATCCTCTATAATGGAGAATGACAGCACAAATTTAGCCTGAATTGTAATAAAGTCTACCTTTGAGAATATATCTGGGTTGATTCTGGGTTATTTTTCGAATGTCAGTTTATTAAATAAGTTATACTTCATGGTCCTGATCATAAAAGACATATCTGGGAAAATTAAAGATTAAAAAAAAAATAATTAGAAAGAGCTAAATGTTAGTGTTTATGACAACTTGTTAAGGCTGTGGGAATGTTAGCAATGTATTCTATTTATAGTGGTTTCTGCATTATCGGTAATAGGTGTTTGCATATGAAGTGTTACAGTGTATTATTAACTGCTGCTTAACAAACTCTTACAGTTTATAAAGCAAAGCTTTGAAGATATATCAAACTGATGATCAAAATTTATCAAATTATATATATATATATATATATATATATATATATATATATATATATCTCAAATATATCAAAATGTAATGTAAATGATGAGCTCTGAACCCACAACTTGAGCTGAATCATATTTGTTGCAATGGTGAAAATCAGAACTTGCTTATTAATGTTAGTGAAATTCTAAATATTTATTTATTCATCTCTTTAGCAAAAAAGTTGTCATACAACTGAGCAGTTCAGGACTAAGATCTCTTGATCATGGGCCAGCAGTGATAGATCATGACCTAACCAGAAGTCTAATACTGAATCCATGAACACTGCCCTTGTGTGATATAGTAAGCTCAGGTTTAATTTTAACCTCTAGAACTACAGTAATAAAAAAAAAAATGGGTGTAATGTGTTCTCTTGAAAAAGTAAATACTTTTACAAGAAAAATTTAATACATATTTATTACAGGAATAAAACACTGTGGCTCCAACAAGTATTAATAATCATTTGTTAAATAATCAGCCTAATAAATTAAATAACAATTTGAATATATTTTATTTAATTCAATGACTTGGAAGTATTGATAAAAAAAAATGGATTTACTCTGTTATAATTTGTTCTATTTAATACATTTATTGACTTGTGCTTTGTTGAAGTGAAGTAATGAGTTTTACGTGATGACGTTTCAACCCGTTACATTTCAACCAATCAGAGATGACGTCCCTCTTGAAACCTAAATTCAAAAGTGATTCTACACATTAGCCAACTGTTTTGCTAACTTGTTTTCCTGCACTGTGGCGGAACTTCTAAACTAAAGGGTTTTTTTTTTGCTGTTGTTTTACAAAACATGGAGCTTATGAACGAAGACTTAAAAATGTACTTTTACGAGAATAGGATGGCTACTTATTCAGGGTGGCCGTTTGACGAGGACTGCGCGTGCACGTCGGAAAATGTGAGTTGTGTTACTTTCCGTAGAAATCGCCGTAACAAAGAAGCGGGTGATGGTTAATCGGGCACGGATGTTTGGACAAATGACAATGCAATGCAATGTTGCAATGTTAATTATAAATATAATGTTCAGTGCCTAAGCAAACATTTAAATAAAAACTACGAGTTGTAAGTGGGATGTTGCAAAACGTGTCAACGATTGTGATATTCCGTAGATCCATAGATTTGCGATCTATGATCTATACCAGCCTAATATATAAATCAATAATCTCCAAAATATATTTAAAAAAAATTGTGTGCAATTGCACCTTCCAGATGGCCAAAGCTGGTTTTATTCACACCCCCACTGACAACTGTCCGGATGTGGCCCAGTGTTTCTTCTGCTATAAAGAGCTGGAGGGCTGGGAACCTGACGATGATCCTCTGTAAGTAACACTAATGTCACCACACGTTTCACTTTTGATCTCACTATGTCTATGTAGTCCTGGAGAGGTTATAACATTGTCATGACACAATTTGATGAACCAATATAATGCATCCCTAGTGCTGGGTGTTCTGTATGTGTTCTCAATGAATGATTCCTGAAACAGACAGTGGCTTCTAAAATTCTCATGAATTTTATCTCATTTGACAGTATACACTCTGGTTGATCGTAGACAGAAATATTGTAGTGTTTTTTTGAAAATTAAAGAGAAGCGGAATCAAATGATGGATGGAGAGGCCACTGATTTATTGTTTTCCTTCAGCAAGGAGCACAAGTCTCACTCCCCAGCTTGCAATTTCATTCTGCTGAAAAAGACTGTGGAGGAGCTCACAGTGGAGGAGATCCTGAAGCTGCAGAAAGAAAGGCAAAAATTCCACATTGTGAGTAATAACTGATTATGTACAGCACGTTCGGCTGTGCTAAACTGTACATTTTCATTGACGTTTCTCTTGTTAGCTGTACTGTGTGATTTTTCATTTCTCAACGTATAATACAAAACCTGTACTGCATATTCATGAAGACGGATTGTGCAGAAGATTAGGTTAGAACATTCATTGATTTTTTTTACTTTTTAAAGATCCCAGTGAATCCCAGAGAATTGTTATTATGCATTATCATCATATGAAAGATAAACATCTGGACTGAATTGCATGAGCTTTAATCAAGAAGGGATTAGGCTATGGATTTATATGTAACTGGACATTGGACTCAGCAAAGCAATGCGTTTTTCCATTTTCCACACTGTGTAAACACTTTATAAAACATGTTAGAAGGTAGTAGTGTCTTCAGCTGCATTCACACTGCAGGCAAACATGCACCAAATATAATTTTTCCTCATACTGTATGTGAGGCATCTGGCCTTTTTCGAAACTCTTCAAAAGTCATCTGGAATTTTCGGTACCAATTAGGGCTGTTTTCATGTGCGTTGCTAAAAATCCCAAAATTCCATACGGAATACTGATGAGCATTTCAGGCTAAATTATTATTCAAATTTCCAATCTGCTCCGTGTAATGTGGCACATTTACAAGATGGGTGTGTGGGGACAAACCAAGTCCAATGTTTCATTTTTGGTTTATCTTTTTGCTGGTTGATAATAATGCATCTGCATGTTTGTGAGGGAGCTGTGCACAGGCGGTCTCATTGGTGTATACTTTCATGATTGTGTGTAATGTGAATATATTCATTAGGGGCCAGAAAATAAACAACTAAATGAGTCTTGCAAAATCGATGCAGATGAGGAAACAGACCAATACATTTCTGCTATCAAGCCGTGATATTAATAAAATAGAAAATAAAAATATATTGAATACAGTCTTTAAAAAAAAAAAAAAAAAAAAAAAAAAAAAAAAAAAAATATATATATATATATATATATATATATATATATATATATATATATAAAATCTCTCAACAATAATGTTTATCGATGAATAAAATAAAATTTAATATCAACATTATTTTTTTTTAAATCATTGATGTATATTAAAAACCAAATGCATGACATTGTAGCGAATTTAAATGACACGTGCCAGACCCTACAACATAATTCTGTGTTTTAGTGTGAAATGAACTAAACCATGTATAAACAGGGAACAATATAAAAACACATTTAACCAAAATTGTTGATCTTTTGCATTTTTCTAATAAAACACAAAATTAGCTTGTGTTCAAGCTGAAATTAGCTAAAATGTTAAATGAGTAAGGAAAATATGCAAGTAAATGTTAGCAGACTTCATGGAGGCAGAATGGTTTTGACAGACACACACACACACACACACACACACACACACACACACACACACGCGCGCGCGCGTACACGTGCACACAATTGTCTCCTTTTTCCACAAGAAATATTGCACAGCAATACAACACTGGCAACACGTACACATGCCCTGGGCTAAGGCTGGCTCTTTTGTTGGAATCTATATGGTCTGCTGCAAAGACAGGGTATTCAGGTGGTGTGTTGATGTGCCATGGAGACAAATGTAGGCCTTTTGCACACAGGGCTAAGTTGGTAGGATATCTATTCTGATTAGATGTTTACCAATGGAGTTGGTTTTCTTCCTTGGCAGGAACCTTTATACATATCTTGGCCACTGAGATCCAGAGTGGAGGATTGACAGGATTGACAGATTTATGTCCAGCACTGTAATAATAGTTCAGGTAACATTGGTTTGGGAGGTGAACAGATCATACTGCTGCTGATCCACTCTTTGCAGTTGCCTGTGTTTGAACTTTGGCTTGCAAGACTTGCTTAGGTGTCAGAAACTTCACTTATCGGAAAAGGAGAGGATCACTTTGGGCCTGTGTCAACAAAATTGGTATCAGTGCAAGAAAGTGGTAACAGTCACTTGGAAAAGAGTGCAGTAGAATTAATTCAGCAACTTTACTCTGAGAACACTTGATAAATGGAGAGACTGATGCACTTCTCATTAATACAGTGGCAACTTCAAATGGTTCAAGGGCTGTGGAAAATTCTCGTAGTAGTCTCCAATGGTCATCTTTGAAGTCAAAATTCTTTTTGCCCCTCTGGGTGCCTGATAGTGTCCAAGTCGGATAGTGTTGCATTTACCAATCATTTCATTTATCCTGCTAATTATATAGAATGTGCTGGTCCATCTTAAGCATGCTTCTGCTCAGATGTGCCTGTTTGCTGCGGTTTATTGCTCTGCTTGCATTTTAATAAGGGGTGCTTCGATGCATTATCCATTATTCAAGTGCAAGTTTTGTTTCTCCTAAACATTGTAAATGAAAATGGATTCAACATTGTGGCCGATTTTGCTAGGAATCATTTCCAAAACTCCAGCTGTTTTCATTGCTGAATAGGGTATGCCTTTCCTCCAGTGTCATTGTGGTAAGAATCTCACAAGGCCAGACACAATTTGGTTGGTTGCCAGACCCAGAGGTTGCTACACTTCTGTCATAATAGACATCCAGCAAATCGATGATGAAATAATATTTTTGATCGTCAATTACCTAAATATTTTTCATTTTTACAATCCTAATTAAACTCTGTCTAGTTATGTGTGAGCATTTCATGCCGACAGTGACCAGCACTTAAGTCCCTTTTTTTCTCTTCCTTCCTTATTGTCCTGCACATTAGTGCTTTCCAAATAATTTAGGCTCATTATGATGCTGCATCAGAGTTTGCTGTAATTGTAAAGAGTTATCTTGCCAAGATTACTCTGAAATGCTTGAGCAAACACTCTGGAAGAAGGACCACAGACTAGATGTCCCTATATAACTTGGTATACAGCAAGACATTGCTCCCTGCTTTAATCAATCAGTATTGGCCTGTAGGCTACTGATGCACAGAACCATACATGCACACAGCATGCTTTTAAGGCCAGTTTATACTTGATGTGTTGCAGCCATCTGGCATACACCTGTGTGTTTTTAAAAGAAAATATAATCCAGCCTTTAGGATGTTTTGGGCGATTGCAAACGAGCTAAAACCTGTTGGATGTCGATGAGGCCGAACTCTGACTAAGAGGCAAAAAAGATACTGTACATACTTTTTTTTGACACCTCAACTTTAATACATCATAAATATATTTCCTCAAAATGAACATTTCTCTTTTATTCTTGCCCTGGCTACATAGATCAGGTTGGATAAGCAGCCAGTTTAACAAACATCAGGCTCATGTATTATAGATTCATATTCCCCCTGCATATGATTTTGTGTTTTAGCCATTATAATCATATAAGCCCCCCTCTTTTTAGACTATTGGTCTAGGAGCATTTTCACCATTTTAGGTTTGAGAGTAAGGGACTGCATAATCATATTAACAGCAGCGCAGTATAATATTTATGTATGCGTGAGTTAGACAGTAGGCAGGATATGTTTGGTTGAATTGAATCTATTTTTGAGCTACAACAACTATTCGATAATGAAATTTGTTGTCAGTGAATGCGGTTATCGGTTAGTTGGGCTGTTCAAGTTACGGGTTAGCGTGGCGGCAAGATAACCCAGCCAGCTGCAGGAACAGTGTGCATCCCAAGTCATCCAAGGCATAGGAGCATTTAATATTAAAATGCTGTAAGACTGCAAAACCCTGCAAAATATGCAAAGCGGAGCTTGTGTGGCATGGAAGTACCACAGTGATGCACGAGCACCTAAAAGGAAAACACACTGGCGTCACGGATGCAGGCGAAACATTATTATACAAAATGTAATTAATTATATAATCTAGATGCTTATCTTCACAAGTAAACAAAATGTCAATGTTATATTTTATATTGAACTTTTTTTTTTTTGGTTGTCAGCTTGCGATCTGCTAAATACAATACAAATAATTTTTAACACAAATTGCTTCACCTTTCATACTCAAATGCGTTTCTTTTTTTTCTCCAGAAATAACCCAGCATGAGTGATTTATTTATTTGTTTGTTTATTTGTTTATTTATTTATTTATTTTTATCATAGGAAAAATACTTCTCAACAAGCAGCCACAATAAGCTTTAAAATGACAAAATGAAAGATATTAAAACTATACTATTTATTTATATATAAATGGCCCGAATGACTGTTTTATATAATCCGATTAATCGAGAAAAATGATCGCCTGATTAACCGACTATCAAAATAACCGTTAGTATCAAACACTGATCTATTTAGATTTAAATCCTACCCCCCACCCCAGTCATGGATAAAAAGTTTAATTTCTAACCATTTTACACTTTAAGACTTTGAGTGGATTCCTCAACATGCATTGTTTTTTTTTTCTTATATAAATACACTATATGGACAAAACCTTTTAGAAATCTGAAACAAACTGATTACAAACTTGTCTATCCTAACAACAAAGGACCTGGTCTCTATTTTGTGGCTTATAATAGTAATGCTCTAGAGAAGGCTTTCCAATAGATTTTGTAATGTGGGTGGGGGGATTTGTGTACATTCATTCACAAGAGAATTAGTGAGACCATACAGGGAGGACTGGTAAAGAGGTCTGTTGTCCAGTCAGCATCTTATTTAATTCCAAATATTTCTAGTGGGGCTGTGGGTCAGAGCTCTGTGAAGGCCACTTGAGGTTTTATGTGCTGACCTTGGCAAAGCATGTCTCTATGGAGCTCACTTTCTGCACAAGGGCACAGGCAAGCTGGAGCAAGTTTGGCCTTCTTTGTTCCAGTAAAGTTAATCTTGCAGATTTTAAAGTAATTCTGGACAATTATTTGCTTCCAACAGCATATGGGATGTGATGGTGTCCACATACTTGTTATAATGAAACAGACCTGTTTTTAATTATATTAATGAACATTCTCCACTGACCTTGATAGGTCAACTTTGCTCAACAAATGAACAAATGCTTCATCTATTTATTCTGTAATTAGATGCCAGCTGTGTGCAAAACACCTGTACTGCATCATCATGGAATAATTATTTTTTTATTGCATTTTTGTGTGTGACATAACTTTAGTAGATATTTCTGGTTGAGATGCATGCAAAGGGGAAAATTCTTTTTTCAGAAATTTTGCTCTAATAAATTATATCTAGTAGAAAATGTGAAGTTAATGTTTTGAATGGTTTCCCCATTCATATAATGGGAGTTAAGCATTAATGCTTGCAGTGTGAAAGTAACATAGTAGGCAAGCCATTTCCAGATTCACTTACAAAATGTATCAAACATTGGCTGAAGCTGTTTAACCAGGTTTCATTATTAGTACTTTGATCTGCAGTTCTTCAATGGTCTGTATTAGAGAACTACATTAAAGCAAGGAGGGCGCCTTTGGTCATAAAGAAGCTAGCATCTGCACAGCGCTGCTTATCTATGAATCAACGTAGCAGAAGCCTCACTTTGTACATCATTTATTGTCTATGAATGTGCAAATCCCTGACTAACCCGAATGTCTCTACCAAGTTATTAAAATGGTTTTTGCACTTTTAATTTATCCACCAGCAAATTTCAGCTAGGTGGCCGGGAATTAAATCTGGGTCACAGTTGATGAGTCAAATGTGTTTCTAGATCAATAAAAAAAAAAAAAAAAAAAAAAAAAAACATATTTAGCTCAGGATACAATATGAATACTATTATAATCACTTTTATTTGAGGACAAACACGGTCAATTGTATACAGCAATACAAAAACAATCAAACAAAACAATATTGTAAATATAATAGATAGATAGATGTATGTATGTAAAGCACAATATGTGTGGAGAATGAGGAGTATATAAAATGCTTCTGATGATAAAATATGCTTCTGATGAAGCAGTGGTAGAAACTCGTTAAAATCCCTGGGGACAGATGAGCTTTCTTAAGACTCCTCAAGAAGTACAGGCATTGTTGAGCCTTCCTAACCAGAGCTGAAGTGTTCTGGTGCCAGGACAGATCTTCAGAGATGTGAACTTCCAGGAACTTGCAGCTAGAGACTCGCTCTACATCAGTTCCATTGATGTTGACTGGGAAATGTCTCCAGCTGTTGGATTTCCGGATAGTCCATGATGAGCTCTTTAGTCTTCGTGGCTTTGAGGGTCAGGTTGTTGGTGGCACACGATGCTGTCAGGCTTCGGATCTCTTCCCTGTAGGCCGATTCGTCATTGTTGCTGATCTGGCCGTCCACGGTGGTGTCATCTGCATACTTGATGAAGATGTCGGAGTTATACAGAGGAGCGCAGTTGTGGGTGAACAGGGAGTAGAGCAGTGGGCTCAGAACACAGCCCTGTGGGATGCCAGTGTTCAGAATGAGGGTTGAGGATACCTGGTTGCCCAACCTAACAGATTGAGGTCTGTTCGTTAGAAAGTCCGGAATCCATCTGCAAGTGGGGGTGCAGATACCTAGGTCACTGAGTTTAGTGATCAGTACAGTGGGGAGGACTGTATTGAACGCAGAGCTAAAGACAATGAACAGCATTCTGATGTAGGTGTTGCTTTTATTCAGGTGGGTGAGGGCTGAATGAAGAGCCGTGAAAACTGCATCCTCTGTCGACCTGTTCGGGCGATAGGCAAACTGGTGTGGGTCCAGTGTAGGTGGTAGGCCCGCAGTGAGGTGATTCAGGACCAGTTTCTCAAAGCACTTCATAACAATAGGGGTGAGTGCAACTGGGTGAAATTCATTCAGGCATTTGGCAGCTGATTGCTTAGGCACTGGTATTGTGGTTGTGGTCTTAGTTGTGCTGCCTTGCTTGCATCCACTCTGCTAAATGCTGTGTAGATGTCCGTTCTTGAGAGTAAAAATGGGCTGTGAGCAGTGGAAGAGTCCGTGGTTGAGGTGAAATGTCCTATGCCTTGATCGAAACGAGTAAGTGATTGAGTTCGTCCGGTTGGAAGGCATGCTGGTTGCTTGAGATCGAGCTTTTGGTTTGTAGTCCGTGATGGTCTGAATGCCTTTCCACATGCGTCTGGGGTCAGAGTTGGGGAAGTGCTCTTCTATGTTAAGTTTGAATGTGCGCTTGGCTCTCCAGATGCCTCTTTTCAGGTTGGCCCTGGCTCTGTTGTAGTCCTCTGCGCTGCCAGATTTAAAAGCAGCATCTCTTGCTTTCAACAGGAGACAGACTTCAGAGTTCATCCACGCTTCTGATTAGGAACTACAATGGATAATTGGATAAAGGAAATATAATGTGATAATTGTGAAAAGTGGAAAAAAAAAAAAAAAAGATAAATTACATCATGCTATGTATTTATAGACGATAGGATAGAAATTGCCAGTATTTTTTTATTCCAATGAAAAACTGAGATTGGAACTAACTGATTTTATATTTGTTCTGAACTTCTAATTTTTTTTAAATATTTTTGTTTTGTGGAAGTGTAAAGTATCAGGTTTTGCTAATGGTACTCCTATCTATCTATCTATCTATCTATCTATCTATCTATCTATCTATCTATCTATCTATCTATCTATCTATCTATCTATCTA
>JAAIIK010000022.1:2495280-2505841 GCA_014706435.1 Silurus glanis
CTATCTATCTATCTATCTATCTATCTATCTATCTATCTATCTATCTAATTAATTAGTAATTTGTATGCAAGGCTAACGTCTTTAAACATTACCCCTCAGGGCAACTTTACTTCCCTGATGCATCTGGCAGGGAACAGATTCTGTAGCTTTGCACTTTAGTTCATTAAAAAGAAGAACAAAAGCCTTGAGATAGATGTGCATTATCGTGATCCTGAGGGAAATTGCACTATTGCGTTGGAAAGAACACGGTACAGTTCACACAGGTTGTTATATAAGGTATGTAGTTGGGTCCTTAAGTATTTAGACAGTGATACAGTTTGTGTAATTGTGCCTCTATACAGTGGATTTGAATTGAAGCCATTAAAATGTGATTGAAATATAGACTTTAATTCAAGAGATTTTACAATAGAATTGCATTAAACCTTTGCATTGTCTTTCAATTTTACAGGCTTAAAAGTACATGTACAAACTAACAATTATAAATGGAAGGATTATTTTTAATACTTCAATGTAAAACCTTTGCGGTTGATGGATGCCTAAAGTCTAGAACGCAAATACATTTTAACTGCACTGATTTTATTAACGCTTGATTAATGCAGCGTGCATTTGACAGTTTTTATTAAAACAAATAAATACAAATGATTTTGCAGTCTTCTATATTTAATCACTGAACATTTGATTTACTGATGCCCCAAGCATCAAATCAAGCACCAAATTCCACATTGATGCACACATCCGCCAATTAAAACCGTCCGTGTGGTTCCCATTGTTGTCCTGATAATTTACTTAATTTAAAACACCATAATTACTTTAAAACATTCACGAGAATATTTTGTCTTCATGCACTATGTTGAGTATGGTTTATAATAAACATACAATTGCATATAGCATCTATGTCCATGTTGATAGTATGTAAAGTATGTAGAGTATTAAAAGCTTTAAGGTACATTTATAACAGATAAAAATGTGTGTTTAATCACAAGTTAGCTCGTTACAATCATGGGATTAATCGTGATTCAAATATTTCAATCGATTGATGACCCTAATGGATATATTTAATGTTTATGGAAGGTGTCAAGCTGTGTTTTAAAGCTTTTTAAATATCCATTACTTGTCATGCTTTTTCTTTTTCCCATCCTTTTTTTGTAGTTAAAATCTATAGTAGCAACAGTTAAGCTTATATACACAAAAAATGTACAACATTTGAAACGAGTCTATACATGGTATGGTCTGGCCAGAAGGCATGCATCGATCAGTTGAATCAGGTCTTTTGCAGACATTTTTAATCTCTCATTTTCCATTTCGGCTTCAAGCCATTCAAACCACTGTCTTTTTTTTTTTTTTTATAAAAGGAAATGGCATTCTCCATGCTGAATGAATTGACCCATGGCTCTCGCATCTGTAGATGCTACAAGCTCACTTTCTCTGCACTTGATCCTGACACATTTGAAAAAAAAAGAGTGTCACAATGCCATTCAACACTGTTATTATAAACTGAAGTTAAAGTTTAGTAGCCTGGGTTCGTGCCGCTTTATCTTCTTAGTACAGGAGCGCCTCAGGGTTGCTGTCTCAGCCCGCTGTTGTAAGGTCTGTTTACCTGTAACCGTATAGAGTTCACGGACACCACCACTGCAATCGGACGTGCAACTAATAATGATGAGTCTGCATTCAGGAGGTAGATTCTCTACCTGTCCACCTGGCACCACAACAACAACTGGCCACCAAATGTAAGAAATTCTATTGACCATTTTAATACGGATTTAAACAGAGAGGCTCAGACCAGTCAGTTATTAGCCAGCAGTGTAAGATTCCCAGGCTGTCAGCTGTCAAGCTCTCTATTTTAATCCCTGAACATCAGTAACATCTGCAAAGAAGCACAGCAGCAGCTGTTCTTTCTGAGGAGACTCAAAAAACTTTGAGCTGCGCAGCAAGCATGGTCAGCTTTTACATGCACGATAGTTTTTTGAATGATGGGTGCATCACAATCTGACCTCACACAACTAATATTATTGGCTAGTGAGAACTGCATTAAAATACATTGCTATAGATCTCTTACAACTCCAGCAGGCTTACAGGAAACATTGCCACAATATCGCTGCTCACAAATCTTGAATCAAGAATAGGTTATTACCCCATGCCATTAAGATTTTCAACATCAGGCATTAACGGACTCTGGCTTTTTCATTTCTCACCTCTGATGAATGAACCTCTCCTGTAACTGCAACAAGAATCCATATATAGCAAGCCCTATTTCATTTTGTACATGCTACTAAACTCTAAATGTCTTGAAGCGTCACTATATCAATGGCCCTACATTTTTGTTAAATAAACCAGTTCAATCCATTCATTTATTATTAGCCTTAGATTACTGTGGACTATCCACCATGTATATGCCCCTGGGAATCAGTTGTTTCTATAGCAACGGTCAAGTATTAGATCTAGATCATTAATATAAACTTTGGGATTCTTTGTGCAGTTGGCATTGATTTTCTGAGCCATGCCATACTAGAAAATAAATCAACACCTTCTGACCATTTAGATCCATGAAATCAACATCAGTGAGGAATAAAAGAATGTCAAGTGTTACCCAGGACAAAACTTACATGGTGGCCAAAGCAATGAGTGCTCAGTTGTCAGAGTATAATTTCCCCGAGCTCACATTTTTCTTATTCCATCCAGTTTCAGTGTTTTAGGGTACCTTTTTGGAAAAAAAAAAACTTTATATCTTGTTATATAATATAAATATGTTGTGCCTTTTTTTTTTTTTTTTTTTTTTTTTTCTCCCCTCAACAAACTACCTGCCTTTTGTTAGATGGCATTGAATTTAAAATTCAGTACATTTTATAACATTGTTTCGAACATATTCGCACTTGTATAATCACTGCATCTTCTATTCATTCTTTTTTTGATTCTGTGTTCATTTTCAGAAAAAGGCCTGCAAACATGTCATTGAGAAGTTTGAGGAAGCAGCACAATCGAGAAGAGGTGACATCATCAAACTAGCCATGGAAGGATAAAGCTTTGCGGCTTATGCTTCAGTCATATTTTAGCTCTTTGTTTATCAGCCATGGACATAATACGAAACTGTGCTAATTCTTGTGTATACTGAATATTCATCTTCAAGAGAATAGCATTATTCTTCACAGCTTCTTTAAATGCAGTTTGTATTAACTCCCTATTATTAGAGAGGCAGATTAACCCGCCTTATTTCCTTGTCTATATCTATAATGCTGAATTTTCATTGATAATACGGCTAGGTGCTGTAATTGGAACTGAACATTTCTTCCCTTAAATTGAATGTGTTTTCGTTAATAGTCTTCACTCAATTTTCAATGTTTTCCAGCTCTGTAATGAATACAGCTAAAGCTTTCATGACTCGTCATATTGTACCAATTCTTCATTCTTTTTTTTATTTTAATTCATATTTACTCACTTGTTAACTTGCACTACTTATATGTATAATTTCTGTGTTTGCAAAATTGTTGGGCTAGGTTAAAGTCTGTTTGTTTTGCTTTGTGTCAATAAATGTTGCAATGTTGTCGTTTTTTTAACATTTTTGTTCTTGATTTGGACTGATGAGGATTCTATTTTACACAAACATGATCAATGTTCCTTCTTGGCTATTATACTGGGCTTTGATGTAGACACGTAATTAGAAATTATCAACTAAAGTGCATGAAACATGGAAGTTGTTAATTAAGATTCTCGATTAACGTCATGATGGTGCAGGTGGAATAAAGACTGCGGCGTTACTGGTGTATATTAACTACAAGCTAATGAATTAAAGCAGTCTAAAACAGTAAGATATGAAGCTTTAAGAATATTCAGAGGGTGCAGATCAGGGATTCTTAAACCTTTTTTTTTTTTTTTTTTTGCCATCTTAACTGTATAAAGTAAACTTCAGGGACCTGATCAGTATAGATTTTCTAGAAGAACTTTAGAAATATTCAAATATTAGACTTATTATTCAAATGTGCTTAGTAATAGGTAACATAATTTCTGTATAAAGCATTGTGGGAGAATGCGTCACAGAATTATGTCAAAATAACTAAGATGATAAAGGAGATTTTCTACAGGTTTGGCTGTACATGGAAGAGAAAATATCATCCAGTAATTATGAGGTGAATGATAGAGCACATTTATGATGGGCTATAGAGGATGCATAGTGTTTTAAGAAAGACATGTAAATTTGATTTAAATGCATTCAAATAAATAGAACAGAATATATCATTATTGCGGCTTCATTTTAATACAAATGGACTGCGAATTTGAGTCCATGCTAATACAAACAGTCGAATATGTTAGAGATGTACATGAAAGCATATTGTCACATTCATAATAGTTCAATGGAATGAATTATTTTCTTTGCACATCCTGGCTTCAGAGGAAGTTGGGGTCAGAGAGCAGGGTCAGTCTGGAACACATAACATTAAAGCCCTTGCCTAACAATGGCAACTTTGTTGCATCCTTGACCTGATCCGCAACCCAGGGAATTTAGTACTGAGTCAGTGCTACCCAGAAATATATAATCATGAGAGCTGAGCACATCAGGTCCTGGTAATGCTATTTATAGGCTTTTTGAATTTTTGATGATTTTTGGAATAAAACTATTCAATTCAAATGACTTGTCAAACAAGTATAAGATTACATTAATAAAATATTACTTTGCTAAAAATAATGGGTTGTAATTAGTCCTGATGAAAAAACCCCAACAGAAATAAGTATAATATTTTTAATAGAAACTGGGACCATCAATTTCTTTGGCTTGATGATAATTTAATGATAATTTAATGATACATAATGGAAACCTTTTGCAATTATTTGTAATGGTATTTATAGTGGATACCCGCAATAAATATCTAATATCTAAAATGTTAGTGTGTATGAGCCATAGAAACCCCCAGAAATCTATACTAATTATTTAGTAGACTATATAATTAATCCCACTGAAAAAGCCCCAAAAGAAATACGTATTATATATACATATATACACTGTATATATAACTATTTTCTCAAGAGGCAATACTGTAGCTTGTATAACAGTATATATTTATTGTCCTCTGAAAATAACTCGTACATTAAAATGCATTAAAAAAACCCATACAGCCATTATTGTCAAAATAGCTGCCAACAAAATTAAGTACACTATAAGTCATATTTCTGTCTGCTTGACAGGACAATACAAATTTGTGTATCGTGTATTAGAGCAGTTAAGATTTGGTGTTCTGAGAACAATTCTCTCATACTGACCACTGTATGTTCAACATGGCACCTCATAGCAAAGAACTCTCTGAGGATTTGAGAACTAGAATTGTTGCTCTCCACAAAGATGCCGAGGCCATAAGAAAATTGGTAAAACCCTGAAACTGCGTTACAGTACAGTGGCCAGGGTCATACAGAGGTTTTGCAAGACGGGTTCCACTCAGAACAGGCCTCGAAAGGGTCCATCAAAGAAGTTGAGTCCTCGTGCTGTGCGTCAAATGCAGAAGATGGCTTTTAAAAACAGATGCATGAGTGCTGCCAGTATTGTTTTAGAGGTTCCAGAAGCGGAAGGTCCGTTTGTCATTGCTCAGACCATACGCAGCACACTGCAACAAAGCGATTTGCATGGCCATCGTCCCAGAAGGAAGCCTCTTCTGAAGCTGACTCACACGAAATCCTGAAAACAACCCGTCCAAGAGCATGAATTACTGGAAACATGTCCTGTGGTCTGATGAGACTAAGTTAAACCTTTTTGGCTCAGATGGTAACCGGCATGTGTGGTGACGCCCTGGTGAGAAGTACCAAGAAAATTGTGTCTTGCCTACAGTCAAGCATGGTGGTCAAGCATGGTGGTGGTAGCATCATGGTCTGGGGCTGCATGAGTGTTGCTGGTACTGGGGAGCTGCGGTTCGTTGAGGGAAACAAAGATTCCAATGTGTACTGTGACATCCTGAAGCAGAACGTGATGTCTGCCCTTTAGAAACTGGGCTGAACGGCAGTTTTCCGACATAATAACGACCCCAAACACACCGCCAAGGTGACAACTGCCTTGCTGAGGAAGCTGATGGTGAAGGTGACGGAGTGGCCAAGTATGTTTCCAGACCTGAACCCTATTGAGCACCTGTGGGAGGGCATCCTCAGGGAAAAGATAGAGAAGCATCATGTGTCTAACCTCGAGCAGCTCCGAGATGTCATTATGGGGGCTTGGAAGAGGATTCCAGCAACAAACAACCTGTGAATTCAGGAGGATTAAGGCATAATATATACATTATACAATATAATATAATGTATAATGTATAATATATACATTATACATTATATTATATTATATACATTTATATATACAAACACACACAGAGATCTCGGGGGTTTTCATGAAGCCACAGGTGTAGAGGAGCTGAAAGTGGTGAAGGATTTGCTCTGAAAGATGGTGATATATAAGGAGACGTGAACGCGCTGTGGTTCGCTTATATCAGAGTTGAGCTGCAGAGCCGAGCGGATCTCAAGTCAAGTCAAGTCAAGTCAAGTCAAGTTTATTTGTATAGCGCTTTTCACAACAGACATTGTCTCAAAGCAGCTTTACAGAAATCAACAGTCAAGGTGAATGGTGTGCGTTTGTCCCTGATGAGCAGCCGTGGCGACAGTGGCAAGGAAAAACTCCCTTAGATGTTATGAGGAAGAAACCTTGAGAGGAACCAGACTCAAAAGGGGAACCCATCTTTGGTATAAAAGTAGGAGCTACTGAGCTCAACATTTGTGATCATCATAGATCCAGCATCAGCTTCTCCATGCCAGAGCCTTTAAACACTCCAGGAGGTCCAATGCCACACATGTAGTGGGATCCAATTGGCACTCGTACGTCTGTAGATGGTTCGGGATGTTTGCGATTTCGGCATCTACTTCTCCATGATCACCCATAGGTCCATAATCTTCACGAGGTGGGACGTGACTGGAGCTGGCCAAACCTCAGAAAGCCTCGGGATGGGGAGAGAAAGAGAAGCAGTGGAGAGCAATTAGCGTAGCTGCTGTTCATGATATTAACAGCACAAGTTGATAATGTGATGTGATCAGATGTTCTGGAGCACAAGGTTATGATGTGAGACGTGTGTTATGTGTAGGCTTTGCTAAAAAGATACGTTTTTAATCTGCACTTAAACTGGGAGAGTGTGTCTGAGCCCCGAACACTGTCAGGAAGACTATTCCAGAGTTTAGGAGCTAAATGTGAGAATGATCTACCGCCTTTTGTGGACTTTGCTATTCTAGGAACTACTAGAAGTCCAGAGTTTTGAGATCTCAGGGAGCGTGACGGATTGTAGCGTGTTAGAAGACTGGAGAGATACAAGGGAGCCAAACCATTTAGTGCTTTATAAGTAAGAAGCAGTAGTTTGGAGTCTATTCGAAACTTAACAGGAAGCCAATGTAGGGACGATAAGATTGGGGTTATATGATCATATTTTCTTGACCTAGTAAGAACTCTTGCTGCTGCATTCTGAACTAACTGAAGCTTGTTTATTAATGATGCAGGACATCCACCTAGTAATGCATTACAGTAGTCTATTCTGGAGGTCATGAACGCATGGACGAGCTTCTCTGCATCGGATATAGATAACATGTTTCTTAGCTTAGAAATATTTCTAAGGTGAAAGAAGGCTGTTTTTGTAACTTGATTGATGTGATTTTTAAAAGATAAGTTGCTGTCTATAATAACTCCCAGGGATCTCACATCCACCTGATCATCTGCTGAGATCAGATGAAAGCCCGTCAAGATCCTGTGATTTAATTAATACAGGGGGGCTTTTTAGGAGAGCGCTATAGTGGCGGAGAGCGGGAACAAGCACACACACAGACACACGCGCACACACACACACACACGCAGTACTGGAGCGCACAGCAGCATCAAGAAGTGATCTCTCGTGCAGCTACGATGAGCTTCGGCGTGGTGGTGATCTCGGCTGGTTTACTGGGACTGCTCAGTTTTACTCTGCTCGCCGTGGCTGTGGGTACCGAGTACTGGTACATCATAGAGGTGGATCAAGTGATCAACTCCAGCTGGCACTTCGCCAGTTCGCACTCGGGCTTGTGGAGGATCTATGAAGGTGTGTGAGCTGATTTGTAACCACCTGCTTACAACTTTTCTTTTCAGCGCATCGGTTTACTGTATGCACGAGCGATTGGCTTTTTGTGTGTGTGTGTGTGTGTGTGTGTGTGTGAAGTGTTTGCAACGATTCGGTTTAAAGGTCTGTTTGTGTCACTTATAATTAGTAGGTTACACCAATAATTTATTCTCTGATGTAACAGGCAACCAGACGTAGCCTCACATAACAGATATTCGTTTAGAGATACAATTAATGCAATAATGTATCCCACTTTATAGTGTATTTGCACAGTGGCACCATTTTCGTGATTGTGCCTCTGTAAAATGACCACAATAGATTGGAAGTGGAATAAAGCAATCAGCATATGATTGGAGTGTAGATTTTCAGCTTTCATTAAAGAAGTTTACCAAAAAATACTGCATTTATTTAGTTATAAATATAGTTATGAATGACAAGCATTTGATATGTAGTCGCTCCATTTTTTTTTCAGAAACAATTATAAATCTTTTTTTTTTTTCTCCTTTGGAGACCCTTTGCCAGGCCTTTATTGCATCCACCTTCAGTTGCTGGTTGTTTGCAGGTTTTTCTGTCTGCATGGTCAGTGGGTTTTAGGTCAGGAGACTTTGGCTTTTGAGAGAAATGTATTTATTTGCCTTAAGAAGCCTTTAGTTGTTTGTGTAATATATGTTAGAGAAGTGAAGAAAAGAGTGCAGGCAGGGTGGAGTGGGTGGAGAAGAGTGGCAGGAGTGATTTGTGATAGAAGAGTATCTGCGAGAGTGAAAGGGAAAGTTTATAGGACTGTGGTGAGACCTGCGATGTTGTATGGTTTAGAGACAGTGACATTGAGTAAAAGACAGGAGGTGGAGCTGGAGGTAGCAGAGCTGAAGATGCTGAGGTTTTTGTTGGGAGTGACGAGGATGGACAGGATTAGAAACGAGTTTATTAGAGGGACAGCGCATGTAGGACGTTTTGGAGGCAAGATTGAGATGGTTTGGACATGTGCAGAGGAGGGACATGGGGTAAATTGGTAGAAGAATGCTGAGGATGGAGCCATCAGGAAAGAGAAAAAGAAGAAGACCAAGGAGGAGGTTTATAGATGTGCAGGTAGTTGGTTTGAAAGAGGCAGATGTAGAGGACAGAGTAGTATGGAGACGTAGATCCGCTGTGGCGACCCCTAATGGGAGCAGCCAAAAAGTAGAATATGATACATCAAGACATTGACTGAATTTGTATAGCTCTATATACACTTTAAAATTATTTTTTATTAATGATCAACTATAAACACCAGAGCCCCATGTCCACTGGCAGCCATACATGCCCATTCCATAACAATGCCTCCATGTTTGACAGGTGTGGGATGCTTTGGATTATGCGCCCTTTTTTTCCTTCTCAGGGCACTTCTCTATAAAACTGGTACAAGTTAATTTTAATTTTATCTGTCCAATATTGTTCCAGAAATTGAAAATAATAATAAAAAATATTTTTTAGCATTCTGTTTTCTCTTGTATGGTTTTTAAGACCATTTGGTGTTGCTGAGCTCATTTCTATTTAAGAACGTACCAAATTGCTGATTTGGTTACTACTAAAGTTAAGCCATCTTTTGGTTTGCTTTTTTTTTTTTTTTTTTTTAGCCTTATGATGGATTCATTTAAAGCATCAATACCTGTTTGGACTGCATAATGAGTATAGAGTTTCCATGAACAAGTACCTAATGCAAATTCAAGTTCAGACCTTTCAGCTCCTTAATTTGTCACACAGTGAGCAGAAAACAGTCTGCACCTAGCCATTAAAATACTTATCAGCCAAGTGTTCCTTTACCTTTTTGATTAATGAATGGATTATGTAAAAAAAAAAAAAAAAAAAAAAAAAAAAAAACCTCCTAAACGGTTCAAACAACTTATTGCTTAATTCCAAATCCATCATGGTATACAAAGCTAAACATATGAAACTGTATGTTCAAGCATGTAGATTCTTTAAAAAATATATTTAAGACCTATCATCTTGTTTTGACACTTTTAGTGGTACATATTTGTCACTTTTGCATGTTTTATTTGATCTGGAATGAGACTAGAGTATACTTCTAGAAATAATTAAGCCATGCATTAAAAAAAAAATTGTCCACTCAACAATTGGCAAAAACGGAAATGTATAATTTGGTACATTTATCAAAATGTATATAAAACCCTACAAATAACTGACCCACTCGTTTATTTCCACAATATAGAATGTAGTACTGCATACAGGTTTGGGCTGTGAAATGGTCCTGCATAACCATAACCAAAAAACAGGAAAAAAGAAAGAAACACACATTAGCTTGATAGTAAGCATTCTATTGTTCAATGCTTAAGGGAGAGTGAAGTTCAAGAGAGAGTCAAGAGAGAGGTTTTTAAGTCATGTATGAAATTGGACATACATATCCAACAATTAGCAAATTCGCGTTTTAGCACAACTATTTTTTTGTTCTTTGTTGTTTCTATATAAAT
>JAAIIK010000022.1:2510841-2521481 GCA_014706435.1 Silurus glanis
TTTTTTTTTTTTTTTTTTTTTTATTCCTGTACAAAAATAACCATTTTTAATTGAATTTAATTAGAGATTGTATTTTTCTTTTGTTTCTCCACAGACCTGCACAGGGTCATTGTCATTTTGCTTCCTCTCAGCCTGGTTTTGCTGATTTTCGGAGGCATCTTTGGCCTGGTCGGCTCTCTTGCCCGCAGTTATACACTCCTCACATGTGTGTCTGTGTACTTCCTCACGTGCAGTAAGTAAACCAGGCTTACTTGTAAGGTTCTGCAGGTAAGGGTGTATAAAATGCAAAGATTTAGGAAGCATATGTAAAAATATAAACCTTGAATTTAATATCAGACAGCAGGTACAATAGAATTTGTAGTTTTCTGCTTACATTTCTTCTTCTGTGTTGTGCTCTACCTACCAAATTCACCTCCATATAAACCTTATCTAAATTATTGTATCAATTCTATTAGTTTTATATATTCCTCTGTTCCTTTAACTAAAAGAGGCAAGACTTAGCTTAATTCCAACATATACAATATCTGACTAATGCAAAAATCATAAGTAGTCCAGAAGGTCAATTTACATTCTAAGCATAATTTACAGAAACATTGACAGACATGTTTTGTTGCATTGTATATGTGTATATTTTTTCACATTTTATAATGCCTTACTTATAATGCACTTGATTGACATTATTACATAAATAAGTGAGCGAGTTTAACACCTGTCATCCTCACATATAGAGTTTAAACTAATTCTAAACTGTACTGATAAAGCTGAGGTTGGGTAAATGTCAGCCAAAGTACTCAAATCGCTACCATTTTTTTTGTCAGGGTTATTTTAATACAGATGCACATAAATAAACAATTAAAGCCTTTGTGTTGCACTTCTACCAAGATTACAGCAAAGTGCATGCAGATTTCTTTTTACACCTTTCAAACCTCATTTCTTAAACACCTGTAGCTTTCTGGAACTTTCCAGACCTTGGTCCTTTGATTATAATGGTTTGGCTTTCTTGCTGTCACAGGTTTTTACAGTTTTTTCTGTCTTGGATAATATGCAAAGTTCATGCAAATAAGTTATTTTAAAAAAAAGTGTGTATTAAAGGACAAAAAACAGCCTCTTCAGAGCATCTTCAAGAAGCTACAGAGATTAGAATAGACACAGCTGGTAATAACAAAAACATTGCTTTCAATATAAGCATCAACCAAAATAATGATTTCTGTAGATGCCAAACTGACATTTTTGGAGGTGATTGGTGGTGGCAGAATCAAACTCCCCTGAGTAACTATCACTTGTTTGTTTAGTTTTTTTTTTAAATAGCATTTTTTTTTTGTTGTTTCTTTACAAAGGCCATCCCCTCATTTTACTCATTTGAAGCTATATGTTATTAAATTCTATTGCAAACTGATAAAAATTTTTTGTAAAATAAATGTTTAAAATAGTCACCTGCAATCATGCAATAACCATCCACCACACAGAAAGGACATTTTAAGTTTTACATTAGCGAACATTTAAAATCTTTTAGAAAATGTCAAAAAATTCTTATTTTTTTGACTGACTAGATAAATATAACTATTCAAAATATGTATTTTCACTTACTAAATGGTTGTGATTATTGTTAAACTGGCTTCTAACTGAATGTGAGCTTTGCAGGTAAACAGGCAAGCCTAGGCAAGATTTTAAATTAATATAATTATATGCTTCCCTGTTTTTGAGGTGTGAAAACATGCTATATTCAGGAAAAGAAACTGTTTTAGTCTAGTTTTTAATCTTTTGTCTGTTTCAGAAACCACACAAACTAATGTAAAATAAGGTTTCTCAGACTACCCCACAACTAATGGCATTTCTATAAAAAACAAGAAGAAATATGTAGTTTGTCAGCTGATAGACGAGTAAAAGCTGAGACTAACTGTAATTATATTCACTTGTCACTGTTAATTTAGTACATATGTTTTATCGTTAAGTAGCCATCTATCATGACTTATTTAACATGAGATTTTACATTGAGCTGCTCAGTGGTTTGAATTTGCCTGGTACTCACATTAACATCCCAGAGATCAAATGTTATTCTCTGAGAGAATTGAAGAATAGGCTGATTAGAAAAGAGAGTCCACAAGGATGTGTTAATATTAGACTGGCGGTATCTTTTATTTTATTCTTTTGGGGAGCCAGCTTCATTTTTTTTTTTCTTCCAGTGAAGCCCACATTGGTTTAATAGACCTCTCTTTGTAGTGGATGTTGCCATGATTTGATTTCATTTTACGAAATTGTTGTGACTTTTGTTGTGACTACAATAGGCTGCCTTTCATACTTCTTCCACCATACCATCTCTCTTGAGAGCCAGAACATTTAGGTGTTTAATTAGTCACTAATTGATTGCATGTAATAAGATGACCAAAGGTATAGGAGAATTTCCACAACCATCCAGTGAAGCCCACATTGGTTTTATAGACCTCTCTTTGTAGTGAATGTTGCCATGTTTTGATTTCATTTTGCGAAATTGTTGTGACTATTGTTGTGACTACAATAGGCTGCCTTTCATACTTCTTCCATCAGACTATCTCTCTTGAGATCCAGAACATTTGGATGTTTAATTAGTCACTGATTGATTGCATGTAATAAGATGACCGACGGTATAGGAGAATCTCAACAACCATCTGTTTTCTGTTTTGTTTTGTTTTGTTTTCAAACTGGAGCTACTTTTTTTAAGGATGTTCTGGTCAACATGAGCATGGAAAAAACACATATCACTCCAGCTCAGCTTCACCTTTGAACATGCTGCATTGCAATGTAACATTGTTTTATCTGAATCTGTTTTTACCTTACTGCTGTGCACTCACTTACGGTCGACGGAGGAGATCAGAGCACTAAGAAGTGCTTAATTATTTGGCCTGTGCAGAACTCCACACTCTCATGTAATCAGTAGCACATGAACCACGAGGAGACCCAAATCAATGCTGTGATTTCACTGTGATTATAATTTGTTTTTCTGTTCAGTTATATTCAATCCTTATATGCCCACCTTGTTCCTTTGGGAAAGCTTTCCAGATATTACTCTGTATATTTTGATGCTGGCATGTTTTTACATGAGCCTCCAGTTTTCCAATGCGAGAGTCAGATGGACATGTTATTAAAATATTTGTATTAATATCTTCTTGTTATGAAATCACACATTTCTCTCTTGCTCTCTCTAGCACTCTCACTCATCATTGGTAATTTTCTGCAGATGTGCTCATACACTCGTAGTATTATTAGTCACATAATTGCTTCCTTTAATTTAGGAATAAATGAGATGAAACATCTGTGTAATATTCAAGGTTTTTTAAACAGACAAAATGTACAGCGTTCTGTTGCTACATTTAGTAAGGACTGATGATGTTCTTTATTTAAACAGAAGATTAAACAAATGTGCCATTACAAAGATTTGTAGTTTGTACAAAGATCTTTGAGTTTGTTTCTGAGAATTATAAAAATTCTAAACGTAATAAAAAAAATTCTAACTGAGGGAAAAGGAAATAAACTTTCAGTACTGTGTAAAAGTTGTAGGCAGATATGAAAATAAAAAAAACCTGTAAATTAAGAATGCTTTCAAAAATAAGTGTTTCTTAGTGTGTTTATCAATTAACAAAAGGGAAAGTGATGAGAAATCCAAATCAAATCAATATTTTCGGTGTAACCGAAACTTTTGCAACTTTGTGTACTTTTGCACACTTTGAACAATTTTACAAAGTCAGGGATTTTGTAGGATCAGCGTCAGGTGCATGATTAACCTATTATACTAAGCAGGTGCTAATCGTCAATTTCATATATAGGTTGAAAGACCTCGAAAGACACAGCTGTGACTAGTTGAGGAACAGTTAAACTCTGCTACTAAGTTCAGGCTGTGGAAGACAGGTCACAGATGTCACAGGTCATACACAATGGCAAGACTGAGCACAGCAATAAGACACAAGGTAGATGTCTAGCAATGCCATCAGCAAAGAACTGGCAGAAACCAGTGGGACCCAGGTACGCTGGAGTGCGGTACAATAATCGTTGTGTGCAGGCAAAAGTAAAGCATGGTGGAGGTTTCCTACAAGTTTGGGTCTGTATTTCTGCAAATGCAGTTGGAAAATTGGTCAGGATTCATGGTTAAAAGCCTCAAGAGAGAACCCATCCACATTTGGGTGGCACCAAATGTCCATTTATTACAGCTAAATGAAGTTGAGGTGTGCAGTGATAGTGATCAAATGAAACCTGTAGTCCTAAACCATTGTAGCAGACTATTGACATTAAGTACAGTTCAAATCCCTCGACTGAGGCCGAAACCATCCACAGCTGCATGTGAGGGGAGACAGGGAGGGAGAGATATGGATTATTAAGCATCCTTATTGTTGTAAAAAAGTTAAAGACAGTGTGCATTTGGGGACTCTGGCAAGACTTGGTATAGCAGCATAACTGTGAACACTAATTGGACGGCTGTTCCATAACTGTGCGGCTTTGTAAGAGAAAGATCTGCCCCCTGCTGTAATCTTAATTTTTTGAGGTACCAACAAATATCCTGCACCTTTTCATAATGGTACAGAAGTTAACTGAGATACTGCGGCTCAAGCCCGTTAATTGCTTTATATGTCAGTAGTAGCATTTTATAATCAATGCGAGATTTAATAGGGAGCCAGTTTAGACTGATTAAAACAGGGGTGATCTAGTCATATTTTCTCTTGCTGCTGCATTCTGAAATAACTGAGTCTTATTTCTGCATTTGCAAGAACATCCTGACTGTAAAGCTTTACAGTATCTAATCTAGATGTAACAAAAGCATTAACTAGTTTTTCTGCATCCTGTAACATTGTTTCTAATTTTAGCAATATCTCTAAGGTGAAAGAAAGCTATCCTTTTAATGTTATTTACTTAATGTTATGAGTCTCAAAAGAAAGACTAGTGTTAATAATCACACCAAGGTCTTTGACCGCTGTACACACTGAAACAGACAAATAAAATTCAGAACCATATAATTCAATTTGCTTTGTCTGTTTAGAGTACACATTATGCAAAGTGAATGCAGCATAGAGCTTTTTTACTATAAAAAACAAACAAACAAACAAACATTATACCATTTGTAATGATTCATTTAAAAAGATCTCACACACAATTGCCTTTAGACACTTAAGACAGTTTATACTGTATAGAATTGTATTCTAATAATATAAATACATTCAGAATTCATAATTAAAAATATATTATTATATTTTATTACTATTATTATATTAATAGCAGTTGGCTTATTATCATCAGAGTGAAACTTTGTTTAAGCATAAAACATGCAAAATAATGAATTACTTTTTAATTGTAATATTGTCTAGTAAGTGTTACACAAGAAAAGAAAAGGAAAAAAAATAATAGTTTGCCCATGGTGCCACATTATTAGTGAATGAGATTTTTTAATCTTTGATCTTTGATGGCTTCTCTTTTCTCTCCACAGGCCTCTTTACACTCTCTGGTGTGTGCATCTACATCAGTTACTCTCAGCAAGCCTTGGATGAACTGCGGCGGCTGGTGAGTGCCGAATTGCTCGCCCACATACACATGTCCTTCGGCTGGTCCCTGGCCTCGGCTTGTTTCTCTTATACGCTTGAGGTGGCTTGTGGCATCCTACTCTTATTCTCAGCTCGACTTGCTCATCGCGAGCTACACCATGAGTCTACCGCTGCTTTTTCCATGTCCTAAAGACACCACAGGGGAAGCACATTTTATCACTGTGTTTGCATCTGGCTTTTTTCATTTATTTTTTTTTTACAATAACCTGACTTTAAAGAAGGATTTGGATGTAAACAAAGAGCTGAAAGGATCATATGTTTCATTAATAGAATTAATTTGAATTTAATGAGTGTTTACCAGTGTTCATATTCTCAGAATATTCAGTAGTTAATTTATTCGTTTTAAAAATGCTAATTTTATTCATATTGAATCTGCTGGACGTGGAAAATGTGGGGATTAATAATCCCTCCTTGTAGAAAGATTTCAAGGTATACAAAGATAATAATTTTTATGAGGATTATGCTATGACCTGCAATGCATGTTTTAATCTCACTGCTATGAGAACCACATTCATACACATACAATATGCATTTAAATAGATTCTGTATGTTACACACTAAAACAACATGCTTATACTAATGAAACCATTGGTGTACTGCCATTCTGTGTGTTTTATGATGTTTGGGTCATGGATTTTATATTTTGAGGGTATTGCCAGTTACTGTTATCTTCTCAGTGTTAATAAAGTGTTATGATAATACAATGATTTATTACAATTAAATGTATTTTATTGTTTATTTATTTGTTTATTCACTTTGATTACGTTCTAGAGATTGTCTTTCAGTAAGTGTTTTTCAGCTAGCTCACTTAGCATGGAACTTGGTACCTGACAAATGTATCTAAATGTGAATATAATATTTAATTATATACAATTAATAATAATTCATACAA
This sequence comes from Silurus glanis, assembly GCA_014706435.1. Taxonomy (NCBI): domain Eukaryota; kingdom Metazoa; phylum Chordata; class Actinopteri; order Siluriformes; family Siluridae; genus Silurus; species Silurus glanis. The sequence continues at coordinate 2,517,298 of JAAIIK010000022.1, forward strand.
ATGTATATTTAGTTTGTATATTGCTTTCAACAATGAATATTTGATCAGAACACTAGATACACTAAAAAAATATTAGATAAACACAGAGTAAATTAGGCCAGGTGAAACACAAGTGAAAGTGAAATAAGTCACTTTCAAATGGTCAAGCTCAGCATTTTAAATCATCTGCCACATTCTTGTCCGTAAAGTCCAGGATAACTTTTGCAAGCAAGCTAAAAGATAATGCAACTCGCTAGAATCATTACCGTAAATACTTATGCTGAGATGTAGTAAGCAATGAATGGTTCACTAAAACCTAGCTAAGAAACTAGCTATCTGAATGGAACTTTTAAATAATGAATATGTATCTTTTGGAATTGCAGGGGCTTCACCTTCGGCATAACAGACCATAAGTTTAAATACACCACATGATATATAGGTATTCAGATACACTGTATAGACAAAAGTATTGGGACACTTTACTTTTCCAGCCATGTATGATTCTGCCACATACTCTTAACACAAAGTTGTAGGCACACAATTGTATAGATATGTTTGGATATGGCAACATCACTTCACTGAAACTACCCAAAGACCTACAGTAAAACTGTTCCAGCATGACAATGCCCTTGTGCACAAAGTGAGCCCCATATATTGTTTACATGGGTTGGAGTCGAAGATTTTAGGGTGATGTTCAAAAAGCACATACGAATCTTATGGTCAGGTGTCCACAAACATTTGTCCGTATAGTGTACTTTTGTCAGCTTATAAGCTTTGGCTTCTTTGTTGTGTTGTAACTGTGGAATCAGAGCACAACACAATGCCAATTAAACCAAGCTAGTTAGCGAAGCCATAAGTTATTTGTCAAAAAGAAATCGTTGCTCTTCTCTAATATCTTGGTATGCTGTTCTCTCAGGGTCACAGTGTGTTTATTTGCTCTTCCTGCAGCTGATGTTAGCAAGTTATACAGTGTGAAGGACAAATGCCTCAACACTTCTAGTGGTTGTGTTTTTGTTATGTTTATTTCGTTCATTCTGTGTTTGCTATATATGTAATCTGTTGAGTGTATTTTGATGTCCTACCTGTCTGTGTTTTCCAGTCTTGTTTTTAGTTAACTGCTAAGTATTGGCTCTGTGTGAACCTGGACCTCTTAGAAATGGTGTATAATATGATATATATGTGTCCAAAACGTCCTGTCAAATACTACAGCCCTGATTTGTGTTCAATTACTGTGAATTACAGGAATGTTAGGGCAACTCACAGCAGCTCAGGAACTCAATGTTTTAAGCTATATATTTATTTTCTTCATCGACTTAATGTTTATTTTTATTTTACCTAAAACATTGTGTGCAAGTCACCTCAATCCAGTTTGAACATTAATTTCCCATGTTTGATGGAATATAGAAGTAGCTCTACCTAATGAATTTTTTTTACTGCGTGTTAAATAACAATTACTTGTTAATCATCCAGCATTGCATTAATAAATCATTTAAAATATTGGAAAAAAAAATTTGGGGTCAAGACTTCTTGAATACTATGCTATCATGCTTTAGTGTCTATTTATAATTAGTCTAAAATTGTATATATTCTTGCTCACATCTTTGGGAACCACAGGGTCTCTCAAAAGTCTCCATAAATGAGGGAGAATTGTCTTCCAAAACCTCTATCACTATATTTTTTATATTTTTTCAGATAGCTTTTAAGAATGGGGTTCTTGAAAATCATTCTCATAGCTGGATCAGAAAGGAGATTGCCATGCAATTATTGTACATGCAATCATCTTTGATAAAAAGTGTTAATTTACTTTGGAGACTTTTGGGACATTTACAGATATATTTTGTAGTAGATATTTAATTCTGTGTAAAATTAGGATCCCATTAATGTACAGTCTGGCCAATTTTAAACAGTGTAGAATAGAACATAACATTTTGTTAAATATTTTTTTGTAAATGTGTATGTTACATTTGTTTTCTAAGACACTGCTGTTTTCTCCACAATTCCTGATATAGTGTAAATGCAGACAGAAAAGTCATACTTCTGTGACATTGACACTTTGTTTTAAATAATTTATATTTTATTTCTATTCACATGTTTTGGGAAATTTTCCTTAAATATTAGGGAAGAGTATTTACAGTAATAAACCTTTGGACACTATTAATGCACCTCTTGGTAGAACACCTTTGTTGAATATATATATATATATATATATATATCTCACAGACTGCAATCACTTACTGTAACCAGTTAAGAGTCTTTATGTTCTTGTTGCCTTTTAGAACACTTTTATATTTTGGGGTATCTTGCATACACAGCATTTTTTTCAGATCTACAGGTTTTCAGTGTCAGGGAACTCTGAATGCCATTTTAAATGATCCAGGCATTTTGCTTCTTTGCTTCAATGTCTTTTATTCTCTGCATCATCCTCCTTTAAGAATTTGCTATTTTACTGGAATTCATTCTTTCCTCTACCTGTGCAAGCGATTTTACTCCCTTTGGATGTAACACAATCCTAAAGATCAACTTCCTTGCTCAAAACTCGGCAATCTTTTCTATTTAAATTTAAGAGACCGCTCTTTCATCCCTCCAAACATATACCTTATTTGTAGCCAAATCCTTCAAAAATTACTTTATCAGTCCACAGCACTTGTACTTAGAATGCTCCAGATTTGTGGAGACATCATTTCATTGCAAGTCCATTATTTATTTATTTATTATATATACAACAGATGTCAAAGAGTCTATTTGTTCTTACAGATTTTGCCTTAACTTTCTAACTTTCTTCACCTTAAATGCCATTTCTTAATGACATTTTGCACAGTGGCAGTTGGGAGTGAGAAGTGGTTTGATAGCTTTTTATAGCTGCTTCTGGTTTGCAGGAATCAATTAGTATCCTTAGTTAGATCCTTATCTAGCTTTACATGGTTGTTAAGTATTAGAACAAAGTTTGAAAATTCAGTGATAATTGGCAATTGAAAAAAGATGACTGAGTTAATTAAGCTAATAAGTTCTTAAACTTAACTGCCAGAAGACTTTTTAAAAGTTTGTCACATTTTACTATTTTAATTGTAACTGCATTACAATTTTTCAGGAACAGAAAAAAATATAATTGTGATACATTGTAATCACCTAACGATTACAGGTGATTGTTGTCAGATCTGTGAAAATATTTTGTTTAAACAGATCTTGCAGTGGTGTATTGCTCTATAAATGTCTTATTAAACCATTAAGCTGACCATTTTATGACCATAAACTGTCTATCATAGGGTGTTTTGATAAACGAAATGCTTCCAGGGTTATGGTATCCTTGTATTACATGCAATTTATTTCTTATATTTGTTTGCTTCAATGTTTGTGGTATTGATTTTATCAAACCAAATTAGCATTTTGCTTTGCATTTTTAATCAACCAAAAACAGCAGGCTCTACAAGACATGTGTTTGTTTAGCCAGGATGTCTTGTGCCTGCACTGACAATAATGAATCATCAATTTGTCTGAAATGAGCTGATAATAAAAAAGAGAGGTGTTGTATCACTGCTAAGAAATAATATTGGTGTGTTATTTAGATAGAATCAAAGAGATGGGACCCTGGTCCATTGCAGGAAAATCTGCTCATGGTGCTGGTCCAAATATATTATCTTCATTTAAATATACAACAAAATATACAGCCACTTTTAGATAAAGATGATTTTGTGCTTTAATCTTTTGAAACATGCAGACCTCAACGGCTTTAAGTTTTAATGTATAAAATCACAGATTTTCTATGGGGTTAAAGCTTAATATTTCATAAAACAAAGTCAAATAGAATAATTTAGTTGACAAATGAAAAGTTGAGTTAACTTTTTTTAATGATGGTATCCACAGTGGGTTAAAGGAACACAAGTAAATTCTCATTTTATGTTTAGACACCACTACAGAATAATTGTCACTGAAAATAGAACACTATTAATAAGGAGTATCGTTTTAGATGACAATAATTTTGACAATAACCCAAGCTCGGCTCAAACCTGGGACACCGGAGCTACCAGCTATACCACTCTGCTTCCATACAAATCTTTATATACTGGAAACATACGCCTGTTTTCCTTTCATGACCCAGTCAAAACAAATTAACTTGAACAAATATGCAAATGGTTTACTTAGTAATAAAATACTAGGCTGGGGTTTATGTGTGTGTGTGTGTGTGTGTGTGTGTGTGTGTGTGTGTG
>JAAIIK010000022.1:2538243-2567259 GCA_014706435.1 Silurus glanis
TTATCATAAAATGAGCATACACAAATTCCACTAAATTCCCTTATTAATTAATTATATATATAATTAATTTTAGTTTAGTTGAAATCAATATCACTATTATTCATAAGTAAAACAAGTAAGCTATAATAAATTAGAAAACTGTAAATTATAAAAAATAAAATTAGGGTGAATTTTCAATTGTGCATGTAAGAACCATGTAATAAAATATTTATATTTTATATATACATTTTGGCATTTGGCAGATGCCCTTATCCAGAGTGAATTACAAATATCTTATTTATAAGGTTAAGCAGTTTAAGGATTGCTCAATGGCCCACCAGTGGCAGCTGGTTTTATCTTTTATTTGAAATATAGATTTATGTGTTGTTTAAAACATGGGTCACATAAATTTATAAATAAAGCATGAGTTAAAATGGATTTTTGTTTCTTTTTTTAGATAAATTGTTTGTCTACTTTTAGATGAGGTTCAAAAAAGGGCAGTATAAATTTCACAGCAAAGCACCTTGACTGAAATATTTTTTTTTTGCTCTTTGTTTTGTATGACTCCCTTCTCTGATCTGGTTAAGCTTGTGAATGCATATTGTTTTTTAGCTTACAGTAGTATCACAACAACTCTATAAAATAGGACATCTTTCATATGTGTGTGTGTGTGTGTGCATGTGTATTACACAGCCATTTGCTCTCTGTAAAAAAATAACATAGATATAGATAGATATAAAGATGTGTATACAGTGCCATCTCCAGTGTATTTTATCTAATAAATCAAACTTTTCACTACTACAAACAAGATGAGTATCTAAAATCTAGAAAGGGGCCCTCCGCCTCCTCCAACCAATTGTGCCATTCCTCCAAGGCCAGCTTGACAGCAAGGAGCTCCCTCTTGCCCACTGGTTAGTTACGTTCCGAGGAGCTAAGGCGTCGGGAGAAAAAGCGGCAAGGGGTAACGGTTCTGGACAGTGATGGCATTGAGACCCCGTTAGTCGATACATGGGCGTAGGGATTTTTCCTTCTTCTCTACGAAGAAGAACTCTGCCCCAGCTGGGGAGGAGGATGATCGGATGATACCTGCTGCCAGGGACTCCTGAATATACTGGTTTATGGCTGCTTTTTCTGGGGCTGATAACTGATAGTTATGTGTCGGTGGGGAGGCAGAAAGGTAGCCAAGGTATTACTGAACAGGTAATGCAAGGTCATGATAGGTTTGAGGAACCGATGCTAAATCTGAGAGCTTAGGAATGACAACCGGCAGTGGTTTGGGTGGGGGGAAGGTGAGGCAGTGGCCAAAGCAATGCAGACCCCAATCCAGTATACACCCTGTCATGAAGTTCACACATGGGTTGTGTTTTCGCAGCTAAGGGAACCCAAGCATGATGGGGGCTTGGGGCGAGGAGATGACCAGGAAGGAAAGCCACTCCTGATGTCGTTCTCCCATTGACCTGAGTAGAGGCTTGATGTGGTGATTGGCCCGGTCTAAAAGGCTGCTGTCCAGGGCTCTGATTAGCAGAGCTTTGGGTAGGGGTTCCATGGGGACTTGTAGCTGCTTGGCAAGCTCGAGATCGATGAACTCTGCATCGGCCCCAGAGTCTACGATGGCAGCCAATTCGGTGCCTCCAGGGCCTGCCTGAAGGTGGACCAAGATGGTGGGTTTAAAAGGAGTGGGGGAAGAGGGGCTCAAGGGTGCTCCCTCCTTCACCGACGAGCCGTGCCTTTTACTGGCCAGGATGCGGCCATGTGCCCTTTGCCTCCGCAGTAGAGGCATAGACCCAGCGACCGAAGTCTCTTCTTCTTGGTGGGGGTCAGGTGGTGGGGAACTGCGTGTAGGGGAAGGATGGTAAGGATCAAAAACCTGAGCGGGGTAACAACGCTTCCGGTGGCACTCTCTTATGCGCCGATCGATGCATGTAGCCAAGGAGATCAGATAATCCGGATCCTGGGGTGAATCACGAGCTGCGAGGCCTGGGTCCCGAAGTCAGCTGCAAACTCTGCCACAGAGCAAAGCCCCTGTGTGGCAAAGATCAGGGCGTAGATGAGCCGAAAACCTTCCCGAGTTCGGCAGAAAATGCGGCGATGAGCAGTTAGCCGATTGGCTTTCCCACTCCGCGGTGGTCCACCTTAGGACTTGACCCGACAAGAGGGAACTGACATAGGCCACCTCGGAGTGCTACGCACCTATTTGAGAGGGCTGCATACTGAAAATCAGATCGAAAATCAGATCGCACTGCACGTGAATAGAGCGGCAGAAGTCTGGGTCGCCCGAAAATCGTGATGGCAGCGTGAGCTGAGGTTCACGCATAGCCGATAGGTGGAGCAGGGGCCGGTGCCTGCAGGACCTGGGCAGCAGGCGGCGATGGTGGCGGAACACCTGTGGGGATTCTGTCACCAAGATGTGTGTGCAAGAATCCTATGATTTTCTGCATGCCTGCAGAGAGGTTTTGAATCTGCTGCTCCTGCACTGATTGTCGGCGAGACACAGCAATTAGAGCGCAGCTATAGGCGGATGCATCTGCGGGATCCATGTTGGCCAGATTGTTCTGTCAGCTATTCGGGTCTAGGATCCAAGGCGTATGCTGCAACTGTGCCGGGAGCAAATGCGAGAGTGCAGAGCGCGAGGAGAGCCGATTCAGTGAGCCGAGTCGGGAGCCGGAGCGCGAGGATGCCGAGCCGAGAATAGGATCGCGTTGAGTGCGAGTGGAGCGAGCAGAGAACTGAATCACGTTGAGCGCGAGCGGAGCCAAGCCGAGAACCGGATTGCGTTGATCGCGAGCAAATCAGAGATCTGTAACGCGGAGGGGAGAGTCGGGAAAACGGGTGTGGTTGGGAGGCCGGAGGTGAGAATAGTCAGGCGGAAACATGTCGGTAACTAAGGATTAAATATTTTAGGGAAAAACGCTGGAGTGTACTCAGGGTAAGCCTTAAAGACAATTTGGCACCGATTGGAGGTTTCTGGTATCCTTATGTGAAGATGGATGCCATTTCCGTGTAGCAAGAGGGGTTCCTTGGTGGTGAAGGTGACAATGCTGGAAGTGCTCAAGCGGGCTGACAAACATAAGAGCAGCATAGCTTTGAGTCAGTGAACGCTGGCTTTAAGAGCCAGTTGAGCTTTTGATTGTGACTTCAAATCATATGCGACATATAGAGATTTTAGGAGATTATATTGATGAGACAATATTAAAACAATACATAATATTTTAAATTGTTATGCATTTTTTGTCAACCTAAAACCACTGCAATATCAAATTCTGTTCTGTTTTTATCAAATTTCTAAAAAAAAAAAAATCCTGATTTAATTTGTATTTTCTCATCCTACCAAAATAAACGTGCTTCCAAATAATTGTTAGATGCGAGTGTGCCTTACATCAAGTGCAACACGACAGAAACCTGGATTAAAATTAATGTCAGCAGTTTATAGCTACTACCTTCAGAGAGCACACAGAGATCTGCTGTGTTCTGTAAAAATGTTAAGCAGTAAAGTAAAATATTTAAGAAGTAGCAGCCATAATTAATATTAAACAGAAATAAGTATGAAACGCAATATAAGCTGCAGATTTGTTTTGCCAGTATTTTGTACACATACACATTTTCTGCAGATACACCATAACCTTTGTATTGGGAGCCATAGCAACTTTGTATTGTCTTGTTACAGGATTACATGTTTGTTTTATCAGATTTTTTTTAGATAAATTGTGATAAATGTTAGTGTTAAACTAAATTTAAAATTAATATAAAATCATAAAGAATGTTATAGTAGCATACATATTTTTCTTAAATGTTTGGATTTAATAATCAATTCTGTATTCTATAATAAAAAATGGAAAGAGATCAAAGTTGTGTGTCCATGAAGTGACATGACAGTGGATGAGCTATTAAATCTCTGAGAGAGAGAAAGTTCTAGTGCTTTGAGGTCAGTGCAGAGGGACATTATATAGCAGTGCTAAATCTGATCATCTCATTATGAAGACTTGCATTTACTTTATCGACTGTTGAAGCAGAGCAGCACAAAATAATTTGGGCGAAGGACTTGTTTTTGTTAGTTGCTAATATCATCACTCATGGCAGGTTACTACCAAAGCAACAGATTGCCAGCATGATATTGTACTGCTAGCCATCAGGTTGAGGCCCATACTATCTGCCCCAGGAGTTTTCCGTCCCTATTGTTTTCATTGTGTGCCAGTGTTGTGTTTTATGCAATTCCTTGCGCTACCGCTAGAGACGCTGGATAGAAAAAGAGTAGAAGAAGAACGGTGAGCTAGGCGGGAATCGGTGAAGTTGCTGTTTTAAAATAAAATACAAAGTTTGGAATACTTGGCGTCTTGCTTTTGCCTACAGACCTAACAAATTGGCGACGAGGATACTAATCTTGAGTACTGACTTTCTTTACTTGACTGATCATGTCTGTGAACGTCTCAGCGCCGACAACGTTCCTGCCCTGCCCGGGTGAACCTGCCATGCCATTCGACATGTGGCTACGTGTCTTTGATAACTATTTGCTGGTAATTAATGCATCGGGCTCTGCATGGCCTGACGCTCGGAGGAGGGCTACATTACTCCATTGCTTGGGCGCCGAGGGTCAATGTATCTTTTACGCTCTGCCAGACACCGGTGAGACATATGATGCTGCTGTTGCTGCTTTAAAAAAACAGTTCATACCGAAAGTTAAAGTTGTTGTGGAGCGGCATACGTTCAGAAAAAGGGTGCAAGCCTCACACGAAAGCATACAACAGTACATTGCTGCTTTGCATGCACTTGCTGCAAAATGTGACTTTGGTGATAAAGTCGACGACATGATTCGCGACCAGTTGCTGGAACATTTACAAAGCAATGATATCAGACAGAGATTGTTACTCGAGCCGGACCTGACATTACAGAAAGCAACTATCCTTGCGACACAACTGGAAGCCGCGGCTGAGCACGCAAAGAAAATGACGGCCGACAGTGATGCTCCAGTGCGAGCTATACAAGCCAAGGCACATCATGCAATTGTGAAACACCGCTCACGTCCAGCTGCCGCCTCCGCTTCGTCTGCCCGTAAGTCATGTTTCAGATGTGGTTCAGACAAACACCTAGCTAACTCAGCACAATGCCCTGCTGCAAAACTTTATTGTAAATTATGCAACAAGAAAGGACATTTTGCGCGAGTGTGCCGTTCAGCCCCAGCGCGTGACGTGCGTGAGGTCCAAGTGAATGACGTCACCGTACTGTATTTAGAGAACTCAGCCGATGCACCAAAGAAACTACATTGCAAAGTGACTGTTAATACTTCTGCTTTACCTGGCACCACAGTACAATTCGTTGTGGATACAGGTTCTTCTGTGTCCATATTGCCCCTCCATGTTTATAAACGTTACTTCAGTGCCACACCATTATCTACACCTGCTATCCGACTGGTGACTTTTACTCAGGAATGCATACCTGTACTTGGCTGTCTGCAAGCGCAAGCATGTGTCTCCAATACATCTGCTGCAGCCACATTTTTCGTTGTGGATAAAGGAACTGCTTTGCTGGGCATGGATTTGATTTCTGCCCTAAAACTCCAAATTAATGCTAATATCTGCACCTCTGTCATGACCACCAATAACACACCCCTGGAAGATTCCAAAATAGGGTGTGTAAAGAACTTTGTTCATAGAGTAAAAATTGATCCCTCAGTGAAACCTGTGCGTCAGAAATTGCGACGCTTACCTTTTGCAGTCTTCTGTTTCAGCTGAAATAGACCGTCTACAGAAAGCTGGTGTGATTGAACGTGTGGATGCTTCTGCTTGGGTGTCTCCCATTGTTGTTACAAGAAAGAAAACTGGTGGGATACGAATGTGTGCTGATCTACGGGAAGTTAACAAAGCCGTTATTACTGACTGTTATCCCTTGCCGCACATTGATGAAATGCTCACCAGCCTTAGGGGTGCTACAGTATTTTCTACTATCGATTTAGCTAATGCATACTATCAGCTTCCACTGCATGAAGATAGTAGAGATATTACAGCTTTCATCACACATGATGGCCTGTTCAGATTTTGCAGGGTTCCTTATGGCCTAGCGTCAGCACCCTCCGCTTTCCAAAAGATGATGGCTACCATCCTGCATGGGGTACCAGGTGTAAAAAACTACCTGGATGATCTTATCGTGTACGGAGAAACGGTGGAAGAGCATGACGTGTACCTTAGTACTGTGTTGCAGAAACTGAGAGAGTCTGGGCTGGTGTTAAATGACAAAAAGTGCAATTTTAAACAGACCTCTCTGAGGTTCCTGGGACACATAATCAATGCCAGTGGCATCTTACCCGACCAGGAGCATCTGGATGCTGTCTGTAAAGCTCCGCCTCCATCGGATGCAGCATCTCTGCAATCCTTCCTAGGATTAGTATCTTGGTACTCGAAATTCCTTCCGGGATTTGCGACAGTTGTTGCCCCAATGCGTGAGTGTGCTAAGGAAAAGGGACTGTTTACTTGGACTCCTGCTGCTCAAAACAGCTTTGAGGACATTAAACAGACGCTTGTGTCCAGTCCAGCCCTTGCCATTTATGACCCCACACTGCATTCAGTAATTTCAATGGACGCAAGTGATTACGGGTTGGGTGCAGTGTTTGCACAAATACAACCCAGCGGAACAGAAAAACCAGTGGCTTTTGCTTCACGCACACTCACAGACACTGAAAAGAAATATTCTATTGTAGAGAAGGAGGCCCTAGCATGCGTGTGGGCTACTGAAAAATGGCAAACGTACTTGTGGGGCCATCGCTTTACACTTCGCACAGACCACCAGGCACTCACCACCTTACTTACTACAAAAGGAATGGGAAGAGCTGGAATGCGAATTGCTCGTTGGGCAGCACGTCTGCTTTGTTTTGATTACGACGTTGTCTATCGGTCGGGTTCCCAGAACCATACTGCAGATTGCTTGTCTCGTCTTCCCATACCTGCACCTGCTGATTTCTCGGACGATGTAGAGCCTGAAAACCGCCTGTACTGCTTGCCCTGAACTGGAAAAATTGCGGAAACAAATCAGGCATGGCTGGCCACCCTCTATCAAGGCAGTTAGTCAGGACTTGATTCCATATTTCAGAGCGAGAGACGAACTTTCAGTAAAAGATGCATTTGTTTTCAGAGGAACAAGGCTGTTAGTTCCTGTGGCTTTACGACACACCGTGATTTCCTTGGCACACCAGGGAGTAGTGCGTACAAAACAGAGATTGCGGGACCTTTACTGGTGGCCACAGATGGACTCTCAGGTTCAGTCAGCAATCTCTGCTTGCATTCCTTGCCAGTCCAACGACAAATCGGCTGTAACGCATCCAGCACCCCTGCAACCAGTTCAGTTTCCTGAGGGCCCATGTAAAAAACTGGGTCTGGATATAGTCGGACCGTTCGAAACAGCCACCCCTGCTTGCCGATATATTATAACACTCACTGACTATCATTCCAAGTGGCCAGAGCTTGCATTTGCTAGCAGTGCAACTACTGAAGATGTTATACAATTTCTGTGCACTGTCTTTAGTCATCATGGTGATCCAGAGTGTATCATTACGGACAATGGCACCCAGTTCACTTCTGCTGTTTTTGCCGAGTTTTTGAAACAGCGAGACATAAAACACATCCGTACATCTGTGTACTATCCGGCTTCTAACGGCGCTGTTGAAAGATTTCACCGTGCACTGAAAGGTTGCATACAGACAGCAATTCAGCACACAGAACCATGGAACAGAGCTGTCACGGCGTGGCTTCAGGTGTACCGGGCGACACCTCATGCCACTACGGGCGTGTCACCTTATGAACTGTTATACGGGAGAAAGATGCGAACCAAGCTTAACATCCTACCTTTACAGGATGAGGGCAAATGTGATCTAGCTGCCATCCGTGGTGAGAATGTGAAAAAGAAACAGGACAAAATGAAACAATACACAGATCACAAATGCAGTGCACGCAATCATCCATTTGATGTGGGTGGGATAGTGAGGATAAGGCTTCCTCGTGCAACCCCAAAAGGTCATCCGAGATTCTCCGCTCCTGTGAGAGTAGAGAAGAGAGTGGCACATTCTTGCTCAGCGATGGTAAACGGTGGAATGCAGCTCACCTGGCATACTCACCTCGACTGACCGATGGTGCTAGTAACATGTTTCAGCAAGCACTTAATACAACACCCAATCCTGTGAAAGTTTCACGTATGAGGCATAAGCCTATTTGGCACAAGGACTATGTGATATCCTAGACAGAACTTGCATTTAAGTTTCATAAAACATAGCTTGCAAAGAATATTGTTCTGTGGAAGTTCAGTTTGCATATTGGCTACACAAGTGTTGAAGTACGGTAAAGAAAAGTAAAAAAAAAAAAAAAAAGTACTTGTTAAATATCAGTATACTGTTCATTGACAGTTAATGTATGAATGTCAGAAATCAAGGCAACATATATAACACAAGCTCTGTAATGACTGTTACTGAATAGTTGCCTATGTTCCAATTTCTTTGGTCATGTTTCTTTTCGGTTAAGAGTAGTGTTCTTACAAAGAGGGGAAATGTTGTGTTTTATGCAATTCCTTGCGCTACCGCTAGAGACGCTAGATAGAAAAAGAGTAGAAGAAGAACGGTGAGCTAGGCGGGAATCGGTGAAGTTGCTGTTTTAAAATAAAATACAAAGTTTGGAATACTTGGCGTCTTGTTTTTGCCTACAGACCTAACAGCCAGGTAAAATGGCAGCTTACTTAAACTCAGATTAACGAAGGCCAGCAGGAAAGTTCCCCAAGGCTGAAATAGTGCCTATAATATGTTACATAGTTCATGCTACAGTCCTGTGCCCAAGAAAGGACTTCTCAGCTGTCAATTATGTCAGGCATATAGCCTTAATGTCACATGAAATAGAGAGAGAACACTTCGTTGATTCTTTTAAAACTTTCCAGACACTCTTTCTGCCAAAAAGCTCTCTGTGATGCGTAGATCTTATGACCTGGACTATAGACCACCACACAAAGAGGCCACAGTATGCCAAGCCTGCAAGGCTGCCTTTTCACTTGATGTATTCTAGCAAAATTGGTGTAACCCAGGGAATAGTACTGTCACTTTTCTTGTTCGCCATCTATACGGTGACTGTTGGCTCAATTAAGGAATATGCCATCTGCAGAGGTTCTTAGATGACTCCAACATTATTGGCTGTATCTCCGATGATATGGAGGAGAACAGAAAACTCACCGAAAGCTTCAATATTTATATGAAGTCATATAATATAAAACAATGAAGAATGTTATATTAACATGCATATTTCTCTTAAATGCTTTTCATCCAATCATATCTGTATTTTAGAATGATAAAAGGAAAGAGATCTGACTCACCGGGATTTAGCCGTTTGCCCTTGAAGAGTGCAGCTTCAATGGACCACTCCTTAAACTTTAGAGACTTTAAAGACTAGAGTTTTATTGATGTCAGTCCAGTAAAAAGTGTTAAAGATAAGTTATTTGAAAGTTGTGCAAAGTCTGATAGGGGATTTTTTTTTTTGTTAAATCTAAATATAACTCAGGGCATTTGATTCTAAAGGGTGTCAGTTTGCATGCCTGATTTTGAGCTGCCAGTGGGTTCAGGCCATTTTATCTTTGTTGTCATTGTGAGTCAGGTGAGATTGCAGCTTACTAAGATCCAGATTACTGAAGCCAGAGGACCTGATACCTTCAAACTGATGTGTATGAAGTGTATGGTCTGGCTCAAAAAACATTTGGAAATCTTTCTAGACCAGAACTGTTGAGTTAGTTGAGCCACATGTAATTCATTTTATAGACTCTCCAACATCCCTTTATACCACCCCACATCTTAGCTGTTTGGTGAAGAGCCAAACACCACCAAAGCATATAAAATCTAGCTTCAAAAGACACACGCTTTAATAAAAAATCAAAAGGCAAATTTGAATCACACGCTGTATTTCATTTGTTCACAGACCACAAAAGAAATATTATTCTTATTATATACTCGCATATTCAAGGTGTGAATTATCTTTTAGACATGAACTAAAATAAAAGCATCTCTCACTGTGAAACTTTGCTGGAATTGGAAATTCAGTCTGTACAGAAATTCATTGGAGACTTAAGGAGTATCAGCATATCTTCTTCATGTTTCCAATTCCCCATTTAGACAGATGAATTTGATTAAACAGAAAAAGCTCAGATAAATTAATCCTTAGCACTTTTTTCCAGAAAATTAATAGACTGAATGCTATGCTGAGTGTTGATTTTTAATTGTCTGGATGAGCGTTGACTTCCTTTAAATTACCAGAACAAATAAGAGATTGTGTGATGTGACAGAGCCAGCCTCAGTGGATGTGCAGCTGACAAACATTATCAAGGGTAATTTGCTTACCCCTGCTCTCCTCAGGATAACTTCTCGACCAGGAGCAACCAAGCAGATTCCTCCTGAGTGTGTAGACCAGGTAACAGTTACAAGGGTTCCTAAGAAACAGGAGTACTGCTGAAAGCGCATTAGTGATAAGAGCCTGGCAAATAAAAACTTCACACACATTAAGTCTTTAAGAAACCGCTGTGTCATGTGCCACATCCCAACATTCTGCTGGATTTTAGCCAGTGTTCTAAAGAGAATGTAAATTGAAGATCTCCAAGACTCTGACTCTAATGTTCATGTACTTCCTGATCTTTTAGATCAACATGAGACAAAAGTACCATCAGAAATGTGACCCAGATACTCAGCAGACCAGATACAGTATCCTGGCATTTGGAAAGCTGGCTTTCCAACAGATGGAAAACAGAAACGGGATCTTTAATGAAGAACACCTGAAAGAGTGTGGCATTTATGTCAAAGAAGGGCGTACTCAGATCTTTAGTAAAGAGTGTGGGCTTCACCTGGGGAAGGTTTTTAGCTTTGTACATCAGTTTCTGACTCCTTCGTACACATTATTTTGTTCTTAGACCTACAAATATGCAATTGGAGCAAAAAAACACTGGATTTTTGTATTTATTCAGAATACCATGTTTGTGTAGTATTATGTTACTTACGGTAATGTTATGAGACATACGATATGCTTAGGAACCTATATTGGGTGTGTTACGGGACTGTTGAAGAGAGGAATAAAAGTTATCCTAAGAAGTCATGGCCGGCTGTCTCGTGGTCCATTTATAAAAGGTTTATGTTGTACCTATTAAACGACAGAACATGGTGTCAGAAGTATAGCGGGTGAGCGTTATGCTCGTGTGTGTGTTAGAGAACTTGAGTTCTGTGTAGTTTTCAGTTTCGTTCGTGCCGTCAGCGTGAGTGATTGACAGGACGAGTTAGCACGGCGCTATCATGGCTCAGTTTCAAGTCTCTCCGCCGGAGAAATTCACGTTCAAAGCGGATGACTGGCCGAAATGGATAAAACGTTTCGAAAGATTTCGTGTTGCATCTGGCTTGGAAACACAGGCGGATGAAAATCAGGTGAATGCTTTGATTTATACGATGGGGGAGGAAGCCGAGGATATACTCACCTCCCTGCATTTAAGTCCTCAAGCGGCGAGTGACTATGAGGTAGTAAAGAACAGATTGAACGATCACTTCGTAGCTCGAAGAAACGTGATTTTTGAGAGGGCGAAGTTTAATCAGCGGCAGCAAGAAGTGGGCGAGTCCGTGGATCACTTCATAACGACACAGCACTGTTTAGCCGAGCACTGTGGATACGGCGATCTGCACGATGAGATGGTAAGAGATAGACTCGTCGTGGGTAAAGATAAAAGGCTGTCAGAACAGTTACAGCTGGACCCTGAATTGACACTTGAGAAGGCTGTCGTTCGAGTTCGACAGAGTGAACTAGTAAAAAAACAACAGGAACAGCTCAAGTAAACTTGGCAACATGGCAAATGAACAGCTGGATAGTGTACAAACTAAACAGTACGGTAATGTGAAAACAAAACCAGTAAAGCCACTTTTTGGACAGCTGGCAAGGAAAACACCTCAAATAAAGCCTAAAAAGCAGATGCTATGTATGAGATGCGGTGACACAAAGGGGCATAATTTGCAACGATGCCCCGCAAGAGATGCAATATGTCACCTCTGTCAAAAGAAGGGACATTATGCTAGAGCATGCAAGTCAAAAAAGGTACATGAGGTGAATATAGCAACGCTAACTTCAGATACAATGGAGGACATTTCTTGGTTTACTGACATCTGATGTAACAGGAAGCCCCTGGATGACTGAGATAAAAATTGACAATCTCAAGACGATGTTCAAAATTGATACGGGGGCTGATGTAACAGCAGTCCCGGTTACACTGTACAACCAGGGCCAATTCCAAAAACTGAAACCTCCCAGGAGAGTCCTTCAGGGACCAGGTGGAACATCACTGAAGGTAAAAGGGAAATTCACAGCAACCCTTGGCAAGCACAACAAACATACGACTCAGGAAATCTATGTGGTGGATGGGTTGTACATGCCTTTGTTGGGCAGACCAGCAGTAACTGCACTTCAACTAGTAGCTAGTAGCTTGATGTTGTCAGCTTAACTTCTAAAGAAAGGGTGGAAAAGGAGTTTCCACAACTCTTCAGTGGCTTAGGCAAAATGGATGGTGAATACAGCATTGTGCTGAAACCAGGTGCGATACCTTTCTCCATATCGACTCCAAGACGCATTTCCCTCCCTCTCTTATCAAAGGTGAAGCAAGAATTGAGGCTTATGGAACAGCAGGGTGTAATTTCAAAGTTGGAGGAGCCAATTGAATGGTGTGCTCCTATGGTTGTGGTGCCGAAGAGTACAGGTAAAGTGAGAATTTGCACAGATCTCACAGAATTGAACAAATCTGTTATGAGAAAAAAACACCCTCTCCCGTCAGTAGAAAGCACATTAGGACAACTAGCAGGAGCCAAAGTGTTTTCCAAACTTGATGATAATGCAGGGTTTTGGCAGATTCCACTTTCAAAGGAATCCTCTTTGCTCACCACATTTATAACTCCATTTGGCCGGTATTGTTATAACCGTCTATGCTTTGGAATCTCTTCTGCACCTGAGCATTTCCAAAAGTGCATGTCCAGGATTCTTGAGGGACTGGAAGGTGTTGTTTGTCAAATGGATGATGTGCTAGTCTGGGGATCGTCACAGAGTGAACATGATGAGAGGCTGAGAAGGGTGCTCTCAAAGCTTCAGGAAGCTGGAGTCACACTAAATGAGAAATGTGAGTTTTCCAAGACAAAAATCAACTTCCTTGGACAGATCGTTGAGGCATCTGGGGTGAGCGCAGACCCAGTTAAGCTGGAAGCAATTAAAGCAATGAGACAGCCATGTAATATCAGTGAAGTAAGGCGGTTCTTGGGAATGGTAAACCACCTCGGTAAATTCTTACCACATTTGGCAGCGAAAACGCAACCACTCAGAGACTTACTGAAAAAGTCCAATATGTGGGTTTGGGGGTCGAATCAGCAAGAGGCCTTCGAGAAAATCAAAGAGGAACTGACAACACCACCAGGTTTGGCGCTGTATGATCCGAATAAGGATACAGTTGTTTCTGCAGATGCTTCTTCATATGGACTAGGTGCTGTTCTCCTCCAGAAGCAAGCAGACAATGTATGTAAACCTGTGGCATATGCTTCAAAGGCTCTCAGTAACACAGAGCAACGTTATGCACAAATAGAGAAGGAGGCATTGGCCTCCACATGGGCGTGTGAGCGGTTTGCAGAGTTTCTCATTGGGAAGAGTTTCCACATTGAAACCGATCATAAACCTCTCGTTCCTCTGCTTGGCTCCAAGAACTCCCTCCACGCATTCAGCGTCTTCGCATGCGTCTTCTGAGGTTTTCATACACCATATCTCATGTGGCTGGCAAAAACATCGCGACAGCAGATGTGTTGTCTAGAGCTCCCATAAACAGTACAGCGGAAGGGCTTTCTGAAAAGGATATTGACCTGTATGCTGACTCTGTAATGGCGAGCCTTCCAGCTACTGAAATGAGGCTCAAAGAGATCCGGGAGCACCAAGACAAAGATTTTATACTCCAGCAGCTAAAGAAGTACTGTGTGGAAGGTTGGCCAAGTAAGGCTTCTCTGGCAGACGAGCTAAACACCTTTTACGCTCGTTTCGAGGCTGCAGCTAACCACGCTAGCGGCGCTAGCGGCACAACCAGCGTGCACGCCGAGAGAGCCGGAGAGGTAAACACGTTCACCATCTCGGAGCATGACGTGAGGAGGGCTTTCAAGAGAGTGAATACCAGGAAGTCAGCAGGACCAGATGGCATCACAGGCCGGGTTCTGAAAGCCTGCGCCGACCAGCTAGCACCGGTGTTCACGGAGATATTCAACCTCTCACTGGAACAGTCTGTTATCCCCTCATGTTTCAAACAGTCCACCATTGTTCCTGTCCCGAAAAAACCCCAGCCCGCCTGCCTTAACGACTACCGCCCTGTAGCCTTGACCTCAGTAGTGATGAAGTGCTTCGAGAGACTGGTCAGAGACTTCATCACTGCATCACTACCAGACACACTGGACCCACTACAGTTTGCGTACCGTCAGAACCGCTCTACTGAGGACGCCATTGCTCATCTTCTCCACACCACAATGAGCCACCTGGACCAAAGAAATGGGAATTATGCAAAGCTGTTGTTCGTGGACTACAGTTCAGCGTTTAACACCATAATTCCCTCCACACTCACCTCTAAGTTGGAGGTCCTGGGACTCAGCCAGCCGCTGTGTCAATGGATCTCTAACTTCCTGACAGACAGACCACAAGCCGTACGGGTGGGAAAACACACCTCATCCACCCTCACCCTCAGCACTGGCGCCCCCCAGGGTTGTGTTCTGAGCCCCCTGCTTTACTCAATGTACACACATGACTGTGTGGCCACATCCAACTCCACCACCATCATCAAGTTTGCTGACGACACTGTTGTGGTGAGTCTGATCTCCAACAACGACGAGACGGCCTACCTACAGGAGGTTAAAAACCTGGAGAGATGGTGCCAGGAGAACAACCTTCTCCTGAACGTCAGCAAGACTAAGGAGTTGATCGTGGACTTCAGCACAAAGCGGGAGCGGTCATACCAACCTATAAACATCAGCGGGACCCCAGTGGAGAGAGTGGACAGTTTCCGGTACCTTGGTGTTAACATCACACAGGATCTGTCTTGGTCCTGTCACACCAACACCCTGGTGAAGAAGGCCCGGCAGCGTCTGTACCATCTGAGACGCTTAAGGGACTTTAAACTACCCTCTCAGGTGCTTAAGACCTTCTACACTTGCACCATTGAGAGCGTTCTGACGGGTAGCATCACTTCCTGGTTCGGGAACAGCACCATGCAGGACAGACGAGCCCTCCAGAGGGTGGTGCGTTCAGCTGAACGTACCATCCACACTGAGCTCCCTAACCTGCAGGACATCTATAGCACGCGGTGCTGGACCAGAGCTAGGAAGATTATGAAGGACCTCAGCCATCCGAATAATGGACTCTTTTCTCTGTTGCGTTCGGGAAAACGCTTCCGCTCCCTGAAAGCGAACACAGAGAGAATGAGGAGGAGCTTCTTCCCGCAGGCCATTCGGTGTTTAAACCAGGAAACACCCAGGATCTAGAACTGGCCCACTCTCTCCATCATCACACTTCTCTGTACATATCTCACCTTCGCACCACGTCACTTTAAACATATCTCACCGTTCGCACCACGACACTTTAAACTCTGGACTTGCACAGCACAGTGCGTTTTTTTATTTTATTCATACCACACCATATTGCACATGGACACTTTACGGACCTTTACACCACACCATACCGCACACGGACACTTTATGGACAACCCACCACAAATTGTCTATTGTTTACATTTTTACTACACATTGTTTACTGTTTATATGTATATTTGTTTCATACAATTATCTTTTATATATCTTTATACCTATATTCTTTTATTTTATTTTATTTTATTTATTTTTATTTTATTTTATATAGTTTTTCTTATACCTTATACTTATTTATCTGCCTTCTTTTCTTTTCCCCCATCCTATTCCCTCATGCCGGACCATCGTATAAAGCATTTCACTACATGTCGTACCCTGTATGTATGTGTATGTGATGAATAAAATTTTATTTGATTTGATTTGATTTGAAGTTCTCGGTTGACCAAACTAACCAGCCTTACATGGCTTTCTCAGGGTCCCTTTGTGTGCATGATGGGCTCTTATTGAATGGACTCAGAATTGTCATTCCAAAATCACTCCAAACTGATATCCTGGGAAAGTTGCATGAGGGGCATCTGGGCATAACTAAGTGCAGAGAGAGAGCTAAGCAGTCAGTTTGGTGGCCGGGTCTCAGCAAAGACCTTACAAAAATGATTGTGAACTGTGACACGTGTGCTCGGGAAAAATTTTACTTTAAAGAGACATTGATGCCTACTGAATTTCCAACAAGGCCTTGGTCTGTGGTGGGAGCAGATTTGTTCCAGAAAGACAACAAGCACTACTTGGTCATTGTGGACTATTTTTCTAGGTTTTTTTAAGTTTCCAAACTGTCCTCAACTACAGCGGAAGCTGTAATTGAACACTTCAAATCCATTTTTGCATGTCATGGAATTCCTGAGGTGGTGCGCTCGGACAACGGGCCACAGTTTGCTTCTGAGGGTTTTCGGGCCTTCGCACGGGGCTGGGGTTTTGACCATGTGACTTCAAGTCCTCACTTTCCGCAGAGTAACGGGGAGGCAGAGCGAGCTGTAAGGACCATTAAGAACCTCCTTAAGAAGTCTGCAGACCCCTATCTTGCACTTATGGCTTACAGAGCGGCCCCTCTCGCCAATGGTTACAGTCCTGCCGAGCTCCTAATGGGGAGGAAGCTCCGAACGCGAGTTCCTGTGATTCCATCTCAGCTCATTCCAGAGACTGCAGATTTGGAAAAGCTAAAACAGATAGAACTGACGTACAGACTGAAACAGAAACAAAGTTTAAACCAAAGACACAAAGCACGTGACATGACGTACTTGCGTCCGGGTGAACATGTGTGGGTCAAAGACACTTCTGAAAGGGGCACTGTTGTGTCTACCGCTGGCTCTCCCAGGTCTTACCTTATAGCGACAACCAGAGGTACCTTAAGGAGAAACAGGTTTCATCTCTTACCAACTCCAATAGCTCCTGTGACTTCCGACCTACCTGACTCGGTGGAGATACAGGCATCTCCGCTCCTTGAAGATTCATCCAGCACGACAGAAGTTCAGATGGGTTCCCAACCGACCTCTCCATGTACCAGTCGGTACCCTTCCCGGATTAGAACTCCTCCTGGGTATCTAAAGGACTTTGTTTGTAATTAGAGAGAAGCACCGAGTGGTCAATGGGGCAGAATAATCCCCACACTCGGTTGAAGGTTTTGGGTAGTCCACCCCATCCTTCTAGGTAGAGAAAATCTTCTTTTGTGAAAGTGAATGGGAAAAGAAAATGATGAAGATTGTTGACAATTGTTGGTTATATATTTACATGTTCAATGTTTAATAAGAAAGTCAAGTATAGTCATTGTTGGTTTATTTGCTCCCCATGTGTTAAATAAAGAAAAGAAAAGTAAGAATCTTATTTGTGAAAGGGGGATGTAGTATTATGTTACTTACGGTAATGTTATGAGACATACAGTATACTTAGGAACCTATATTGGGTGTGTTACGGGACTGTTGAAGAGAGGAATAAAAGTTATCCTAAGAAGTCATGGCCGGCTGTCTCGTGGTCCATTTATAAAAGGTTTATGTTGTACCTATTAAACGACAGAACACCCCAGGAGTGCAGTGGACAAAGCCTTACAAAGTGAGCACAGACACCTGGACCCTGTTTCATCGATTCCTGCTGGGCCTTTCACTGGAGTCCAATCAGACTTTTTTAAGAGGCTTAATGCCATAGGTAGACAGTAGTGCTCACATCATACAAAACATTCTCAAGTACATCAAGGAGAAAATCCGGGAGAATCCATCTCCAGAGAAATCCATGAATCTGTTCCAATCTTTTGTCTCAGTGAAAGTAGGTTTTCTTCTGAGTTGAGTAAAAACGCACTGGAGCTGAAAACTGAGCAGAACAGGAGCTGGATGTATTTGATTTGAGGAAATCTGAGCGTTTAGAGGAATGTCTTTTGAGGCTGCAGCCAGTTATTGAAGCATCTAGAAAAGCGCTGTGAGTATTTTTATTTATAGATGTTTTTATTAATACAACCCCAATTCCATCAAAAGCTGGGATACTGTAAAATGCAAATAAAATAGAATGCAATGATTTGCAAATCTCCTAAGCCCAAATCTTATAAATATATTATTTCGCAATAGAACAAATTGTTCATATCGAATGTTTAAACTTGCTGCAAAAGTAATTGCTACTAAAAAGAAAGAGCTGGAGGGATGTTTTCCAGCTAGTTCGGTTAATTGGCAACAGGATAGTACATGACTGGGTATAAAAAGAGTATCTTAAAGGCAGAGGTTCACCTGTGAAAAAATGTCTATAAATTGAACAATTTCAGAATAATGTTTATCAACATTAAATTGTGAAGGTACTCGGGTGGCACTGCATTTAAATCAGACTTTATTTTGTAATGACAATCAATGCATGGGCTCCGAAATTCCTCCAGTACTCATTGTCTCAAACACATTTCATCGTGTCATCAAGAAATACAGGTTAAAGTTCTGTCATTCAACGAAGCAGCCAAATGTAAACATGATACAAAGAAATGCAGCCATATTTTCTCAGCCAAAGTTCATTTAAATTGACTGAGGCAAATTGGAAAACTGTTATGTGGTCAGATGAATCACAATATGGAATTCTATTTGGAAACAATGGATGCCACATACTTTGGACTAAAAGGGAGAGGGACCATCTGGATTGTTATCAGCACTGAGTTTAAAAGCCATCTCTGATGGTGATGCTAAACAATGCTAAACCTCATACTGCATCTATTACAACAGCAAGGCTTCATAGTGGGGTAGAGTCTGGGTGTTGAATGACTTGCCTGCAGTTCAGATCTTTCACCAATTAAAAACATTTATCACATCATGAACTGAAAAATATGATATAAAAAAGACTGTTCTTTTTAGTTCCCAGACAAATATAGACTGTTGTTAAAAGAAGAGTGGACGCTTCACAGTGGTAAACAGGAACCTGTTCTATCATTTTTCACACATGTTGCAGCCAACAAATTCAAAGTTACCTTGTTTTTTCCTTAAAATTGTTTGTTTACTCCAGTTCATGGTTTTTTTTTTTTTATATATACTCTTCTGAATAAAGTATGGGTTTATCAAATTTGCAAATCATTGAACTGCTCTTATATACATTTTACACAGCTTCCAAAATGTTTGTAAATGTTTTACTTAACAGAAGATTGTTTAGAGGTTAAGTATGCTTTCAGACCCATCTTGTTTAGTTTGGAACAGTTTAAATATATGTGAACACTCAAACTGTGCTTCTATCTGTGCGACTGAACCAGTGTCTGAGTGTAAAGTTTTCAAGGTGGCAAATTTGTAATATTACTAAGACACAGAACAATGCACACCAACAAGTTTTTCATGCCAGTGAATTTCAATATATAACTTTGTTAATGCTAGAAAATTATTTCTTAAATCTGATCTAAATGCATTTATTTATTTTTTGGATCAAAACTCATTACGTATTCATTCATGACCCTTGATTGTACTCTCTTCTCCAGTTCATACCAGAATGTGTTCAGTGGGATTTAGGTCAGGGCTCTGTGCAGGATATTCATGTTTTTCTATTCCTAGTGTGGCTCACTTAGTTTGTGCCCAGGAGCATCATCATTCTGAAACATGTTTGGACTCCTTGGTTCAAGAAAAGGGAAATTCTAACGCTATAGCAAACAAAGTCATTAGATAATAAGATAATGTGATGATCTAACCTCGGGGTGTGTGTGTGTGTGTGTGTGTGTGTGTGTTTAATAAATATTTGTAAGAAACTGAAATTCTATACTGTAAAATAGATAAAAACTGTAGTTTTCGGTCTATTCTGTCCTGTCCTCCCCCTCTCTTCTCTACAGCTTTGTTTGCTCAACCCTCTGTATGAATATCTCTGTGCCATAGACATGTTTATTCAGAGTGGTCTCTATTGTTGTTCCAGAACATTAAATACGTGTGTGTTGAGACACGTGTTTCAGCAGGTGGTTCTTTTTATAATTTTATCTTGACATTAGAAGCTTGTGTTCATGTAGAAATTTTATTTCCTAACTGATGGAAGCATCTTGTTTGACGATTAGACAGATGAAGCAAGAATCTTTATATTTTTTCTTCCAGCTTGTCTGGCTGTGAACTGACAGAGGAAAGCTGTAGAGTTCTCTCCTCAATTCTAAGCTCAAACTCTGTCTAAGAGAACTAGATCTGAGGAACAACAAACTGCAGTATTCAGGAGTGAAGCTTGTGATTACTTGAGAAACCCGCAATAAGTATTTTGTCTCTCTCCCCCTCGTACACATTCAAAAATAATAACTTTAATTACCAAACATTATATGCAAAAACATTTGATACATATAAAAAAAAACCTAAAATGTGTTTCTCAGAGTCATGTTTACTTCCTATATTCATTTTTATTATTAATAAATACTACTTGTATGTTATTTTTATTTTTTAGAATTTTGATTGTCATAAATGTTTAGAAATTGCTGGAGGTATAACAAACCGTTGTTATCTGTAAGAGTAGATCTCTATAATTATCTGTGATGTTTTGATGTGATCCTTTTCACAATGCATTGAAAATAATATCAGGGTCACTAGAAAGAGGAGACATTTATAACAAATGTATCAATAATTATGATTCGTTACTTGGATAACTTTATTCAACTTCTGAACCAGATGTCCTGTAGAACGTTCTGGAAAGCTTTCCAGACTAAGTAAAAAAAGCTAACAATGTTTTTCCCCAAATCAAGCTTTAAAATTCAAGATTTGTATTCGTCAAGAAACAGAGTTGTATGCCGAATACATCTTGCAATGAAATCAAACCCGATCAGCTGCTCAGGAATTGTGCAATAAGTAAAGGTCTAGAAGGAAAAAAAAAGTAAAAGAAGATATGAGAAAATATATATAATAGGATGGTTTATAAATTGTGCAAGTATATTTAGTTGCGCAAATATATTAAGATGTACAAAGAACAACAAGTAACGAGGTAAAAACGGACCAAAAACAGTAGCAACGATTGACAATGTGAGGTGAATTGTCAGATGCAGAGTAAAGACTTATGGGATGGTTTATATGGGCATGCTCGTATTGAGAAGTCTGATGGCTTGTGAGAAGAAGATCCTCCTGAGTTATCAGACAGTGGAAGCCCTTGCCTGATGGCAACAGACTGAACAGACAGTTACTGGGGTAATTGATGCAGAAACAGGACTGTTAAAATCACCAACTGTTGTATATTTTATGCAGAGAGGGTAGAGCAGTCTCTGAGATGTGCTCTGCTAAGCACACCACCCTCTGAAGGGATTCACAGTCCTGTCCAGAGCAATTGCTGTACTGAGATGCAGAGTCAGAATGCTTTCCCTACCACCAGTATAGAAGGTTTTCAGGATTACTGGTGAAACCACCGAATTTCCTCACCTGCCGAAGATGATATAGTCTTTGTCTTTCATTCTATACCTGAGATTGTGTGTGAGCAGACCATGTCACGTTCTCAGAGATGTGTTGGCCAAAGTATATGAAGCTGCTCACAGTCTCCACATAGGTCATATTTTTCTGAAGTTTATCACTAGCTCCTTGGTTTTGCTGACATTACTGAAAAGACAGTTATCCTGGCACCATGATGATAATTGGGCCACTTTAAGGTAAGTAGTCTCATTGTTGTTGGCAGTAAATTTGAGACAGGAAGTAGAGCTGTAAGAGGACACTCATAAGTGTAAAGAAAGTGAAATGGGGGGCTTAGGACACAGCCTTGAGGGGCTCCTACACTCAGGGTGGTGGAGTTAGGAGCTGAACTGGCCTACTCTCACTACCCGGCGTCTGTCTGTGAGGAAGTCATGTGAGGTCGCAGAGGGTGGCATTCATCCCTAAGTCCCTGAGTTTGGAGGTCAATTTGTGGGAAACTATTGTATTAAAGGCTGAGCTGTAGTCAATAAATATCAGCCTCACATAATTCCCTTTATTGCTGTTGATGTGCATGGGAGAGAAGTGCAGACATGACAAATGGCATCTTCAGTAGGCCTTTTTGGACTATAGGAAAAAGGAAGAGGGTCTGTGGTAACAGGAATGGAGGGGAAGATGATTTTTATAAACCTTTTAAAAACCTTCATGACATGACAGGTGAGGGCAATAGGGCAATAGAGATTCAGGTAGGTGGGTTTGCTATTTTTTGGCAGGGGGATAATTACAGATCTTTTAAAGAAAGTGGGGACCACAGATGTTGCAAGTGATTCGTTGATAAAGTTGAACAAACCACCAAGCTGATCAGCACAGGATCTACTAGAAACTAGCTCTAGAAACTATTTTCTGCTGACAGCAATAGCCAACTAGTAATGTTTAATCAGTTACTTTAACTTTTGTGCTTGTTACATTTCAAAAAGATTATAAAAAGTTCACTGGGCACATGGTCATCTTTTTAGACATGTAACTGGCTTGATAAGGGCAGATAAGATACATCAGTAAAAGCTCAATCTTATTTTAAAGCAAGACTAATATTGGCAGGATATAATCTAGTTTTTATAGTTGGTTGTAGTTGTTGTATAATCTTTTTATATAACCTTAAATTCTGTAATAAAATGCATTCTGCAGTTTATTGTAGAACCTTGAACCCAGATTAGAATGTATTGTCTAATCTCTCATATCTAATAATAAAAATGTGTGCAGTAAATAAAATCCTATAAATGTGCTGATGTGTTGTCCTGTCCACTGAATCCTCTCTGTCTGAAAGAAACACTCCGTTTTATGTTAACCCTTAGATGTATTAATGACTGGGTTTGTGTGTCTGAGATCAGCGTTTTGATATTTTTTCATTTTCCTTCCAGGATGTGTGGGTGTAATCTAACAAAGGAAAGCTGTAGTGTTCTGTATTCCCTTCTCACCTTAAAGTCCTTCAGTCTGAGAAAACTGAACCTGAGTGGAAATAAACTTTCAGGGGTGAAGCTGCTCTCTGCTGGAATGGAGAATCCACACTGTGGCAACCATGATCTTGCACACCCCTCAGCAAATGTGCAGTTGCACCCCAGGTCCAGACTAGCAGGATCTCAGATTTGAATTATTATTTTTTTTTCCCAAGTGGAAAAAGTACAAATCAGTTCCATCACAGGTAACTTATTTCAGTACTAAATATTCTGACTCTACCTGAAAATGCATGTCTTTGGTTCACATAATTTACATTTACGGGATTTGGCAGACACCTTTTTCCAGAGCAATTTACAATTATCTCACTCAGGTGTATGAGTGAGATAATTGTAAATTGCTCTGGAAAAAGGTGTCTGCCAGAGCAATTTACAATTATCTCACTCATACACCTGAGCAGTTAAGGGTTACTGCCCCACAATGGCTGCTTATTGGTGGTGTAATTTGAACTCATGACCTTCTGATCATAAGTCCAACATCTTAACCACTGAGCTACTACTTCCTATCACTAGGCATGAGATCATCCTCTGGATTTATGACTACAGCAAAATGAACAATGTAGTAGCATCTGAAATGTTATGATTTTTCAACACAGAGTGTCTCATGAAAAACAAAAGCATGTAACAACCCCTTCCTTCCTGCTTAGAAATAAATGGAAGTATGATAAGAGTGTTTAGAGACACTTTTAATTATTTTCTTTTCTTTTCTTTTCTTTTCTTTTATTTTTTTGGTCAACATTTCACAACATGCTGATGTGATTAAACAAGTGAAAGTTTTTTAACTAAAACCAATTATTTACAGCACTGCATTGTATGTGATCCTGTATGTATTACTGTCATTGTATGTGTTCCATGTAGTACAAAATAACAGTAATTGGCCTGAAAAGAGGAAGTTAAACAATTTAGATTTGCTTTGACCTTATAGTATGTGCAGCTAATTATGCATGTTAATGAGGATAAGTGCTCAAACTGAACACTTCAAATCAGAGTAATCTGTGCTTGTTTCTTCACAACTTTAAGGAGCTAAATGACAAAATATTGAGTTTTTATTGTTAGAAATCTTTGTCCATATTGCTATTTTGGTTCACTTGGTTAGCACTTCTGAATCCAAAGTGAAAGTAAAAAAGTATTTTTTGTGTAAAAAGTAATTTTTACACAAATAGCAACCTATTATTAGATTCACATAAGGCATTTCTGAAACTGTGGTTCAAGTTTAAACTTGCCATAAATGTGTACATTTACATGTATAAGACTGTAGAAAGGACATTACTCATCTTACATTCCAGTGCTCATGTTAGTTCTCACTCTTCAGTGTTCTGTATTGTTTAAAGAATATAATCACACTCTTGATGTCACCCAAATGAGGATGGGTTCCCCTTTTGAGTCTGGTTCCTCTCAAGGTTTCTTCCTCATAACATCTAAGGGAGTTTTTCCTTGCCACAGTCACCATGGCTGCTCATCAGGGAAAATACACATCATTCACCTTAACTGTGAAATTCTGTAAAGCTGCGTTGAGACAATGTCCGTTGTGAAAAGCGCTATAGAAATAAACTTGACTTGACTTGACATGTAATGTGATTACAGATAAAATGCTCCATGCTTTGATATTTGATCCATTGCTTAATTTTCAGACCAATAAAGTGGCAGGTGATACACATATTTTCTCAGTGGCCACTTTCCATGTATATTGAGCAACTGCCATCAGTACTCCATCTCTACAGAGCTTCAGGCCCAAACAAGTGTACTTGGTAAAAATAACAAAACTGCCTCCAGACAATGTCAAATGCAATGTAGGTTTGCAACCACTGCAAAATATAACCTGATCCAAAGGCCTGCAGGTTCTTAGGAATTATTGATGTGGCATAATGAAAGTCATTAAATAGGCAACAAAAAGTAAGATTAGTTTTTTTATTTTGTAATATGAAACAAGGAGATATATAAAAAGCAAGATTCAGTCATTCATTGGTCTTCAATAATGATTTTATGCTAGTCAGGTTCAAAGAGGTTCATAAACCAATCCTGGGAATATCAGGAACAAGCAGACACATTTTACTCATATGGAAAGCCAGTTCGTTCACCTGGCACCATGTAGACACACATTCACCAACGGGAAAAGGCATATCCAATCCAGCTTTCTGCATGTTTTTTGTCTATGGAAAAAAACCAGAGAACCCTGAGGAAACCCACAGGGATGAATACAGGGAGAGCATGCAAAACTCCACACAGCTTGTAACAAAAAGCTCAGGATCAAACTGAAGACCCTTGAGCTTTTAAGAAGGAATGTTAACCACTGCCCTATCATGTGGTGCAAGATAATGAGCTATTAAGTTAAAATAGGGACAAAGCACTTCAGAAGTTTTCAGTTAAACTTTTTTCCTCGCATAGCAGCAGTATCTCCTTAAGGAGGACCATTACCAGTGTCCAGTTGTCAGCCAGCTGGAACAAAAAAGCATTCTGTAGCATAAGGGAAATGATAGTGATTTCTGCACAGGTGTCCAGCAATTGTGTTGACAATATGTTTATATAGCCACAAAACATAGTATAATATAAAACGTTTTACAGGCAACTTGAACTATTTTTTGTGATTTTCAAATTAGGGTCCAAGTGATTCCAACTGTCTAAAATATATATTTAAGATTGATGTTCATTATTGTTTGAGTGATTAGCAGTTGGCTACAAGGTTCCACCACTTTGAAAAGTCTACTAATCGTCATAAGCAGAATTAATTCCCAGTTTTCAATTAGTGTTATCTTCTTCCTATGAAAACAATAATTTGCTATAAATAGCCAGAGGTAAATGGACTTAATTTCCAAAATGTGTCTACCTAGCTAACTGCTATTTCATGCCCCAGCTAGCAGCTTAACTGCTTTTTGGCACAAACACTGCTAATGTTTAGATGATTTTAAAAAACTATTTTGTTCTTCGTACATATGAGGACTGCATTCAAAGTCATGGAACAAAATAAAAAGCACCTTAAATATTGTCAGTACAGTAAAATCGATTGGCTGTGGTTTATTATTTATAGATTATGTGGAGCATCTGCTGTCCGAGTCCCAGTGAATTAGACACATACACTCACACACTTACGCACAAACAAGCTGAAAATTTAGTAGGCAGCAATAAACTATAATAAACCAGCTAACACTCTTCTTTCATCTGCACACATTAACATAGCTAAGTATAGCAAGTGTAATTTATTTTTTTTAAACATGAACTGAAGTCACAAAGAACCTCACATGATGCTCACATCCAAACAGTAAAATACACTTACAACTTAAATACAGTGGTGCCATAAATCCATAAGGTTATAAACTGGTCTGCCAAATGATTTTAGAATCATAGAGACAATGAGATCATTGCACAAACACATTCACATTCTTACTACTTCTCCTGTGTTTCCTGTCATTTTACTAAACTAGCAATGGTGGTACACAATGGTTCTGCAAAAGCTCCTGAAGATATAATGTTCAATGCTGTTCATCAGATCAGCAAGAAATCTTGCAAACCCCTACTAGCAAGTTGTACGAGGTAAGTTTCTGCCCAATGTTAGCTAAGATCACCCTGCACAACAGATGGACAATTTTAAATCAAATACTAAGACATATTAGAGCCAGTTGAATTAAAAGATTTTAACAAAGAAATAAGAATATCGGTTCTTCCACTAGGGGGCAAAATTGACCAATAAACAATTTTATTGGCGAGCTGACACTGATATTTGACACTTTTTTTGTGGTTCTTTCAAAAAAAAAAAAAAAAAAATATTGTGTTGTTTTGTTCCCATTTAAAATTAATTTGAAGAGAGAGAATTATGAGAGCAGTAAATGGGCAGTTTCACTTGCCCAGTGCAATTTTATTTCTCTCCTCCCAGCAAATCAATGAAATACAGTGTTAACATTCCTATGTCTTTTTACATCCTTCCTGCCCTTTTATAGAGAGAGAGAAAGAGAGATAGAGAGAGAGTTTACTCCTAAAAACAAATTGTTTGGTCTGCATCACTTGACATTAGACTAAGTGTAATGTTGTCCATTACCTAAAATGAGTTTGGCACCCCTGCTTTAAGGAGGTGATTTAATGGCAGTGATGGATGAAGTACACAAAGCATGTACTTGAGTAAAAATAAAGATAGGGTAGATAAAATACTACTCCAGAAAAAGTGAAAGTGCTCCCTTTAACTTTCACTTGAGTAAAAGTTTAAAAGTATTTGCCTTCAAATGTACTTAAGCATCCAAGTACTATGATTTATTATGGCTCTAATGTTCCTATTATAATTTCTATGACAAGACTCTTTGCTTAATCAACTCAGTTTATTTAAAAAGACTCTGTTACTCTTAGCACACCAGTCTATTAATAGAATGATAATAACTAGTTAAACACTGATTAATAAATTATCATGAGCCCAAAATCTTCTTTTTAACAATTTTAAAATAATTGCACAAATAAGGCCACAGGTGTTGTGACAAGTTAGATTCAGGAGTTTCTTCCATTATTTATTCCTCTCAAAATGTTCTGTTTAATGTTGAACTGACGCTGAACTGTATGTTCGAGCTAAGTAAATACCACCAAGCGGCAATAGCCTTAAATGAGGCCCTCAGTGAACCACGCCATGTCCCAACGTCTCCCCCATTGATTAGTTTTAGCTTTGAAAAGCTCCTCTCTGCTTTAATTGTCACTGAATGAGTAAGAGATCCACAAATCTGGATACATTTCTGAGAGCTCCAGTTCATGTAGAAATATCACCCTAAATGCATTTATTGCACAATTAAATGCACAAGGCATTTTGCACAATTTATCAAACTCTAAAAGTAGAACCATAAAACTCTATTTGGCATAAGATACATACAACATCTATATCCTTATCATATATGTCTTTTGAATGAACCTTTTAAGCTGCACTGAAGATTCCCCTTAATGAACTCAGTTCAAGACAATGCAATCACAGAAAACCTGTATGACTTCACCTCAATTAAAGGGAACCAAATCAATAAGTGCTATTTTAACTACAATCCAACTAGACTAGTAATGCTGTTATCTTTGTGTTGCTACATACATTATGATAAACTACATATTATAAATTATAATGTTCTGCAGCCAAAATAAATATTGTTGCTCTATGAGTAAAAGCATATTAGGCAACACAGCATAACCAAAGTGCTATACAGATATTAGCCTATTTTATTAAATGCATTACCCAATAATATCCTCAAAACGATGAGTGATAGAGCTGCATACACCCCTTTATCTTTTGCATGTTTCCCCCCTACTTTTTCCCTCTTTTTACTGAATTGGGCTCCTGAGGGTTTAGACATTTTTTGTCATTCCTTAATTGTAATTGGGGTTCAGCTCTCCTTAGTAATGTGACGTCACACAACCCCCACCTCTCCTTTTTGAGTGTATGAGTGAGGGAACTTCTAAGGTTCATTCTCTGTGACATGATATAATAATTGACTCGACTGTGCAAATGAGCGGTTAAAATAAATTAATTCATACAAATATAAATATATATAAATCACAATCGATTTGATGCCGCTGTAGGCGTCCACCCATGTCGCCTAAACCTGCCACTGCCAAGAGGTAATCAAAACCAGTTTAAAACAAAGCGCACGCTCAACCCTAATTGGTGGCTTGCTGTGTGCTTGACCAGTTTAGTTTTTATCCACTCATAAATAAAAAAAATTATTATTTATTTATGAAATACTTGAGTAACTACTTAAGTACAGGAACGAATTACATTTACTTTGTTACTG
This sequence comes from Silurus glanis, assembly GCA_014706435.1. Taxonomy (NCBI): domain Eukaryota; kingdom Metazoa; phylum Chordata; class Actinopteri; order Siluriformes; family Siluridae; genus Silurus; species Silurus glanis. Next base: position 2,566,955 of record JAAIIK010000022.1, read on the forward strand.
TTCACCACTGGTAAATGGCTATGTAAACTTATCTATTGGCTTATTATACATATATACAGAGGTGGCAAAAGTACACACATATTTACTTAAGTAGAAGTACAGATACTCATGTTTTAAAATACTCGGGTGAAAGTTGAAGTACTGGTTATACTTTTTTACTCAAGTGAAAGTAAAGAAGTCTTGGCTATGACATGTACTTAAGTAAAAAGTAGTTATTACTTCTACCTGTTTTAGCTGTTAACTGGACCTCACATCATATTAGATAGATAGATAGATGGATGGATGGATGGATGGATGGATGGATG
>JAAIIK010000022.1:2567269-2577380 GCA_014706435.1 Silurus glanis
GATAGATAGATAGATAGATAGATAGATAGATAGATAGATAGATAGATAGATAGATAGATGTGATAGCCTAGTGGGTTAATGTCAGGGTCCCCACGAGGATGAGTTTGAGAGTTTGATTCCTGGTCGAGCTGGTTGCTGTGTTGGTAAATAAAACTTCTGGACCTTGTCCGCTCTGAAAACATTTCAATTCTGTGTTGGATTAATTTCTTGATTTCCTGGTCTTTAATTAAAGATAACTCCACCAAAAAAAAAAGCACTTCTGTGGTAGCTCAGTGGGTTAAGGCTTGTGCCTGAACATGGTCCTTAATATAGTCCACGCTGGTGATAAGGTTTCAAAGCCAGTCCTACATGCCTTCTTTCTTACTGCGCTGGTATGAAACAAAGTATGAACCCTCCAAAAAGCACACATGCTTTTCAGCAGTGGTCGCTCAGTGGTTTAAGGCTTGTGCCTCATCTAAACATGCATCCCAGTCTGATCTCTTCCATGGTTCAGTGGGTTAAGGCTGGTGCCTCGCTGAACTCCTAGACTTAACACTCGACACACACTCATTACTCATCTCAGCCCATTCCACCATCATTTATTTATTATTATTTATACTCTACCGTACTACACTGCTTACATGCTGTTTTTTGCACCTTTGACTCTATTATACCGTTTATATGCTTTTTTTTGCACCTTTACTGTTTCTTATTACACTATACTGTTATTATACTATACTGTTTACATGCTGTCTTTTGCACCTCTTGACTGCTGCTGTTTTTTGCACTACATTGTGTCTGTTTATATTCACTCCCGGGTATAGTTTTTACAGTTCTCCTCATACAGTACTGTATATTCAGAGTATACAGTAGGTTTACTAGTTGGCGCTATCTCAGGTTTTGTGTCTTGTCTTGTGTTGTCTTGTGTTTTCTGTCTGCACTGTCTGTCTGTATTGTTTTTTTGTCTGCACTGTTTGCACTAGGTTGCACTCGATGCACTTTATGTAGCTTGTTGTTGTTAGTGTAGCACCAGGGTTCCGGAGGAACGTTGTCTCGTTTTTACTGTGTACTGTGTACCACTGTGTATAGTAGAAATGACAATAAAAGCCTCTTGACTTGACTTGACTTGATGGTGAGGATCAGGGTTTGAATCCTGCTTTCTGTCTGCTAGTTGCAATGTAGGTTATGTTCCTGCTTCCTAAATCTTTCTTTAGCTTTATATTCTTTTGTTGGTGGTTTAACGGTATATAGACCTGCTCTAAACAATCTTCCCGGCCTGTCTTCCCTGATGGTTCAGTGGGTTAAATCAGGTGTCTTGCTTTTGGTGGGGTTCAGGGTTCGAATCCTGCTTTCTGCCTGCCAGTCACGATCAGGATTCACTTCCTACATCTTTCTTTAGCGATATATTTTTGTTTTTAATGGGTTGAAAAGAAAGATAGACCTGCTCTAAACAAGCTTCCTAGCCTGTCCTCACCGATGGTTCAATGGGTTAAAGTTGGTATCTCGCTGGTGGTGGGGATCGTGGTTCAAATCCTGCTTTCTTCCTGTTATTTACAATGTGGGTTCAACTTGTGCTACTTACATCTGTATTAGCTTCCTACATCTTTCTTTAGTGTTAAATTCTTGTGTTGATGGTTTGAAAAGAAAGATAGACCTGCTCTAAACAAGCTTCCCATCCTGTTTTTTTCTGATGGCTTAGTGGGTTAAGGCTGGTACTTTGCTAATGTTGGTGGACAGGGTTCAAACCTGGCTTTCTGTCTGCTAGTCATGAGGTAGGTTAAATTCCTGATTCCTGCATCTTCCTGCTTGTCTCATGCTATTGCTCATCGCTAGTGGAGTTTGTGATTATTAGATGTAGACCATTTTATTTACCACGGGAATTCACCACTGTTTACATTGTCGGAGTGTACATTCCTCCCAGTGCTAATGCTAAGGAGGCACTGTGTGAACTCTACGGCGCTATTAGCGACCTGCAGAATGCTCACCCCCGACGGATTGTTTATTATCGCCGGAGATTTCAACCATGTGAATCTCAGGACTGTGCTTCCTAAACTCCATCAGCATGTGGACTTTGCAACGAGAGGAGCGAACACGCTGGATCTTGTTTAGACAAACATCCCCGGTGCGTATCTACCACTGCTCTGTTATGTTAATTCCAGCATACAGACCGCTCATCAGACGCTCTAACCTGGCCAGAAGGAGCTACTTCTGCTCTTCAGGACTGTTTTGAGTGCACTGACTGGGACATGTTTAGAGAGGCTGCAACCAACGGCTGTTAATTCCATTAACTTGGAGGAGTACACATCATCAGTGACCAGCTACATCAGCAAGTGCGTTGATGATGTGACCATCTCCAAGACCATCACTACACGCTCCAACCAGAAGCCGTGGATGACTGCAAATGTGCGTGTGCTGCTGAAACAAAGAGACTCTGCCTTCAGAACAGGGGTCAAGGTGGCCTTAAAAACAGCAAGGGCCAAACTGTCCCATGCCATCAGAGTGGCGAAGCGCACACACGCGAAGAAAATCCACAACCACTTCCAGGACAGTGGAGACGCTCGGCGCATGTGGCAGGGCATCCAGGCGATCACAAATTACAAGACAACATCACCTGCTTGTGACCGTGATGCCTCCCTCCCAGATGCACTGAATGACTTCTATGCCCGGTTTGAGGTACAGAACAACGTGAAGGCGAGGAAGACCACCCCTCCTCCCACTGACCAGGTGCTCTGTCTAACCACAGCTGAAGTGAGGAAAACTTTATGCAGAGTTAACCCACGGAAGTCTGCTGGACCAGACAACATTCCTGGCAGAGTGCTCAGGGAATGTGCAGAACAGCTAGCGGGTGTCTTTACTGACATCTTCAACATCTCCCTGAGCAGTAACGTTGTTCCCACGTGCTTCAAGACAACGACCATTGTTCCCGTGCCGAAGAAATCTACTGTCTCCTGCCTCAATGACTATCGTCTCATCGCGCTCACACCCATCGTGATGAATTGCTTCAAGAGGCTCGTCATGAGGCACATTAAGATCCAGCTTCCACCCTCTCTGGACCCCATGCAGTTTGCGTATCGTCCGAACCGTTCCACGGACGATGCCATCTCCTCAACCCTCCATCTGGCCCTCACCCAGCTCTACAACAAGGACTGTACGAATATGTACGAATGCTGTTTATTGACTTCAGCTCAGCATTCAACACAATCATTCCTCAGCACCTGATTGAGAAGTTAAGCCTACTGGGCCTGAACACCTCCCTCTGTAACTGGATCCTGGACTTCCTGACTGGGAGAACTCAGTCAGTCCAGATCGGGAACAGCATCTCCAGCACCACCACACTGAGCACTGGGGCCCCTCAGGGCTGTGTGCTCAGCCCACTGCTGTTCACTCTGCTGACTCACGACTGTGTAGCAATGCACAGCTCCAACCACATCGTCAAGTTTGCCGATGACACGACCGTGGTGGGTCTAATCAGCAAGAACGACGAGTCAGCATACAGAGAGGAGGTGCAACGGTTAACAGCCTGGTGTGGAGCAAACAACCTGACTCTGAACGTTGACAAAACCAAAGAGATGGTTGTGGACTTCAGGAAAACACAGAGCGAGCAATCGCCACTGATTATTGATGGATCCTCAGTGGAGATCGTCAAGAGCACCAAATTCCTTGGTGTTCATCTGGCAGACAACCTCACCCGGTTACTCAACACCAGCTCCATCACGAAGAAAGCCCAGCAGCGTCTCTACTTCCTGAGAAGGCTGAGGAAAGCCCATCTCCCTCCCCCCATCCTGACCATGTTCTACAGAGGGACCATTGAGAGCATCTTGAGCAGCTGCATCACTGCCTGGTTTGGGAACTGCACCGTCTCTGATCGCAAGACCCTACAGAGGATAGTGAGGACAGCTGAGAAGATCATCGGAGTCTCTCTCCCCTCTATCATGGACATTTACACCACACGCTGCATCCGCAAAGCAAACAGCATTGTGGATGACCACACACACCCGTCACACACACTCTTTACTCTCCTGCCATCAGGAAAACGGTTCCGAAGCATTCGGGCCACCACATCAAGACTGTGCAACAGTTTCTTTCCTCAAGCCATCAGGCTTCTCAACACACAGAACTGAAACGGAACTCACACACACTCACTCACACACACACTCACTCAAATGTGTGTTACCGAACTGTACAACCTGGACTAAACACTCAACACACACTCATTACCCATCTCAATCCATTCCACCACCATTTATTTATTTATTATTATTTATACTTGACCGTACCACTCTCTTACTGCTGTTTTTTGCACCTTTCACTTTATTATACTGTTTACATGCTGTTTTTGCACCTTTGACTGTATTATACTATACTGTTTACATGCTGTCTTTTGCACCTCTTGACTGCTGCTGTTTTTTGCACTACATTGTTCTGGTTATATTCACTCCCGGGTATAGTTTTTAGGTTTACTGGTCGGCGCTATATTTGTTTTTTTGTCTTGTCTTGTGTTGTCTGTCTGCACTGTCTGTCTGTACTGTTTTTTGTCTGCACTGTTTGCACTAGGTTGCACTCGATGCACTTTATGTAGATTTGTGTTGTGGTGTAGCTCTATGTTGTTGTTTAGTGTAGCATCAGGGTTCCGGAGGAACGTTGTCTCGTTTTTACTGTGTACCGTGTACAACTGTGTATAGTAGAAATGACAATAAAAGCCTCTTGACTTGACTTGACTTCATATTCTTGTTTTAATGGGTTAAAAAGAAAGATAGACCTGCTCTAAACAAGCTTTCCAACTTGTCCTTCCTGATGGTTCAGTGGGTTAATGCTGGTACTTCGCTAATGGCGTGAATCAGGGTTCGAATCCTGCTAGTCACAATATGGTTTTGCTTCCTACGTCTGTCTTTAGCATTATATTCTTGTGTTGATGGTTTGAAAGAAAAGATAGACCTGCTCTAAACAATCGTCGTAGTTGGTCCTTCCCGATGGTTCAGTGGGTTAAGACTGGTATTTTGCTGTTGGTGGGGTTCAGGGTTCGAATCCTGCTTTCTGTGTTTCTGTCTGGTCTGAATTTCTTGCTTTGAAGCATGAAACGACGGATAAACCCCCAAAAAAAAGAAGGTGAGTTGTGGTACTTGATGGCTTTGTGGTAAAAGCCTTGCCTCTAAGATCAGAGGTTGCTGGTTTGAATCTGGCTTGTCCCCAGACTGGTTGTAGTGTGTGGTGAGCAACGGTTTGGTTGACTGTGAACAAAGACTGTGAAGACTTCATAGCCTCAGAAAAAGTGAGGGTGATAGGTTTTTGGCAGAATTTTTCCCTATATATGCAAAACTAAGTCGATAATTTTTTGGACGTTTTTGCTTCATAACCCCCTGTTTTCAGCTTCTCAGACACCAGGGGGGCAGATGCCCGGATATTGCCCCCCTGCTCAAGGATACACCCCCCGAAACCGTCCACATCCAACCTTCCACGCAGCCATTTCTGACACCTTCCTCACTACGGTCACCGGAACCTTCCACACTCTTAACTTTGAGCCCTGGCCGGGGTTTGAACCGGCAACCTCTCAACCCAGAGGCAAAGCTCTTCCAATTGAGCCACAGGATCTCCTGCAAGAACCTGACTTTTAGGACCTTTTTTGGTTTTTTTTTAAAACTTTTTAAACAATTTAACGGAAAGCTAAGCGGTAGGATTCGAACCGGGTGAGTCAGGTAGCAGCGACCACTTCACTGACCATTACACCAACACAGGAGAGGCAAACAACCCTTTGCTTATTGGACTCTTGGCTTTTCTATAGTTAGGAGACCACTGTTTTCTCTTAGATCATGATGGTAGAGGGTCAAAACTTCTCCTTCCTGTACATTCTCTCAGTAACCAGAAGTCTATGAGAAGTGACTCGGGTACAAGAACCACATCTCCAACACCTGCACCAATGATATACCATGATTTACCAGCAACCAATTTTAATGACCTTTCATTGTTCTGTTTTTAAAAACTTCTTATAATGTTCAATATGAAACTAGAGGTAAGAATCAAACCAGGAAATTCTTACATCAGAGACCAAGACATTAACCGCTACACCACCACCGGACAGGGAGCAATGGGTTTGCTTATTGGGCTTTTGTCTTCAAGAGTCTAAAAAAGATACGATGCTTTTTTTTTTTCTCCATTCACGACGGGAGCATTTAGACCGCAATTAGATGTCCATTTAAGGCATTGGGCAGAGGCCCTTTTCCAGTGTAACCTACAACCAAACAAACAAGGGCTATGGGCCTGGCACGAGCATACAGTGTCAGATTGCTACTGTTGGGATTGGAACTTGTGACCTTTTGACCCAGAGACCAAAGCCTTAACTACCAAGCTACTACCACCACCCCACGAGAAATAACTGAACTGTACAAGAACCACAAGTGCAACACCTGCACCACTGAGGTCATTCTTGTACCATGATAAAACACAGTCAACCACAAGACTCTCTTGTCCACCCTCAGGAGCCTTGGTATCCGTGGAGCAGCATGGAAATGGTTTGCTTCCTACCTGGAAGGTCGCTCATACCAGGTAACATTGAGGGGGTCCACATCTGCTGGTCATCCCAGCACTATTTTACCTCAGGGACCTCGTCACACCTCGCACTGCACCACGCTGTCGGAGATCCTCCAGCACTGCTCGACTGGTACCACCTTCTCTCAGGATGAGAGGTAAGTATACTTCAAGGCTCTTCTCTCTTCTGGCACCGGGGTGGTGGAATGAACGTCCCCTAGATGTATGAACAGCGGAGTCTCTGGCTTTCTTCAAGCGACAGTTGTAGACCTACCTCTTCCTGAAACACTTAAACTAACACTTTCCATGTTTGCTTTGTTCATACTCAACAGAGTTGAGCTTTTTTCTACAATTGTTTTGGCTCAGTGGGTGTAGGTATGTACCTCCCTGATGGTGCCAACTGGAGTTCACTTTGTGGTCTGTTTTTTTCCTCTGTCTATGTTTAGTGTAAAGCTGGTATTAAAAGGGGTGGGGCTGCTGCCATCTATGATGGCTCAGTGGTTTACGGCCATTCCTCTGTAAAAGAGTGGATCAGGGTTCAAGTCTTGGTCTCTTCGTTCAGCTATGATGGCCCAGTGGGTTAAGCCCAGAACCTCCATGATTGTTTTATTCAGCTTTTGAGGCCTATTCTGGGTGGGTTTTTTTTTTTTTGCATTAGGTGCTTGCTTTGCTCAGAGGAAAGATAAACCAGTACAACAGGAGGGTTTGTACTCATTGGCTGTGATAGCCTAGTGGCTTAATGTCAGTATCCCCATGAGGATGAGTTTGAGAGTTCGATTCCTGTTCAAGCTGGTTTCTGTGTTGGTAAATTAAACTCCTGGACCAAATGAAAGGTAACCCCACCAAAAAAAAAGCACTTCTGTGTTTTGTCTGTCTTGGCTCAGTGGGTTAATGCTTGTGCCTGAATATAGTCTACGCTGGTGATAAGGTTTTTAATCCAGTCCCACATGCCTTCTTGCTTACTGCACTGTCATTAAACAGAGGATGAGCCCTCCAAAAAGCACACATGCTTGTCAGCAGTGGTGGCTCAGTGGGTTAAGGCTTGTGCCAGGCTTCCCAGCCGTTCCTTCCCGATGGTTCAGTGGGTTAACGCAGTTACCTCACTTTTGGTGTGGATCAGGGCTCAAATCGTGCTTTCTTCCTGCTAGTTACGATGTGGGTTCAATGCGTGCTTCTTACATTTTTCTTTAGCGTTATATTCGTGTTTTGATGGGTTGAAAAGAAAGTTAAACCTGCTCTAAACACACTTTCCAGCCTGTCCTCCCCGATGTTTTAGTGGGTAAATGCTGGTGCCTCACTGATGGAGGAGATCAGGTTTCGAATCCTGTTTTCTCCATACTAGTCATGATGTATGTTAACTTCTTACATCTATCTTTAGTGTTATATTCTTGTGTTGATGGGTTGAAAGTATAGATAGACCTGCTCTAAAGATGCTTGGCAACCTGTCCCCCCCTGATGGTTCAGTGGAATAAGACTGTTTTTTTGCTGTTGGTGGGGTTCTGGGTTTGAATCCTGCTTTCTGTGTTTATGTCTGTTCTGAATTTCTTGCTTTGCTGGTATGAAACGAAGGATTAAACCCCACAAAAAAAAGAAACGTTGAGCTGTAGGACTTGACGGCTTTGTGGTAAAAGCCTTGCCTCTGAGCTCAGAGGTTGCTGGTTCAAATCTAGCTTGTCCCCACACTGGGTAAGCTGTGTGGAAAGTGGTGAGCAATGGAGTGGTTGACTGAACAAAGGCTGTGAAGACCTGATGCTTCACAGCCTCAGAAAAAGTGAGGGTAATAGGAAGGTTTTTGGCAGAATTTTTCCCTATATATGCAAAACTAAGTCAATACTTTTTTTGAATGTTTTCGTTTCATAACCCTCTGTTTTCACCTTCTCAGACGCCAGGGACAGATGCCCGGATATTGCCACCCTGCTTCAGGATGCGCTCTCTAAATCCGTCCACATCCAACATTCCACACAGCCATTTCTGAAACCTTCCCCACAGCAGTCTCCAGAACCTTTCACACTCTTAACCGCAAGGCCTGGCCGGGGTTTGAACCAGCAAGCTCTCAACCCAGAGGCAAAGCTCTTCCAATTGAGCAACAGGATCTCCTGCTAGAAGCCTATTTTTAGGACCTTTTATAGCTCTTTATTAAAACTTTTTAAACAATTTAAAGAAACGCTAAGAAGTAGGAATCGAACCGGGTGAGTCAGATATCAGAGACCGCATTACTAACCACTACACTACCACAGAGCCAGCAAACTAGCCTTTGCTTATTGGACTCTTGGTTTTTCTATAGTTAAGAGACCGCTGTTTTCTCTTAGATCAAGATGGTAGAGGGTCAAAACTTCTCCTTCCTGTTCATTCTCTCAGTTACTCGACGTCTATGAGATGTGACTCAGGTACAAGAACCACATCTCCAACACCTGCACCACTGATATACCATGATTTGCCAGCAACCAATTTTAATGACCTTTCATTGTTCTGTTTTTAAAAACTTATTATAATGTTCAATATCAAACTAGAGGTAAGAATCGAACCAGGGAAGTCTTTCATCATAGATAGCTAATGGCATTACTTCAAAACTCAAAACTTTGTTAGACATGTAAAGAAGCAGGAAAGACAGAGACAAAGACAAAGAGACACAGACACAGCTTTAGAAAGAGTGAGAAACAAATAGAGAGACAGCAAGAGAGAGACATATACAGTGAGACAGAGACATTTACTAAAAGAGACACAGAGACAATTAGATAGATAAAATAGAGAGACAAAGATAGCGAGATATAGCCACTTCCTGTTGGAAGTGTTTATCCCAAGCGACTCTTAATGATCTCATTTACTAAATGAGCAGTAGTGAGTTAAGGGCTTGCTCAGGTGCCCAAAACTGGCAGCTTGGAGGTGTTAAACATGTATCATAATTACAGCATGTGATATATATGTAAGCATATGTACAGTGATTAAATATAAAGGCTATATCAGTGCAGAGATGTGTGGACATCATTAAGAGCCTTTGCTATGTTTCCACACGGACAGTTAATGAGGTGATACCGGAGAGACTGCACCTCTTCAAGTCAAGTCAGGAAGCTTATATATAGAAAATTATAGACATTTTACAGATTTGAATGATGTATTGTTTTTATCTGTACGATCAATAAAGACAGTAATTTAAGTTTGTGTCGCCATTATGAGGGAAAACCCCACAAAACGCCACCTAGAGGGTAAATTGTGTGGATCATGGCGGATTTTGGTGTTTGATTTGAGACTTGGCGCATAAATAAAACAAAAGTTTACTGATTAAAGATATTTTTATCTGGAGTTTATTTATTTATTTTAGATCTAAGTAAAGAAAGGACATCGTGGATAAATGTATTTTTTGCCAAAGGTTTTAATTTCGCCTCTTTTTTATTTAGTTATTTATTTATGTATTTACATTTTTTATAAAAATGGTGAAACAGAAATGCGCGCTGAATTGATAGCGCATTAATAAAATTTTGTGCCGTTTAAAATAATTTAAATTTTGACAGCCAAATATACATATACATACACACACACACACACACACACACACACACACACACATATACAGTTATGTTCAAAATAATAGCAGTACAATGTGACTAACCAG
>JAAIIK010000022.1:2587380-2602809 GCA_014706435.1 Silurus glanis
GTGTGTGTATATATATATATATATATATATATATATATATATATATATACACACACACACATACGTACATCTATATATAAATGTTATATGTATACACATTCATACATACATACATACATACAAATATTTGTGTGTGTGTGTGTGTATTTGTTTGCTATAGAGGTCCACGAGTGGGAGGCCTCAGTTTTATCTGTCACAGAGCTCTCAGGACTTTCCACTAGACTTCCATGTAGACATTACTGTGTTGCCTTGTTAGTCTTAACCACCCACCTATAGCAGACAGAACAAGTGGGCAGATGCATACACATAGTGGTTATCCTACTTACCTGATTACTACCAATCGACTCTTTAGAATTTCAGAATCTCATCACTACACGCACCTTTATGTCACCTCTGAGTCACATCTCTATCACCAGAAATACAACACAGCTCTACACAACTATGTACAGCTTACTCAAATCTACTACTAAATGAAGCCAATCATGCTTTGTTGTAGGTGTCTTGCCACACTACAGTAATTACACAAGAGTCTCCCTGTATGTCACTTCCTGTTAAAAGCAATTGTAAGGGTTTCCTTTTTCTAGGTAACAGAACTTAGTCTTGTTTTTCTTTCTGGTTTTCAAAATGGGTATCTTTTAAATGACTTTATGCTGTATGAGGAACATCTGCTGTTTCAAATAAACACTTTAGGATATTACTCATTCTGACATTAATGGGTTCCTTTAGAAAAAATTATTGTAGTTTACTTTGGTTTTATTATGTCATGCGATGATTTTACTTTGGTCGTTAATATGGTAATATAGTTTATAAATACAGTTTGTTAATAATGTTTTGGTATTAATGTATGCTTTATGGTAACTATGTTTTGCTATATTTTGATCCTGCCATGGTGTAGAAGCAAATGGTATGAAAATAAATAATGTATTCTTGACTATGACATGTTATACTGTAGATCTTGGTATCACACTTGTCTGACACTTGTCTTGATGGCTAACGACCGCTTCGATATCAGACTGGAGTTTGAGGGGAAAGTACACTGTACAGCATGAAAACCCCATTTATTTACAGCATGTGAACTTTTTTCTTTCTTTAATTCCAATTGTGTTATTAAGTTATAAACTCAAATTCTGTAAGTTATGAAAAAAATTAAACTTTAATACATTGTCTTGACGTTTAAAATCTTGTAGTTAAAAGGGGGGCTTTAATTTGAGTTTTATGGTTGTTTTTTTTTTTTATAACAGTACAGAAATGTCTTTACATTTCAATCTGATTTAAGCATGCTCAAAGAAAAATCTGCCTTTAAAATGTAAAAGCAGCAAAGCCATCCTTTATACTTATATTTTATACTCCAATATACTGACACTGACATATACCCTTTATGCACAAAGATTGTGGACACCAGACAATAAGAGGTCCATGTGTTGTTTTGAACATTAAGTCTCCATTTGCCTTTATAATACACTCAATTCAATTTAATTAATTTTTATTTGTATAGCGCTTTTAACAATGAACATTGTCTCAAAGCAGCTTTACACAGATAATTTGTTGATTAAAAGTGAATATGGTCTTTATAATTAAGTTTGTCCCTGATGAGCAAGCCGGTAGCGACTGTGGCAAGGAAAAACTCACCGAGATGGTATAAGGAAGAAACCTTGAGAGGAACCAGACTTAAGAGGGAACCCGTCCTCATCCACTCTACTCTTTTGGGAAGGTGTTCCACTAAATTGTGGAGATTTGTGCTCATTCAGCTATAAGGGCATAATTAAAGTCAGATACTGATGTACGGTGAGGAGGCCTGGGGTGCAGTCAGTGTTCCAATTTATCTCAAAGGTGTTTTAGAGGGTTAAAGCCAGACCTCCAAAGCAGGCCACTAAAAACCATGTACACAATCATGTAAACAATCACAATCGAAAAGTTAGATATCACTGTACTTTTTTCCATATAGTGTACAATTAAGATTGTATAGTATGAAATCATTGGGAGATGGTTTACATGAAGAGGGTCAAAATGTATCATCAAGACAAAAGTGGATCAGATTGGCCTTCCAAATGGACTAAACACTAACTGACTTCATGAATCATTTCAGGAAATCTCCAGATATTAACAATGAGTAAATTTTCTGGGAGGCTTTTTTATTATTATTTATTTTTATTTTTTTTTAAACATGCTGTGAGAGAATCCCCTCCAACCCAGTTTAACAGAGGATATACAGTATACCATGCATAATGAGAACAAGCACACAGAAGAATGCATATTGGTTGTTAATTTCCCTTCTTGCAAACCAGCCACTGGACATCATCTAATCTACAGTACTTTAATATCATTTACAGGCTGCATTATCTTATCCAGGTACACCTGGCAGTGAGATAGCAAAGCAATGTTTTGCATGCCACAGCTGTCGTTAAAACACAGCTGTGGTTCCAGGAAAGGAAGGTGAATAGATAAGCCGGAAGCTGCTCTACACAAGGGCTTATGACAACATTGCAGCACAAAATTTGCGTGCAAGACCGTGACTGTGAGCAAGAGGGTTATAGTAAAGTGGATTGTATAGTATGAGTTATTGGTCAGCTTTTTCATGCAATGAGTCAGAAAGGATCTGGAAAGAAAAGGGGGTGAAGACCACTTAAAACTCATTGCTAATCATTGAGATTTTCCATGGGTTTTGACTCTAGCTTGGTTTATGGTTAGTGTGAAGGTTTCAAAGCAGAACATCACTAAAAAGGAAGTCAAATCTAACCATAGTTTTTAGAAAAGTCAAATTTAGATCATAGCCTCATTTCATTAAAATCATGTTATAAAACATTTGTGTGTTGGTGTTTAGTTATTTCCCATTTGTGAGGACAAAAATGTTTTGTACACCGACCAGACATAACTTTATCGCTACTGATCAGGCATAATATTATGACCACTGCCTAATATTGTGTTGGTCCCCCTGTTGCTGCCAAAAAAGTCCGGTTGGAATTTACAGCATTAACATTTTCAGCAATTTGAGCTACAGTACTTGTCTGTTGGATCGACCATACAGGCCAGTCTTCCTCCCCACGTACATCAGTGAGCCTTAGCCGACCATGACCCTGTCACTGGTTCACCACTGTTCCTTCCATTACTCACTTTTGATAGATACTAACCACTGCAGACCAGGAACATCCCACAAGAGCTGAAGTTTTGAAGATGCTCTGACCCAGTCGTCTATCCATCACAATTTGGCCCTTGCCAAACTCGCTAAAACACTCATGCCTGTTTTTCCTGCTTCTGGCACATCAACTTTAAGAACAAAATGTTCACTTGCTGCCTATTATATCCCACCCACTAAGAGGTGCCATGATTAACAAATAATCAGTGTTATTCAATTACCAGTTATATTGTTATAATGTCATAATGTTATGCCTGATCAGTATATACAACAACAACAAAAAAAAACGCTTTATTATATAAAATAAATAAAAGTGATAATGAGCATATAGTTACTGAGGTTAAGATTTTAATAAAAAATTGCTATAGCTAGCAATAGACATTGCAGAATTTAGATGCAGTCATTAACAAATAGGTGAAAAAGTAAAAAGGCAATGATGGGAATCAAAGCACATCTGAACACGGTCACCACAACATCTTTAAAAAAAGTAGCACATTACAAGTACAAAGTTTGCCCAATTTAGCACTGTTTCCTGTTCAAAAATACTTATTGCTAAATACTGTAAGATCACAGTTTTAGAAAGTTGTGTCATTCTTTTGCATATAACAGGAAGCTACATGCTACATGTGCCAATATGGTGCAATGTCACTGAGTGTATTAAAATGATGTGTTATAGGAAAGGAGAAGTCTGAGCAGCTGACACACCAATAGATTTATAACTTTTAGAGACTATAGCCTTTCTGTTTTTCTTTTTTAAACATGTGCCAGAAATAGAAGAGTCTTCATCTGCATAGAGTGAAGAAGTTAAAAATTATTCTATAGAAGTAGTAGATCTTCTTTTAACACTTAGTAATGGGGTAAATATAGTATAAACACTGTAAGAATTTACTGCCACTGATTTCTGGGACTGCTCAACCCAGATTCCACTGCAAGCTATATCAAAATGTGTTCATCTGCAAAACGGCTTAAATATCACAAAAGTAATTATGGAGTTCAATCCATCAAGTACAATCTCTAACCTAAAAGTGTCCGAGACCATCATTACCATTTAAACAATACCCTAACCTGACCCGCTGGAGGGTCCGCACCAGCAAAGGTGTAAATACCGGTGACTATCATCTGCTGAACTCTGGCTCAATAGTAGTATCACCCAGCCATGTGGACCTTTACTCTTCTCCTACACTTAATTTACATTTAAAGACTTCATACTCTTTAATCTCTAAAGGGAGGAATAGTATAAAATGTCTGAGCAGAATTTGTCCAGCATTTTTTTTAACTCGATAAACCCAAAGTACTTCACGTATTTTGTGACTGCTATGCTGTTATAAACTTCTTCACCATTACGATCATTGTTTGTCCTTTTCATTTTTTCTAATACCACATAGGAAAAATGGTCATCTTTGTCATATTTTATGCTATTACTAAGAAATACTCCAAAATGCAATTGTCTTACACATAGTAAATAGCTTCACAAGCCTGACACTCAGGTTCTTTTGTCTGCCCTTGAGCCTATGTTTCAATCCAAATAGTAAAATACTATGGATACATAACTGGGAACATCTGAGTCAGCTGAAGCTGAGTTCAATTTCCAAATCAAAATGTTGTTTACACTGCAGTTTTGATTATTTCATTTCAAGGGCTGAATACTGTTACTGTTACAATTTATGGTAAGACTCATTTCAGGGCAAATATATAATATTCTAGGCCATGCACCTGACTAGTGACATTCAATTTCTGTCAAATTCAATATTTGGTGTTTTCCGGTGTGTTGTAGTTCTGCCAGAATTTCTCAAATTGTTCTCTCTCTCTCTCTCTCTCTCTCTCTCTCTCTCTCTCTCTCTCTCTTTTGACTCTCTCTGTCACTGGTCTTTAGTTTAGAATTTTTTCAGAATTTTTTCACTCAAGTACATAAAAATATGTCTAAGTTTACTTCCAGTGGAGAGAGTTAAGAGGGAATTGCCAAGGAATGTTTTAGAGAACCAGGGTGGCATGTTGGCACAGCAGATTGTTTTGGCCCTTAGCTCATGTTACTGTCTGTGTGAATGGAAGGAATATGTGGCTGTGTTTGCCCATGGTGTCCTGGAGTAGGCCCCAGATCCACCTGACACTGACTTGATAAAGTGGCTACATGAATGAATAAATTAAACAACCCCCCTTTACAATTCCCATGTATTCAAATTCATATTGACTTGATTTGTCTGTGCAACGAAAAGTATAAATCTATGAAATGGATAATGTAGTCTGTTTATTCTAAAGTATTAAATAATTATATATTCATTATAGAACTAAGGCATGAAACATCCACAGACTACAGGTGACAGTATGTGCTTGACAAGGAAACAGAGAGAAAAAAATAAAAAATTAAATTGCAATACTAGTTCAGTGACTCAGGACACAGGTAATGTTAGCAAACATACATATGACCAGGCCATGTGATGTCTTTAAGCTGATGGAAAATGTTGTTACTGCACCATCATTTAGACTGACATGACAGAACCTCAATCATCCACCCTCATCTCCTACAATGTGTGGCTCCTGATCCATAACATACAGTTATGTGACTGATGTGGTCCAAAATAAGTCGTCTCCATAGCAGAGTATGGAGATAGAATTGTGTCCTCATCAGATCCAGGTGGCAAAGTGACGATTTCCTTGACAGAGTCAGGTGGCAATCTGAACATGAGAGGCCTTGTCACCCTCAGGCTTGAGCACATACCTTTCCTCCTCATCTCGCTATTTCAAGCATCCTGTCAATGTTACAAAATAGCTGAATTATAAATTCTTTATTCTTCTTAGAAGAATAAAAATGATTACCATAATTTCCGGACTATAAAGTGCACCCATATATAAGCCGCACCCACTGAATTTGACAAAGATTTTTATTTTTAACATAAATAAGCCGCACCTGTCTATAAGCCGCTCTACATTGAAATTAATGAACTTTACACAGGCTTTAACGAAAGACAGTGTCTGTTACACGGTGTAATGGGTGAAATATGCTTCCTTTAGGAGCATAGCGGTATTTTGGGAATAGCCTGCTGCCGCGTTTTTCCGCTATTACTGCATGTGTGCAAGACGAGGATTATATCCTTATTATTTTCTGATGCTCATTTCTAAGTTTCTTTGACTAACCCATAACGCTGTTGCCAAGAAAAATAAAAAAGCACGAGTTTTGGAAACCTGTCTGTGCTTATATGATTTCTGTTGCAACTGGCGTTAGCGAGCTCTCCCTTCACCCTGACTCAAAGCGTTACAACGGCTTGTATCTAAACAGTAGCCTACCAAGAAAGTCATTGTTCACTGTCTTCCTCCTTCCTTTCACAACAATTTTTTTTCTTTTGGCATCGTCGTGGGTTTAAAAAAAAAAAAACGTTTTTTCTCCCGATGCCGTGCAGCTCAGAACACAGGTGAGGTGCATTTTTTCGTTTCCGTTCGAAAATTTCATTGGTCTAATATTATGTCGCTCAGTTTTTTGGCTTGAAGTTTGTGAAACCGGGAAAAACCCAGGAAAAATTCATAAATAAGCCCCTTCGTTGTTTAAGCCGCGGGGTTCAAAACGTGGGGAAAAAGTAGCGGCTTATAGTCCGAAAAATACGGTACAATTTCAAATTTAATAATAGAAGTCCCCTTTAATAATTGTAGTCCCCTTTTTAGAATGCTTCTTTGCTATTTCTTAGTCTATTTTTCCACAAACAATCTCTGCCATGTCATATTCATGATCTGATTCAGCTTTACATAACTCACATTATCTTTTGCTGTTTTTATAAAAAAATAATTTGCCTTGAGACTTTTTAAATCAGATAATAAATATGGGTTTGCTGTGCCTAGGCTATCTTTCCGCAGCTATGACATCGTTCTTTCAGACCGTGTTTACAGACGTCATTGTCTGAATGAACTGAGTTGAACTAGAGACGTGAGATCATGCTTCCATCTCTCTTGTCCATAGCAACAGCCGTGCTACAGACTTGCAAATGCTGGAAAGGGTTGTCCAAGCCGGTCTAGTGGGTTCGATGAATGAACCACAGTCTGCGCTGACGTAAGGGCTCTCCTGTGGTTGCTATGGAAGTGAAGTGTTTATTTCTATGTCTTTCTGTGAGAGCTTCCAGCTTTCATTCCCTCAATGTGTGTGTGTCAGTGTGTGTGTGAGTATGCTTGTGTGTGTTTTCAAGTTCAAGGGATCTTAAAATGGAAAAAAATGGTTTTCAGCTTGTTTTTTGTTTTCTAATCAGGCAGTATCTAGTAAGAACTTTTTACAAAACTAAAAACAAACTAACGGCAATTTAATGTAGCTAATGTGCTGTTTGTTTTTGGAAAATGGGGGAAAAACAGGCAGTACAAAGGAAACCTACACGAAAATGCAAAGAAACTCCACACAGACTGCTCAAACCTGTAATGTAACGTCCCTAAAATCTTCATTTTTAAATCCTTTAAAAATCATTTTGGATAGTCTTCAGCTCCATTAGGACCCTCAAGTACAGTGTTTTATTGGAAGTGAATGAAAGCTGATAAACCATCCAGATTATAGATTATAGGCCAGTAGAGATGTTTAGGTAATGTAGTCTGTGTTGTGTATGTGTGTAAGAGAAAAATCAGGAACATCTTTATCTAACTCTAACTGTTCCATCTGGTGTGTTGGCACAAAATTAAACAATCAGCTAGTTTACTTCCTTTGATCAGCAAGCATAAATATGAGTCACACCATTGCCCTCATTTCATGTTGCACCTTTAACTTTTTTACCTTCTTTACTAATCTGCTCCAGGAGCATTTACAGTAAATGCCTATAGCAGTAGAGAAAATGAAAGTATTAGGTGCTATAGTAAAATGTGCTGCCTAAGTTCCACTTATATTATGTGTGTGTGTGTGTGTGTGTGTGTGTGTGTGTGTGTGTGTACTGTACATGTTTCATCTGATTACCAGGAGGGAAGAAAAAGGTTTGCTAGAGAAGGAACATGATACAGGATGTTTTAGACAGGAACTGTTCCCTCTGAATGCGATTATATCAAAGTACACACTGTTCTTGGGTAAAAACAAAAATAGTATTTCATTATAAAGAGAGATACAGTACATCTGAATCTCTATGCAATTTTAGATTATTAAAATGTTTGGTGTTCATGTAAATCTCAAGAAACTTCAAAATCTTCTGGATTTTAGTGGAAATCTGTTTGAATTTTAACAAGGAAGCAAGTGTCCTCTTTATCATTTCAGTGAGAATTTTGTACTTATCTGAGTCACTAGAGCATTTCCAAATTTCCTGTAACTGAGGCCATTTCCTTCTCCCTGACAAGGGGAGAATTCTTACTCAGGTTGAAGGCTTTGTGGATGCATATGATTAATATAGACAAAGACACACACTCATACATGTGTAAACATACAAGAAGTCTAATTTCCAGGAAAAAAAATGGATAAACAGAAACACAATTAGCTTATAGCTGGGGTCTGGGGTAATGGAAATCCCAGAATTACCATTCAACTTGATTGTATATTTTGTAATTTTGACATCAAAGACATTATTGCCACTCATATTTTACATTCTATATGAACATGGGTAACACATTGAATATCCCCAGCATATCTTTTATTTGTTTTATTTAGTTTTATTAGTCATCTTCAACATAGGCCACTGTATTGTCTCTTTTCTTTTATTTTCTTTGGTTTTCTCAAATTATTCAAAAATAATTAGATACAAGCAAAAACTTAATTAGTGTATTTAATATTGTATTTGTTGTCAGTTAAAGCCATTCTTTCAAAGTGTTTAAAGTTTCTGCTGTACACAGTTATGATTCATGAGAACACTGGGAAGAGCAGTCGGACAGCACGGGGCGTTGGCTTCCACCTCGATATACATCACTAATCGCAATGCATAAGAAGACAGGGATTTCCAGTGTAATATTAATCCTGTTGATATGGTTGTTAAAAAGTGTCACTCATACGTCATAATAACCATTGCTGTAGACCTGTAACGAAGAATTGGTTCTGTAATCATAAAGACTGTTCTATTTATCCTTGGATTTTACAGTGTACAGTTGTGTTAGAATACAGTTTTACAACACATTTGGGAGCCTTCTTTATCCAGAGTGATTTACAGTTATCATTTACAAATAAGCAGTGGAAGGATTAGGGCCTTGATAAAGGGCTCAGCAGAGGCAGCTTGGCAGTGCTGGGAGTTGACTCACAACCATCTAATCAAAAGTCTACAATAAATTTTTTGTGTCTTATTCCCTGGGTCTAATCCCACTTACTGTATCAATGTACGAATTCTAAATCGCTACTAAAAAGACTTTGTATAATCCTGTGGTGTTTGTTAGGAAATTCTGCAAAAAAGGCAACAGTATGACGGCTTCCCTTTGAAAGAGCTATTTACTCCACTAAACAAGTGTTCCTATTATCAACTGGCATGCTGTAGCTGCTATTAGGTTCCTGCGAAAAAGAATCTGCTGGGCCATGTGTGTTTCCAGAAATACACTGGAAGTTCCTGTGTCTTCTAACGCATTCAATGAGTGGTAAATATGAAAGTGGAAGCCAACACCCTGTGCTGTCAT
The DNA here is from genome assembly GCA_014706435.1 of Silurus glanis. Classification (NCBI taxonomy): domain Eukaryota; kingdom Metazoa; phylum Chordata; class Actinopteri; order Siluriformes; family Siluridae; genus Silurus; species Silurus glanis. The sequence continues at coordinate 2,597,054 of JAAIIK010000022.1, forward strand.
ACTGGTGTTCCTAGTGTTCACATGAATCATATTGTTTAAAAAGCAAAGTTCAACTGAAAGAGGAAACATTTTACCTGTTTGATCTATTTGATAAGGCAAACATTTGGTACATAGTGGCCCAGAATGCATGAACAATAGTAAAGCACACAAACATGGGATTATAATTTAGTGTTCTAAACGTTGGTGTATTGAACTGTGTATAAAAAACACAAGGCTCTGTTACTGCTACAAACCTAATCCCTCCCACTCTGCTAATGATCTGCATTTGTCCAGCCTGAATAAATATTACTGTCACTTTAAATGAAAAGGGGACATGTCCACACAACCACACAACATCTTTTACCCATCAGCTTCATATTATAACCTTCATCATTAAAGTGAAAATAACATTATAAAACATTCTGGAGGATTATTAAAAATAAATCAGTGAAATACCTGGTTTGGTAAAGTGATCAGCCGCTTACATTATACCATTATAAATTTGCTCAGGTGTAACTAATGAACTTCCAGATAAAACACATGACTAATTGCCCCATGGCATCAATTGTAGTGGGTTTGTTTACTTCCAAATAAAACCAACTGTTTCTAGAGGATTTCACTGTTAGTTGTGCATGGTAATGCAAAAAATAGCTATCCGTCTGTATACTTTCAAGAGCATCATTAAGAAGTGGAAAGCGTACGGTACCACCATTACATTGCTGTCTGTCCAAACTTGATGACAAAGCCAGGAGGACATTGATCAGAAAATCTACCAAGAGGCCAAAGGCAACGTTAAAGGACTTACACGGCTTTATTTGTCATCTTCAGCAAAGGCCACTGTATCGTTTCTTTTGTTCGTTTTCATTAGTTTTCAAAAAATATTTGCAAACGAGCTAAAACTTTTAATTACTGTGTTTAATATTGGATTCATTGTCAGTTAAAACCATTTTTTTAAGTTTTGATATCATTTCCAGGGTTAATTGTAAAAAGTATAAATCAGTACACCTACCATACAGTAGTTTATTATAACACATTTTTGTCCATGTCTAAATTGTTATACATCATCAACTCTAACTGCCAATGAATAGGCACCATCACTGACCCTCTTTTTTTTTTTGCCGACATTCAAGAAGTCGTGGGAAAAGTCTGTCCGGAGTGAGTGAGTAGAGAAATAGGAAGATGAATGCATGGTGTAATCCACTGTGGCGAATTTATGATTTTGATAGTCAATAAACTTAAGTGATCGCCAGCTCCTTGTCGGTGTCCTGATTTCAGTGTGGACAAACCCAATTGGCTGGCATGGACAGTGTGGACAAACTATTATTAACTGGCATGCTGTATTTACCATGGATTTCCTGCGAAAAACATCCGCACCTGTGTGTCTTCTTATGCATTAAGATCAACGGTGATTATGAAAGTGGAAGACAATACCCTGTGCTGTCCTACTCCTGTTCCCAGTGTTCACATGAATCATACTGTAACTCTGTGTTTATTTTGAAGAACACAACGTACTGAAGTTTGTGTAAAGGACACAATGATTTGAACTGTTTGTAAAGAACACAGTGTTCTGAAGTGTGTGTGAATGACACAATGTACTGAAGTGTCTGTAAAGAACACAGTGTTCTGAAGTGTGTGTGAATGACACAATGAACTGAACTGTGTAAAGAACACAATGAACTGAACTGTGTAAAGAACACAATATACTGAACTGTGTGAAAAGAACACAGTGTTCTAAAGTGTGTGTGAAAAACACAGGGTTCTGAAGTATGTGTAAAGAACACAATGTTATGAAGTGTCTGTAAAGAACACAGTGTTCTGAAGTGTGTGTGTGAATGACACAATGAACTGAACTGTGTAAAGAACACAATGTACGGATGTGTTTGTAAAGAACACAGTGTTCTAAAGTGTGTGTAAAGAACACAATGTACTGAATTGTGTATTTGGAAGAGTGCGTTATGGAGGTATTTTTCATGTGCTGGAGGAGGCATCTGTTAGCCCCAATTTCTAGCGGTTGTGTGATGTAAATTCTAAATTGGAATCACTACTAATAAGACTTTGCATATTCCTGTGGTATTTGTTGTGAAATTCTGCAAAAATGGCAACAGTGTGACGGCTTCCCTTTAAAGAAGTATTTACTCCACTGAACAAGTGTTCATATTAACAGTTAGCATGCTGGAGTTACTATGGATTTCCTGCGAAAACATCTACACCAGAAGTTCCTGTGTCTTCTTATGCATTGAGACCAGTGGTAAATATGAAAGCGGAAGCCAACGCCTCGTGCTGTCCTACGCCTGTTCCCAGTGTTCACATGAATCATAACTATATGTGTAAATGACAAATGAACAGAACTGTATAAAGAAAACAATGTACTGAATTGTGTGTGTAAAGAACACAATGTATTAAACGGTTTGTAAAGAACACAGTGTTTTGAAGTGTGTGTTAAGAACACAGTGTTCTAAAGTGTGTGTAAAGAACACAATGTACTGATGTGTGTGTGTGTGTGTGTGTGTGTGTGTGTGTGTGTGTGTGTGTGTAAAGAACACAATGTACTAAATTGTGTATTTGGAAGAGTGGGTTATGAAGGTATTTTTCATGTGCTGGAGGAGGCATCTGTTAGCCCCAATATGTCACGGTTGTATGATTCAAATTCTAATTTGAAATCACTACTAATAAGACTTTGCATATTCCCGTGGTATTTGTTGTGAAATTCTGCAAAAATGCCAACAGTGTGACGGCTTCCCTTTAAAGAAGTATTTACTCCACTGAACCAGTGTTCATATTAACAGCTGGCATGCTGGAGTTACTTTGGATTTCCTGCGAAAACATCTACACCAGTAGTTCCTGTGTCTTCTTAAACATTGAGACCAGTGGTGAATATGAAAGTGGAAGCCAACGCCTTGTGCTGTCCTACTCCTGTTCCCAGTGTTCACATGAATCATAAATGTGTGTTTCTTTTAAGAACAAAATGTACTGATGTGTGTGTAAAAAAAAACACAACGTACTGAAGTGTATGTAAAGAACATGATGTAATGAATTGTGTGTAAAGAACACAATGTACTGAAGTGTGTGTAAAGAACACAATGTACTGAAGTGTGTGTAAAGAGCACAATGTACTGAACTGTGTGTAAAAAAAAAATGTGTTGAGTAGTACAATAATCCCCCATTTATTGTGGTGGTTACGTTCCAAAACCGGACACCAACATAAAAATGTTATTTTATGTATACAGTACTATACTGTTATAATATTGTACTTCATTTTATATTTAATAATTATATTTTTATTAATACATTTAATTATTTCAACATAAAACTCCATAAAAACAATTCCCTATAAGTTGTATGGTATATCAAGCTATCCACGAGAGGCTGGGAAAATCAGCGAAACAAATTAGTTATGTGGCAAATGCAATTATCAAGGATTATTTATGAAGTAAAATAAATTATTTAATAACGTGATCAGCCCCTTAGATTATACCATTATAAACTTGCTCTGGTGTAAATAATCAACTTCCAGATCAAACACCAGGCTAATTGCCCCACCTGACATCAACTGTAGTGGTTATTATTACTTCAGAATAAAATCAGATGGTTCGTCAAGATTTCACTCTCAGTAGTGAGTATTATTAGAACAGAACATAATTAAGAAGTGGAAAGAGTGCCCAGATTAAGCCTCCTGTCCAAACTGGATGACTGAACCAGGAAGATATTGGACAGAGAAGCTACCAATTGGCCAAAGACAAATTTAAAGAACTTTATGGCTGGGTCATCGGGGACTGGTCAGTCTCTGCATATGACGACTATCTCACAAGCTTTATTAAAAAGCTGGCCTGCATGGCAGGGTGGCAAGAAAGAAGTATTTCTTAAAATTGTCACATCTTGTTTGTGCTATGGCAGAAAACAGAATTCCAGAAATGTCTGTAAAATTATTAAAAAGAAAAACTGAAATATATGTACATGTACATAATTATTCAGACCCTTTATTCAGTACTTCGTTTAAACTCCTTTAGCAGCAATTACAGCTAAGTGTCTTTTATGGTATGATGCAACAAGCGTTGCACACATGGATTGGGGATTTTCTGCTATTCTTCAAGCGAAATTCTCTCAAGCTGGGTCAGGTTCAAGCAAGCTTTCATGTGTTTTTCACTGAGGAGAGGTTTTCGTCTAGCCACTCTGATATAAAGCCCAGATCGGTGGAGGGCTGCAGTAATGGTTGCCCTTCTGGAATTTTGTCCCATCTCCACACAGGATCTCTGGAGCTGAGTCAAATTGACAATAGGGTTTTTGGTCACCTCTTTTACTATGACCCTTCTTCCCTGAATACCTGGGCGACCAGCTTTTGAGTCCTGGTTATGTTAGACTTCTTTCATTGCCTAAAGTCAAGCATGGTGGTGGTAGCATCATGGTGTGGAGCTGCAAGAGTGCTGCTGGTACTGGGGAGAAGTGGTTTATTGAGGGAAATATGGATTCCAGCATTCACTCTGACATTCTGAAGCAGAGCATGATGACTTCCCATTAGAAACTGGTGAATCCCATGCCCAGGAGGATTAAGGCAGTGCTAGATAACAATAGTGCTCACACAAAATATTGACACTTTGGACACAGTTTTAACATGTTCACTTAGGGTGTACTCACTTTTGTTGCAGCTATTTAGACAATAATAACTGTATGTTGAGTTATTTTCAGAGGACAGTAAATCTGTACTTTCATACACACTGCACATTGACTACTCTAAAATATAGTTTAATTTCTATAGTATTCTATAGTATAGTCTTCTCTTGAGAAGATATACTATAATTTTTGCTGAAATGTAAGGGGTGTACTCACTTTTGTCAGATACTGTGTGTAGTGTGTGTAGTGTGTGTATTTGGTACCTGGGCCTTCAGTTGGGACTTACATGACTTAATACCACCACTATCACATCGCAATTATAGAAACCATCAGTAATATACAAAAATGCAATATAACAACACGCGGCATTACAGAGAGAGAGGCATTTCGCACATGGAGGGTGAATACCATTTTACTAAAGCAAGCTCCAAACCTACACTGCAACTGCAACTGTGCCACCTACATCATCTGGGGCAGTTCAGAATCAATATTTGTCTAATAACATGACAAAAATATAAAAAATTGAAAACACAACCTACTCACCAGAGATGCATATTCATAATTTGCACCGCTCCACAGAGGCTTTAAGCCAGTGGTACCGCTCGTATTCACTGATCTAGGAGTGGCTAACTAACCCTTTCCTGGGCTGAGACAAGCTAGCTTGCTTTAGGGTTGGCCGACCTCTCCTCACAATGTCTAGCTTTTCTTGAAAACTTATTTTTAAGTATGTTCAAAACCAAATTAATTTATCTTCCTCCATAGACATAAAAAAGTCAAACTCAGATGTATTAACGTGTGCAGAGTGCAACAGATTTGCCAGATCGAACTTGGCTGTAACAGTTTCCCTCTGGCCAACCAATGAGAGGATGGAAAAATGCTGATGTTATTCTGGGCCAGCTAACTGGCCATGTGGGGCGAATTTGCAAATCTGATTGGTTAAAGAAACAGAGCTATTTCTTAAGGAGACTATGGTGAAATAAAAGGCCAGCAGTACTGAATCTGAAGGCCCTGGGCAGATTAGATTGACATGGCAGCACATAGAGGCTGAAATCTGATTGGACAAAAAATCTAACATACACGTACTGGAAGCAGTGCAGCCAAAAGAAGCACTACATGAAGAGAATAAACTGTTGGGAATAAATTATTAGAATTTCATGGAACAAATATTT
>JAAIIK010000022.1:2611293-2635348 GCA_014706435.1 Silurus glanis
GAGTAGAGTAGAGTAGAGTAGAGTAGAGTAGAGTAGAGTAGAGTAGAGTAGAGTGTTTGTGACCCCTCAAAACATCCCAAACCATTTAGAGACATACCAGCGCCATTTGGATTCCACTTTATGTAGAGTTTGGACATTGGGCCTCTACAAATGTTTAAAGGCTCTGGCATGGAGGAGTTGGTGTTGGATCTATATTGATCTCAACTGTTGAGCTATTTTATGAGTAGCTTCTGGTTCCACAACTTCAACTGACATTATAAGACTGTAGAATTGACATTACTCATAATCACACACACTCTGGTACTCATGTTAGTTCTTACTCTCCGGTGTTTTGTATTGTTTTAAGATATATAATCACACCCTTGCTATCACCCAAATGAGGATGGGTTCCCCTTAAGAGTCTGAGTTTGAGTAAAGCTGCTTTGAGACAGTGTCCATTGTGAAAAGCGCTGTAGAAATAAACTTGAACTTGAACTTAAACTTTAGAGGAGTTTGGAGACGGATGATCCGCTGTTGTGACCCCTAATGGGAGCAGCCGAAAGAAAAAGAATACATACACTTCAGGTGTTTATCACAGATACACACTGCTCTAAAACTCATGTAGATTTTTGATTCACAGAATTTTTAACCTCACAAACCACAAACCAAAAATACTGATTAGTGTGTTCTTTTACACGCTTTACATACTGTTCATACTGTAGCTCAGCTCATCCAATTATGTTGATGTGCAAAATCTGTCACTTAAGTTCTGCCACATCAGCCTTGACAAACCATGTCTTAATGGATTTGCTTTGTACACAAAAGCATTGTCATGTTGGAACAGGTTTGTGTTCCAGTAAAGAGAATCTTATTTCTACAGCATATGAAGACATCATAAGCAATTATAAAGTTTCAATAGTTTGGCAGGTTGGAATAGTCATTTGGCTATGTGGTATAATAAGAGTATAAGGCTTTGCATAACTATTTTCACTATTTGCTTTCCGCCTGCATTTTTAATAGTTGACCGTTGACAGCTTTTCGACAGTTAAAGAAAAACATTTTCTACTTCTTATCAAACAAAGTGTTATCAAGATTAAACCTTGATGAATATATTGATGACTTTTTCCATGTATAGGCTTACAAAGTAAATTCACTTTGTATGACCTATTACATTTAGACTGATTGAATAGTTTTTTTTTTTTATGTACTTTCTTTCCTTGAAAACTTACTGATCTGACTTTAAGGCATTAGCTTATTAGGCATTGTAAATGGCATTTCAATGGACTTAAAATAAACTTCATAGACTTGAAATACTGATACTGATTATCGATTCCGTAATAAATGAAAATGATAATACATTGTGGATTGCTGTATAACATAAATAAAACACTTCAAGATGCACTGTAAAAAAAAAAAAAGAAAGAAAAAAAATCCAGTTTAGGGTGGTACCTGTACCTCTGTTTAATGTCGTCCCACAGTATATAATTCCAGCCTTAATGATGTTCCTGTTACAGGATGCCCTTCCAGCTATTATTTCTTAAATTCAATACTGATCATTCTTTACCCATGATTGTTGCTGCTTTAAGGAGTTTAGGAAGTTGCTCTTGGGTTACTCAAGAGTGGGTTACTCCTGTGATTGGAGATTGGAGATGGACCTGTGATTTTAAATCTTCAATACTTTTTTTTTTAAGAAATGGAATGCAATTAGATTTAAGAATGGTGACTCATCAGAACAGCTTGATAACCCCTGTTATTCCCTTGTTGCACAGTGGGGTGATTTACTACCTTCCTCCTGCTTGTGTACTCAGTCTACCAGCATCTTCCTGTTCTGTAATATCATTCTCTAACTTTACAGGAACAGGACTAGCACACAAAAGAGTGGGGACATCATGAGGCTGGCAAATTTTTCTTGTTCCTGTAAAGGGAGTTGTGCTGACATGTCAAATTTAGAAGCCACACACACACACACACACACACACACACTTTTTTTTTTTTTTTTTTGCTGTTCAGTAAAATATAAACTTCTTTATTTAAATGTTTGTTTGTTGGTTTACTAATTTCTTCTTACTGCTATGGATTAAAGAATGGCTGATTTAACAGTTTTGAGACTGATGGTGCTTTTGTACCACATATGAAAGACAAAATAGAGCTGTGAAAAACCCATTGCGCTTAGTAAGGATTCTGTATTTTTGGATAAATAAGAAACTTCTCAAGAGGCTATACTTAGCTTATCACAGTATGATCTCCTGTGAACGGAAAAAAAAAATACTGAGTTTTCTGACAGTAGTTCTGTGAGAAATACAGATACAACTCAAGTAACAAAAAAGTCGGGACAGTTTGTAAAATGCAAATAAAACAGAATGTAGTGACTTGCCAATCTCATAAACCCATATTTTATTTACAATAAAAAACAGAAAGCATATTAAAACTCATTTTGAATTTGATGGCCACAACACATTTAAAAAAATTGGGGACAGGGCAACAAAAGCCCAGAAAAGTAAATGTTACTAAAAAAAATACAGCTGGAGAAACATTTTTCAGCTAGTTAGGTTACCTGGCAACATGTCAGTAACATGATTGAGTATAAAAATACTATCTTAAAGAGTCTCCCAGAAGTAAAGCAGGCCAGAGGATCACCACTCTGCAAAAAAATTGTGGAATAATATCAGAATGATGTTCTTTAACAGATAATTGGGAAGACATTGAATATCTCAACATATCCAGTACATATTATCATTAAAAGATTCTGAGAATCTGGAGAAATCTCTGCATGCAAGGGACAAGAGTGAAAATCAATAGGGGTATCTTTAAGGGATCTTTGAACATTCAGGCAGCACTGCATTAAATATAAGCCTGATTCTGTAATTGAAATCACTTCATGGGCAGAGAAACACCTCCAAAAATCATTGTCTGTAAACACAGTATGCCATGCCTTCCACAAATGCAAGTTAAAGCTATATCATGTAAAGAAGAAGCCACATGTGAACATTATGCAGAAATGCTGCCATATTCTCTGGGTCAAAGCTAATTTAAAATGAGCCAAGGCATGCAAAAAAACTGAAAAACAGACAAAATAAAATGTAGAATTCTTTTTAGAAACAATGGATGCCACATCCTCTGAACTAAAGGAGAGAGAGAAACCACCAAGCATGCTTTCAGCACTCAGTTCAAAAGCCTGCATCTCTGATGGTATTAGTGCCTATAGAATGGGCAGCTTTCACATCTGGAAAGGCATTATACTTACTGAAATGTATATACAGGATTTAGAGCAGCATATGCATACAAACATCATCATTTTCAGTGAAGGCCTTGCATGTTTCAGCGAGACTGAAACTATTACAACAGCATGGCTGATGCATCATGAAATAAAACATATGACAAAAAAGACCCAGGACTGTTAAGCAAGTAGAATCCTGTATCAGATACAAAGGGGACAACAATCCTCTCCCAAAAATTCAGCAGTTTTTCACAGATCCCTGATGTGGAAATTCCTTGCTGATGTAAGAGATCAGACGAGAATGATCAGACTGGTTCGAGCTGACCTAAAGTACACTGAACAAAATTATAAACGCAACACTTTTGTTTTTGCCCCCATTTTTCATGGATTATCTCAGCAAAGAAGAAGTGCTTACTAACACAGATTAAGACAGATTTGTGAACAATATTTGAGAGAAATAGGCCTTTTGTGTACATAGAAAAAGTCTTAGATCTTTGAGTTCTGCTCATGAAAAATAGGGGCAAAAACAAAAGTGTTGCATTTATAATTTTGTTCAGTATATATAGTAAACAACTAACCCAGCCATTAGGGTTGCGCAAGCCAGTGCAGTCTTAGTGCTGGTCCGAACCCGGATAAATAGGGAGGGTTGTGTTAGGAAGGGCATCCAGCTTAAAAAACATGTGCCAAATCAAATATGCAAATCACGAATCAGAATTTCATACAGGATCGGTCGAAGCCCGGGCTACCAATGACCGACACAGGTATCGTTAGCCAACAGGGTACCGGTGGAAATTGGGCTACTGTTGGCCGAAGGAGGAGAAGGAGAGGAGGAAGACATCTACAGAAATAGCAGGAAAAGGAGAAGTGTAGGAGAGTGGAGGTTCAGGTTGGTACTTTAAATGCTGTCAGTGTGTTTTAGCTCTATCGTGAATCTACTCTCTTCTGGTAAGGTAGGATTCTAACTTTGTATATCTACTTAACTCAGTTAATTCTAGAGTGTTGGTCTGTGCTTGTTAGTTCTGTCAAGGGTGATTAATCAAGGATAGTTTCAGTCTCACTTGAGGTGTGAATTGTGGGCAGGGCTTACTCACTTATATTAAAGGCGCTCCGCTACGGTTGTAGGTAGCCCACTAAGGCCAGTAACGCTTAGTGTTTATTAAAACATTTCTTAGATTTTTACTTTTACTTTTTAAAATTCATACACTGATCTCAAATTGGAAGATCAGTCATATGTCTTAAACCCATCTCTGTAGTCACCTCTTACAGACACAGACATTCCCATCCACAGAACAGAGGTCACATTGCCAGTAACCTCATCTACCCTCCTCTGGTGTCTCAATCACAAACAGTGGTGGTAGCTGGGCTCTGGAATTGCCAGTCTGCTGTAAGGAAAGCTGACTTTATCACAGACTTGGCTTCCCACTACACCTTCAACTTCCTGGCACTTACTGAGACATGGATATCCCCACAGAACACTGCTACACCAGCTGCTCTGTCTCTGCCTATGCTTTCTCTCACTCACCAAGAGAAACCGGTAGAGTTGGTGGTACGGTTTTACTGTTATCACGGAGATGGTGTTTCACACCTCTCCCTTTGTCTCATCTAACCATGTCTTCTTTTGAATTCCATGCAGTTTCAGTTACTTATACCTTCTCCTTGACATTTAACAGCTGCCCTCCAACACACAAGGGAGGAAATGTCCTGGACCTCATTTTCACCCGCCCTACCCCAGCTTCAGACATGACTGCCATTCCACTTCCAATCTCTGATCATCACCTGGTTTCCTTTTCAATCTCTCTTCCTATTCAACCGAAAAACAATTTACATGTCTCTCTTATCCGTCCTAACCTTCACTCCATCTCTCCCTCCTCTGTAGCTTCGTGCACTCTTTCATCTCTTCCAGACCCTGACTCCTTTTCCTCTCTACCCTTGGACTTTGCTACTGACTCCTTTCTCTCATCTCTTTCCACAACCATGAACCTCCTTTGCCCCTTGACTACAAAACCCAAGAACACTTCTTGTCCCACACCCTGGCTGTCAGAACTTCTGTGCAGCAATCAACCAAATTTTCTTCGGATGTGACTTCTGCTAAAGCTGCCTTCTACAAGGAAAAGCTCAAGGCATCTGCGCAAAATCCTCGTAAGCTCCACAACATCTTCTCTTCACTACTCAACCCCCCTGCCACACCTGCTCCATCCTCCCTGACTGCTAATAACTTTGCCTCCTTCTACGATAAAAAGATTAAGGAAATCTGCCAGACCTTCACTTCCTCCCCAACAATGACTACACAACACAGCCAGGAATCCACTACTTCTCTGTTGTCAAGCTTCTCAACCTTAACAGAAGATAAGATACTGCAAGTCATCCAATCTTGCAATCCCACCACCTGTCCTATCAAGTCAAGTCAAGTTTATTTCTATAGCGCATTTCACAACAGACATTGTCTCAAAGCAGCTTTACACAAATCAACAGTCATGGTGAATGGTGTGTATTTATCCCTTATGAACAAGCCGTGGCGACTGTGGCAAGGAAAAACTCCCTTAGATGTTATGAGGAAGAAACCTTGAGAGGAACCAGACTCAAAAGGGGAACCCATCCTCATTTGGGTGACATCAAGAGTTGGATCATAAATCTTTAAACAATACAGAACACTGGAGAGTGAGAACTAACATGAGCACTTGAGTGTGTGATTATAAGTAATGTTCTTTCTACAGTCTTATACAGTCTTTATGGTTATAAAACTAGGAGCTACTGAGCAACTCATAAAATAGCTCAACATTTGTGATAATCACAGATCCGACTGGAGCTGGAGCAACCTTAGGATGCCTCGGGATGGGGAGAGAAAGAGAAGCAGTGGAGAGAAATTAGCGTAGCTGCTGTTCATGATATTAACAGCACAAGTTGATAATGTGCATGTGAATCAGATGTTCTGGAGCACAAGGTTATGATGTGAGACGTATGTTATGTGTAGGCTTTGCTAAAAAGATACGTTTTTAATCTGCACTTAAACTGGGAGAGTGTGTCTGAGCCCCGAACACTGTCAGGAAGACTATTCCAAAGTTTAGGAGCTAAATGTGAGAATGATCTACCACCTTTAGTGGACTTTGCTATTGTAGGAACTACTAGAAGTCCAGAGTTTTGAGATCTCAGGGAGCGTGACGGATTGTAGCGTGTTAAAAGACTGGATAGATACATGGGAGCTAAACCATTTAGTGTTTTGTAAGTAAGAAGTAGTAGTTTGTAGTCGATTCGAAACTTAACAGGAAGCCAGTGTAGGGACGATAAGATTGGGGTTATATGATCATATTTTCTTGACCTTGTGAGAACTCTGGCTACCGCATTCTGAACTAACTGAAGCTTGTTTATTAATGATGCAGGACATCCACCTAGTAATGCATTGCAGTAGTCTGTTCTGGAGGTCATGAACGCATGGACGAGCTTCTCTTCATCGGATATAGACAACATGTTTCTTAGCTTAGAAATATTTCTAAGGTGAAAGGAGGCTGTTTTTGTAACTTGGTTGATATGATTTTTGAAAGACAAGTTGCTGTCTAAAATAACTCCCAGGTCTTTTACCGTTGAACTAGTAGTTACAGAACATCCGTCTAAATGCAGGTTGAAATGCTGGAGCTTCTGTGTGCTAGTTCTTGGGCCGATGAGCAAAATATCAGAATTTCTTATCAGAATTTATTAGTAGAACGTTATGGGTCATCCAATCTCTTATTTCATTAACACGCTCAGTTATCCGAGCTAATTGATCTGTATCGCCTGGTTTTGATGAGATATATAGCTGGGTATCATCAGCATTACAGTGGAAGCTAATTCCATGTCTTCTAATAATAATTCTTAAGGGAAGCATGTATATTGTGAATATATTGGGTCCTAGAACTGAACCTTGTGGCACGCCATAGTTTACTAGTATTAACCTGGATAGCTCTCCATTTAAGTCTACGAAATGGTAACGATTGGACAGGTAGGATTTAAACCAGCTTAATGCCTGTCCCTGAATGCCGATGTAATTCTGTAGGCGATCGAGGAGAAGATCATGATCTATAGTGTCGAATGCAGCACTAAGATCTAGTAAAACTAACAGAGAGATGTAGCCTTGGTCTGAAGCTAAAACAGGTCATTAGTGATTTTAACTAGAGCAGTTTCTGTGCTATGATGGGGCCTAAAACCTGACTGAAACTCTTCAAAGATATAGTTCTCTTGCAAGTGGGAACATAACTGGGCAGCAACAATCTTTTCTTCTAAAATCTTAGACATAAATGGGAGATTTGAAATTGGTCTGTAATTCGATAGCGTGTTTGGATCCAAATTAGGTTTCTTAATGAGGGGCTTAATAATTGCTAACTTGAGGGATTTAGGGATGTGACCTAAAGATAGTGAGTAGTTAATAATATTGAGAAGAGGCTCACCAGCTGTATGTAACACTTCCTTCAATAGATTAGTTGGAATGGGATCTAACTGACGTGTTGTTGATTTAGCTTTGGTAATAAGATCATACAGCTCTTCCTGTCCTGTACATGTAAAACAGTGTAGTTGTGAAGTTGTAGGTGAGATTGTGTCAGGAGATGCTGTCAGATGTTGGACTGCCACAATTGTTTTTCTAATGCTATACATTTTTTCAGTGAAGAAATTCATAAAGTCCTCACTACTAAACTGTGATGGAACACATTGTTCAGATACCTGATTTGTAGTTAATTTAGCTACTGTGCTGAAAAGGGACCTGGGATTGTTTTTGTTGTTTTCTATGATTTTGCTCAGGTGTTCAGCTCTAGCAGCTTTTAGCACCTGTCTGTAGCTGAGCATACTGTCTTTATACGCAATTCTAAATACCTCCAATTTAGTTTTCCTCCATTTTCTCTCCAGATTACGGGCTGTTCTCTTGAGGGCATGCATATGACTATTATACCAAGGTGTAGGTGTTTTTTCTTTAACATTTTTTAACCGGATGGGGCAACAGTGTCTAAAGTGCTAGTGAGGATAAGGTCTATGTTGTTAGTCATTTAATCAAGATTATTAGCAGTTATGGGTTTAGTGAGAAATTGAGATAAATCAGGCAGGTTATTTATGAATCTGTCGTTAGTGGTCTGAACAATAGTCCTGCCAAGTTGATAACGTGGTGAAACACGGCTAATCTGCTCTATCGGTAGTGTGTACAGTATGAGATAATGGTCTGTGATGTCATCACTCTGAGGAAAAATATCTATATCAGTGACGTCTGCTCCGTGGGATATTATTTAGTCTAGTGTGTGGTTAAAACGATGAGTTGGGCTGGTGACATTTTGTTTAACCCCAAAAGAGTTTAATAAGTCAACAAATGATAATCCTAGGGCATCATTTATATCATCTACATGAATATTAAAATCTCCTACAAGCAGCACTTTATCAAAATTGATCAAGAGGTCTAAAAGAAAACGAGCAAACTCTTGAAGAAAATCAGCGCAGGGCCCTGGGGGTCTGTACACGGTGGCCAGAGCAGGAGACAGTAGGGGTTTTACTACACGAGGAATAGATACGGTTTCTATAAACTGGGCTGTCTGTGTACTTGTAACTATTTGATTTGTTGTATAAGTGTTCTCATAGTCGTAAATTGCCTGATGGCTTCGTTCCAGCATGAAGAACAACAGCTCCGAAGTTCTCGTTAAGAATCGCGGGTACCTGCGCAGCGACATCGAGAACACGAGCACCAGGAAAACAGCGAGTGTGCACCGTACCTTTGGCTCCGGTAGCGCGGACATGCCAGACGATGGAATCTCACAGTAACGCGTTCCGTCTCGTGGAAAGGGGCGAAACGGTTCTCGGTCAAGATCTCGAAGGCCGGTGGTGGTGGCGGGGTAGACGTCCTTGAACGGGGCTTGGCTCGTGTCTTCCACTGCTGCAGCATCCAGGGTCCGTGGTGCCCCAGTGATCGATACCTGGGCGGGCCGCGTTGTAGGTGCACTGGGCCTGGCCAGAGAGAGACACGCGGAGTTGAGGTGCTGGGAGCGTTAGGTTAAACCCGGGAATTTACCTGGGACGAGTGAGCGTCCGCCCGGGATGTTTCCAGCTCCGCTTTCCGCTCTCGCATGCTTCAAACTATGCTTCAGACCATCACGCAAGATCTCCTGCCCTTCATCTCCACAATAATCAATGGGTCCTTAACATCTGGCTATGTGCCAACTACCTTCAAGCAAGCAAGGGTCATTCCCACCTTAAACAAACCTTCTCTGGACCCATTAGACATCAACAACTACAGACCGGTATCACTTCTCTCCTTTCTTTCTAAATCTCTGGAACACACTGTTTTTAACCAACTGTCTGTCTATCTCTCACAGAACAACCTCCATGAGCCGAACCAGTCTGGGTTCAAAGCGGCACATTCCACAGAGACGCCCCTTTTGGATTTTTCTGAGAAACTGCATGCTGCTCGATCAGCCAAGCTGTCATCTGTACTTATCTTCCTGGACCTTTCAGCAGCATTTCACACAGTCAACCACAATACTCTCTTGTCTACCCTCAAGAGCCTTGGTATCCGCAGAACAGCATGGGAATGGTTTGCTTCCTACCTGGAAGGTCGCTCATACCAGGTAACATGGAGGGATCCACATCTGCCCCGTGCAGACTCACCACTGGTATCCCACAAGGCTCGGTACTTGGTCCCCTCTTTTTCTCCCTCTATACCCACTCCATTGGTGAAATCATATCCTCACATGGGTTTTCTTACCATTGCTATGCAGATCACACTCAACTAATCTTTTTTTCCCCTCCATCAGATACCACAGCTTCCGCTCAGATCTCAGCATGCTTGACTGACATATCTTCATGGATGAGTGCTCATTAACTAAAATTTAACCCCAGCAAAACAGAACTGCTGGTCATCCCAGGTGATTCATCTCCAGGTCAAGATCTCTGAATAACTCTTCATGACTCTCTGCTCTCCCCTTTAGCCACTGCTCGTAATCTTGGGGTAACTATAGATAATGAACTGTCCTTCTTCTCACATGTCGCTAATGGCTCGTTCCTGTCAATTTCTTCTCTACAACATCCAAAGAATTCTACCATTTCTGTCCATACAGGATGCCCAGGTGCTTGTTCAGTCTCTTGTCATTTCAAGACTCGACAACTGCAACTCTCTGCTGGCAGGTCTCCCCCTGAACACTATTCGTCCACTGCAAATGATCCAAAATGCAGCTGCACGACTTGTGTTCAATCTGCCCAAGTTCTCCCACACTACCCCACTGCTGCGCTCCCTTCACTAGCTTCCAGTAGCTGCACGTATCAGATTCAAAACACTGATGCTTGGCTACAAGGCCAAAAATGGACCAGCACCATCTTACCTCAGAGATCTCATCACTTCTCGCACTGCACCACGCTGTCTGAGATCCTCCAGCACTGCTCGACTGGTACCACCTTCTCTCAGAATGAGAGGTAAGTATACTCCAAGGCTCTTCTCTGTTCTGCCACTGAGGTGGTGGAATGAATTTCCCCTAGATGTTACAGCTAGATGTTAAGATACAGTGGAGTCCCTCGCTATCTTCAAGCGATGATTGAAGACCTACCTCTTCCTGAAACACTTAAATTAGCACTTTCCAAGTTTGCTTTGTAGAATTCGAGAGTTATATTTATATTAAGTTTGTAATCTTGCATACCAGTGTAGATTTATTTATTGCTAGGGACACTTTTGTACGTTGCTCTGGATAAGGGAGTCTGCGAAATGTAAATGTAAATGTAAATGTTGGTACTATAACTGGTAAAGGGAGAGAGGTAGCTGATAGGATGGAGAGGAGAAAGGTAGATGTGTTGTGTGTTTAGGAGACCAAGTGGAAAGGGAGTAAGGCCAGGAACATTGCAGGTGGGCTTAATCTGTTCTATCATGGGGTGGATGGAAAGAGAAATGGTTTAGGGGTGATTCTAAAGAGTACAATAAGAGTGTAGTGGAGGTGAAGAGAGTTTCTGATAGAGTGATGAACGTGAAGCTGGAAGTTGAAGGGGTGATGATAAATGTCATCAGTGCTTATGCTCCACAAGTGGGCTGTGAGATGATTAGAAGGAAAAAGGAGTGAGTTAGATGAAGTAGTAGAAGGTGTACCTAGGAATGATAGATTGGTGATTGGGGCAGACTTTAATGGGCATGTAGGTGAAGGGAACAGAGGTGATGAGGAGGTGATGGGTAGGTATGGCCTTAAGGAGAGGAATGTGGAAGGGCAGATGGTGGTAGATTTTGCTAAAAGGATGGAAATGTCAGTGGTGAATACTTATTTTAAGAAGAAGGAGGAGCATAGAGTGACGTATAAGAGTGGAGGAAGGTGCACACAGGTATGTTCTATGTAGGAGATGCAACCTGAAGGAGATTGGAGACTGTAAGGTGTTGGCAGGGGACAGTGTAGCCAGACAGCATCAGATGGTGGTCTGTAGGATGGTTTTGGATGTGAAGAAGAAGAGGAGGAGAGTGAGGACTGAAAGAAGAATAAGATGGTAGAAACTGAAGGAAGAAGACTGTAGTGTGAAATTCAGGGAAAAGGTCAGACAGGGGCTCGGTGGTGGTGAAGAGGTGCTGGATGATTGGGCAACTACTGCAGAAGTGAGACAACTAGAAAGGTACTTGGTGTGACATCTGGAAATAGAAAGGAAGACATAGAGATGTGGTGGTGGAATGAGGAAGTACAGGAGAGCATAAGCTGATACACAGCTGTATATTTCAGCAAAGCCAGATGAGAGAGGTCAGCTTAAAAATGTTGAGGAGTGTGTAAAGGACATTAGACAGTGGATGCTTGATAACTTTCTTCTGCTCAACTCGGATAAGACGGAAGTACTTTTACTAGGACCACATGCAGCTAGAAGTAAACTTTCAGATTACGTAGCATCTCTGGATGTTGTCTCTGTCTCAGTGTGTACAGCAGTCAAAAACCTTGGTGTGATTATTGACCCTATCTTTCCCTTGAAGCCCATGTGAATAATATTACCAGGATCGCCTTCCTACACTTTAGAAATATTGCTAAAATTAGAAATATGATGTTGTTACAGGATGCAGAAAAACTAGTTTATGCTTTTGCTACATCTAGATTACACTACTGTAATGCTTTACTGTCTGGGTGTTCGAGTAAGTGCATAAATAAGCTTCAGTTAGTTCAGAATGCAGCAGCAAGAGTCCTTACTAGATCTAGAAAATATGACCACATCATCATTAATCAGTCTACAATGGCTCCCAATTAAATTTTGCATTGATTATAAAATACTACTATTGACGTATAAAGCAATTAACAGTCTCGCACCTCAGTATCTGAGTAAATTTCTGTAACAATATGATCCTCCACGCCTACTTAGATCAAAAGGTGCAGTCTATTTGTTGGTACCTCAAATAATGAAGACTACAGCAGGGGGCAGATCTTTCTCTTATAAAGCCCCACAGTTATGGAACAGCCTTCCAATCAGTGTTTGGGACTCAGACACAGTCTCAGTGTTCAAGTCACGGTTGAAAACTTATTTATTTAGTCAAGTCTTTTATCAGTAGATTTTTCATAGGTAAAGGCGCAGATCTGGAAGGATCATGAATATAGAGTGTTTGGTGAACTAGGATATTTGTAAGCTGTCATCCACTCACTCTCACACGTTCCCACAGGTTCGTTGATGGTGGTGTAGTGGGTCGTCTCCTATCCCAGAGATCCCTCATGTCTGTGTTACCTTCTGGTTCTCCCTTTTAGTTATGCTGCCATAGCGAGTCTTGCCGGAGTCCCCAACTACACAGTGTCCTTACCTATCATACCTATCATAAGGACACATAATAATCCATATCCTTCTCTTCCTGTCACCCATTTTCTCTCTCTCTCTCTCTCTCTCTCTCTCTCTGTCTGTCTCTCTCTCTCTCTCTCTCTCTCTCTCGCTCTCTCTTTCTCTTTAAACATGCTCATGAGGTTCCAGTGACCACTGTTTCTGCTGCTCTTTTCTCTGCGGATCTTTCCACTTTGTCCAGGCCTGCCTCTGGATAGTGTCCTCTGCGATTGGAGGCCACTCTGTGCAGCTGGGGACGGTTTCTCATCAATGCCTTGGTTGGTTCCATGAAATTCCAGAGTAAGAACTGGAGCTTTGAGGATGGATTTTGGACTGTAGTTAATGTCAACAGTCTGCTACACTGACTCAGGACTACAGTTTGCTTCTGATCGCCATCACTGTATCCCGCAACATCTTATATTTGCAATAAATGGACATTCGGTGCAACCCAGATGGGGATGGATTCCCTCTTGAGTCTGGTTCCTCCCAAGGTTTCTTCCTTATGCCATCTCGGGGGGGTTTCCTTGCCACAGTTGTCACCGGCTCGCTCATCAGGGACAAACTTACACTTATAAAGAACATCTTATTAATTTTTATCACCACATTATCTGTGTAAAGCTGCTTTAAGACAATGTTCATTGTTAAAAGTGCTATACAAATAAAAATTAATTGAATTGACTTGAATAAGGAGAAAGAGGTTGGCGAAACAGAATTGGGATCAACAGAGTGATAAGAAAAGTAGGCAGGAGTACAAGGAGATGCGGCAGCAGGTGAAGCGGGATGTAACGAAAGCCAAGGAAAAAGCATATGAGGAGCTGTATGTGAAGTTGGACACTAAGGAAGGAGAAAAGTATTTATACCGATTGGCCAGGCAGAGGGACCGAGCTGGGAAGTATGTGCTGCAATAAAGGATGGAGATGGAAATGTGTTGACTAGTGAAGTGTGTGTGTTGAGAAGATGGAGGGAGCAGCTGATGAGCAGCTGATGAAAGAGGAAAATGAGAGAGAGAAGGTTGGATGATGTGGAGATGGTAAAGCAGGAAGTAGATAAGATTAGTCAGCGGAAAGTGAGAGCAGCGATTAAGAGGATGAAGAGTGGAAAGTCGGTTGGACCAGATGACATACCGGTAGAAGCATGGAGATGTTTAGGAGAGATGGCAGTGGAGTTTTTAACCAGTTTGTTCACCAAGATTTTGGAAGGTGAGAGGATGCCTGAGGAATGGAGAAGGAGTGTGCTGGTACCAATCTTTAAGAATAA
Organism: Silurus glanis; assembly: GCA_014706435.1. NCBI lineage: Eukaryota > Metazoa > Chordata > Actinopteri > Siluriformes > Siluridae > Silurus > Silurus glanis. The sequence goes on from JAAIIK010000022.1 coordinate 2,625,500, forward strand.
GGGAGATGTGCAGACCTGCAGTAACTACAGGGGAATAAAGTTGATCAGTCACGCCATGAAGTTATGGGAAAGAGTAGTGGAAGCCAGGCTAAGAGAAAAGGTGACCATCTGTGAGCAACAGTATGGTTTCATGCCGAGGAAGAGCACCACAGATGCCTTATTTGCTTTGAGAATGTTGATGGAGAAGTATAGAGAAGGTCAGAAGGAGTTGCATTGTGTGTTTGTGGATTTAGAGAAAGCATACAACAGGGTGCCGAAAGAGGAGTTGTGGTATTGTATGAGGAAGTCAGGTGTGTCAGAGAAGTATGTGAGGGTGGTGCAGGACATGTATGAGGACAGTGTGACAGCAGTGAAGTGAGCAGTAGGAACGACAGACTGGTTCAAGGTGGAGGTTGGACTTCATCAAGGATCGGCTCTGAGACCTTTCCTGTTTTCAGTGGTGAAGGACAGGTTGACGGACGAGGTCAGACAGGAGTCTCCCTGGACTATGATGAAGTGGATGATATTGTGATTTGTGGTGAGAGAAGGGAGCAGGTTGAGAAGTGAGGAGAGGTGAAGGTACATGCTGGAGAGAAGGGGAATGAAAGTCAGTAGGAGTAAGACAGAGTACATGTGTTTGAATGAGAGGGAGGGCAGTGGAGTCGTGCGGATGCAGGGAGAAGAGGTGGAGAAGGTGAAGGAGTTCAGGTACCTGGGGTCAACAGTGCAAAGTCTGCAAGAGTGAAAGGGAAAGTTTATAGGACTGTGTTGAGACCTGCGATGTTGAAATTAGTTTATTAGAGGGACATGTAGGATGTTTTGGACACAAGGTGAGAGCAGCGAGATGGTTTGGACATGTGCAAAGGAGGGACATGGGGTATATTGGTAGGAGAATGCTGAGTATGGAGCTGCCTGGAAGGAGGAAAAGAGGAAGGCCAAGAAGGAGGTTTATGCATGTGCTGAGGGAAGACATGCAGGTAGTTGGTTTGAAAGAGGCAGATGTAGAGGACAGGGGGTATAGAGATGGATGATCCGATGTGGCGAACCCTAATGGGAGAAGCCGAAAGAAGAAGAAGAAGATGAAGAAGAAGAAGAAGATACAGTATTGTTCAAAATAATAGCAGTACAATGTGACTAACCAGAATAATCCAGGTTTTTAGTATATTTTTTTATTGCTACGTGGCAAACAAGTTACCAGTTGGTGCAGTAGATTCTCAGAAAACAAACAAGACCCAGCATTCATGATATGCACGCTCTTAAGGCTGTGCAATTGAGCAATTAGTTGAAATGGGTGTGTTCAAAAAAATAGCAGTGTATGCCGTTGACTGTACAAACTCAAAACTATTTTGTACAAACATTTTTATTTCTAGGATTTAGCAATCCTGTGAATCACTAAACTAATATTTAGTTGTATGACCACAGTTTTTTAAAACTGCTTCACATCTGTGTGGCATGGAGTCAACCAACTTGTGGCACCTCTCAGCTGTTATTCCACTCCATGATTCTTTAACAACATTCCACAATTCATTTACATTTCTTGGTTTTGCTTCAGAAACAGCATTTTTGATATCACCCCACAAGTTCTCGATTGGATTAAGGTCCGGGGATTGGGCTGGCCACTCCATAACATTAATTTTGTTGGTTTGGAACCAAGACTTTGCTCGTTTACTAGTGTGTTTGGGGTCATTGTCTTATTGAAACAACCATTTCAAGGGCATGTCCTCTTCAGCATAAGGCAACATGACCTCTTCAAGTATTTTGACATATGCAAACTGATCCATGATCCCTGGTATGCGATAAATAGGCCCAACACCATAGTAGGAGAAACATGCCCATATCATGATGCTTGCACCACCATGCTTCACTGTCTTCACTGTGTAGTGTGGCTTGAATTCAGAGTTTGGGGGTCGTCTCACAAACTGTCTGTGGCCCTTGGACCCAAAAAGAACAATTTTACTCTCATCAGTCCACAAAATGTTCCTCCATTTCTCTTTAGGCCAGTTGATGTGTTCTTTGGCAAATTGTAACCTCTTCTGCACATGCCTTTTTTTTAACAGAGGGACTTTGCGGGGGATTCTTGAAAATAGATTAGCTTTACACAGACGTCTTCTAACTGTCACAGTACTTACAGGTAACTCCAGACTGTCTTTGATCATCCTGGAGCTGATCATTGGCTGAGCCTTTGCCATTCTGGTGATTCCTCGATCCATTTTGATGGTTGTCTTCCGTTTTCTTCCACGTCGCTCTGGTTTTGCTCTCCATTTTAAGGCATTGGAGATCATTTTAGCTGAACAGCCTATAATTTTTTGCACCTCTTTATAGGTTTTCCCCTCTCCAATCAACTTTTTAATCAAAGTACGCTGTTCTTCTGAACAATGTCTTGAACGACCCATTTTCCTCAGGCTTTCAAATGCATGTTCAACAAGTGCTGGCTTCATCCTTAAATAGGGGCCACCTGATTCACACCTGTTTTTTCACAAAATTGATGACCTCAGTGATTGAATGCCACACTGCTATTTTTTTGAACACACCCCTTTCAACTAATTGCCCAATTGCACAGCCTTACGAGCGTGCATATCATGAATGATGGGTCTTGTTTGTTTTCTGAGAATCTACTGCACCTACTGGTAACTTGTTTGTCAAGTAGCAATAAAAAATATACTAAAAACCTGGATTATTCTGGTTAGTCACATTGTACTGCTATTATTTTGAACAATACTGTATATAGTAAACCAGTGGCTGTGCATTTGGTACCTGGGCCTTCAGTAGGGAGGTACCCGACTTAATCCACCTCTTAATACCACCACTATCATGTCGCAATTATAGAACCAATACTATACAAAAACGCAATATAACAATGCAAGGCATTACAGAGTTGGAGGCATTTCACATATGGAGGGTAAATACTATTTTACTAAAGCAAGAAACCCAGTTAAGACAACTCCAAACCTCTACTCTACAACCTCAGCTATGCCACCTACATCATCTGGAGCAGTTCAGAATCAGTATTTGTCTAATAACATGACAAAAACATAAAAAATGTAAATAAAATACAACCTAGTCACCAGATATGCATACTCGTAATTTGCACCGCTCCTCAGAGGATGTAATCCAGTGGTACCGCTCGCATTCACTGGTCTGGAAGTGGTGAACAAACCCTTTCCCAGGCTGAGACAAGCTAACTAGATTCGGGGTTGGCCAACCTCTCCTCATAATATCTAGCTTTTCTTGAAAATATATTTTTAAATATGTCCGAGACCAAATCAATTTCTCTTCCCCTGTAGGCATAAAAAGTCTAACTCAGATGTATTAATGTGTAAAGAGCTACACAGGTGTTTTGCCAGTCGAACTTGGCTGTAACAGTTTCCCTCTGACCAACCAATCAGAGGACGGAAAAATGCTGACGCTATTCTGGGCCAGCTAGCTGCCCTGTGAGGCGAATATGAAATCTGATTGGTTAAAGAAAAAGAGCTATTTCTTAAGGAGACTATGGTAAATAGGACAGACTTTGAAGGCTCCGGGCAGATTAGATTGACATGGCAGCACATAGAGGCTGAAATATGATTGGACAAAAATCTAACATACACATACACGTACAGGAAGCAGTGCAGCCAAGAGAAACGCTACAAAATGAAGAGAATAAACTGTTGGGAATAAATTAATACAATTTCATGGAACAAATATTAGAATTTATGTTGTAAATGTATGTCAGTGCTTCTGATAGTGTTTAGGCCAGCAGAGAAGTCTTTGCTGGCCCTGACCGACCGCCACTGTAGTAAACAACCGTGGTGAGCTGAAAACCATCTCAATATGTGCAACACATCAAATCTTGATGCAGAAAATTAACAAAACAGCAGAAGACCACATTGGAAACATCTAAGGCTCAGACATTTACAGACTCACCAAACTGGGCTGGTGAAGTGTGGTAAATGAAATTTGGACAAACCAATATTGCTTTGATAGCCTTCAACTCTTGTAATGTTATGCATTGTGTTGCTGCCATGCTGCCACCATGTGATTGGCTTATTAGATAACTACATGAAGGTACATGTTCAGGTGTTCCTGTAAATTGTACCTAATGTGTAAATGGGCAATTTGCCCCACATACAGTAAGAACTTGTTTAGTACATGTTGCTCATCCTATTTTAAAGCGTGATAAAGAATCAGTAATACTCCTTCCTGTTTTTCTGCTTCTCTGTCACTAATTTTCTAAGTAAAGCAAATATTTCAGAACAAATTTTTTAAGTACTATGTACAGTGACTTTTTTTCTTCTTTGGAAAAAAAACACCATACCTTTTCTTTAGGTTGTCAGGTTTAGTTGTCAGGCATTATATCTGCCTTTTGGAAACAATTTATGCAAATTATTTAACTGATGGCTGCTCATTGGACCTGAAACTAGCAACAAGGGCAGTTTTGCCAGACCTTAGATTTCAGATTATAGATTTATTTTTATTTTACTGCCCTTTCCTGGTTTGATTGATGAAGTAATGTCATGGCTGCTTTAAAAAAAAAAGAGAGATTTGACAAAACTGGACATTTAAAAGATTATTAGATAAAGAAGAATGTATTTATTCCCCGAAGTCCATGTTGCCAGAAAAAACGTGGTAACATGAATAAAGACTACAAAACTATAATCATTTATTGTTAACATTAAGCTTTTAATCTAAGGATTTTATTGTGCTTGGATATACAGAAATTGTACCTAGTTTAACTGTAGGCATAGACTTTAATTAAAGGTGGAAAATTCTCTTCATTTATGCATGCTGACTGTCTATTATTCTGTGTAAGTGGTAGTTGGTTGCACAAATCATGTGATTTGCCTTTATGTTCCTTTATTTCTTATTCATGCATTGTATTGTAATGTATGTGCTTCATTCAGATTTAGTACCTATATCAGATTACTGGGTAGGGTTACTACATATTTTATACATCAATATATATCATCGATATGATTTATCATCGATATGATTTAATCAGTCATTTATTTCTTAGTCATTTGTTCCCTAATTGTGTTTTTACATGGATTGATTTGTTCTTGTAAATATTTTTATTTTCCTTTGCATCAATTTTCTTCCTTTAATGTAACCCCACATTACTGACTAGTCATGACGAAGCATTTGTCAGTCAAGTTTACACTATGAGTTGTGTTTAAAGTGTAATCTATCCCTTTGATCATTTGGATATGAGGCAGACCCAAAAGAAAACACAACGTGAGATCTAGCCCTATTTTAGTGATGTGCTAGAACACATTAGGGTTAGCGAAATTTGCTTAGATTTTTGTTTGTTTGTGCTTTTCATATATAAACATGCGTCTACTTTCAAGGTGAGGTGATGTCATGGATGGATTGACTTGAAAAAACCACGAGTTCCCAGCACTCTTCATTCTGTTCTTCTCCGCTGCTTATAAAAGTAGCTTTATTTTGTTCTTTCTTTCTTTATTTGTTTTTACAAGACAGCAAGTAAACCTTAAGCCATTACCTCAAATGTACTTAGTTTGACTCTCCAAGCAGCAAAAGTAAATAAAATGAGAGCTATATTTTGTCAGACTTGAAACATTTCCTAGGCAGTGACTTAAGGCTTAATTATATACATTTTCTTCATGCTCTATATAAGATTTTAAAGACAATTTATAAAAAGATAAATGAAACATACAACAGGTTTTACCTGACCTGCAGTTGTAACTCCCCATAGTTTACATGGTTTCAGTCTTTTTCCATTGAAATGTTCCACAAGATTTATGCAAATTTCCAAAAGAGCACAAAAAAGACCTTGTGCACTGTTGCTTTCCGTCATTTACTGTTAAGCAAATTTTCAAGAGAGGACACAGTAAGATGTTGGGACAAAACAATTATTAAAAAAAATATATATAATAATAATAATTACTCTTTCCATATTGCGTTAGGTGATATTAAATTGGTGGAACTTGGAACAAAGTTGGAACAAAGTTTTTACATTCAGGTAATTGTTGGAATTTTATGAATTTTATTCATAGATTTTAAATTTGCATAAAAACCGATGAAAACCGATCAAAAAAACATTACTGACTGAGGAACTTGACTATAACCTCATGCGCATTTTGCTCAGTTTTGTTAAGGTCATTCTCTCATGAAGAAGGAAGTGGCACAATGCGTCAATTCGGCCTTGTGATATTTGTATGTGTGACTGATGATCTCTTAAGGGGAGTTTAAACTAAAATAGGACATTGTTTTTACAGAGAGATGTCAGGCGAGGCACTGGCTGTGAATGATTCACCCTTAAAAAAAAACAAGTAACCTGATCGTTTTATTACCAGGACCCGATTGCTGTAATTACTGTAAGGAAGTAAATTTAACAGAATTGACTTGTGCAATAACTGTTCTGCAAAAACATTTCAGCACTGCATTTCTTCACTTTTTTTTGGATGGGGTTTTGATGGGGAATCTCAGAACACAGAGGATTTCCCCAGTTCTACATTTTGTATCCATGAAACAACCCATATCGTATGCATATTGTAATATGCACTTTAAAAGCCATACTTCTTTTATTTCATCATTAATTTCCTTGCTGTTGACATCTATTGTGGTGCAGAGGTGTGGTTTTATAGGAATCTAACTTACACCGTATGACATATTTACATAAAACAGAGAAAACATTTTTAAATGATATCTGTGTGATGCCTGTGCTACATTTTGTAATCACATTATATATTGTATCATATATATATATAATCACATACTGAAAGGAAAAATTCAGGCACCTGATAAATGTTTCCATACTGCCACTCCTAGAAATAGATGGTCAACAGAGAATAAATGTTGACAGTAATCAGTATAATAATGGTTTATCCTTTTAATTCACATCCACTTATAATCTCACTACTTAACCCCCCCCCCCCCCTTTCCTTCCTCCTCCCGCCCCCCACCCACATGTGGCACTATATGGACAAAATATGTCTTCTGTCCACATGTGGTCTTAATTTAACTGTTACCAAGAAGCTAGAATCACACAGTTGTATAGAAAGTCTTTGAATGTGGTGGCATTTTCCCCTCACTTATACTAGGAGACCCAAACCTGTTCCAGCATGGCAATGTGCACGAAGTAGGCTCTATGAAGATATGTTTGCAGTGAAGGAGTGGAATTTGAATGCTAACTGCACCCTAGACCTCCTCACCATACGTCAGTTCCTCACTTTACTAATGCCCTTTTGGCTGAATGAGCACAAATCTTCACAAACATCTTCCACTACATTTCCTTTAAAAGACAATGTGTAATAGGATGTTCAGAGAGCACATCTAATAATATCCACAAACCGTTGTCTATATAGGGTTATCAGTATCAAACCTCATGACACCATTATCCAAAGCATCCTGAGTTTTTACACACTCTGTGTGTGTTCCCAGGCATTGCTTACACTGTCATGCTTAGGTGTCAATTTCTTTTGGGTCACACCATCCCTGGGAGCACAGGATTAGAGTTTGGTGTTCTTCACTTCCCACCGAAAAAGTTTTTTCTCTAATGTGTTATGATACATCACGTCTTCAGAGCATGCTAATCTTTCAGTGTCCCACTGGTCAAGTGAACATTGAGTTCTGTTACCTTGTTTGTTTTCTTCCTCAAAGCAACCATTTACCCTCTGGAAATGCTTGGAAGGCCTCCAAGTCTCCGGTCAAAACCTCAGTGGAACAGAACAATATGTTATTCTTTTCAAAACAGCCTAACCCCTGCAGGGCCCTTTATAAGAAAATTCTTTACTGTATTAACAACACTTCAGCAGTACTCTGGGTTCCAGCATTACTAAAGAAGTATTTTTCTGGATAAAAAAAAAAATACAACCATTATTCTCTCCCCATATTGCTAAAAAGACTCAGTCATACAGGTTCACCTTCGCAGCAGGATGAGGATTTCTATCCCTTACAGTCATACTCACAGTATATTCATTTAGTGTCATTTCAAGTGCTCAAATATGCTCTTGCAAGATATTTGTAATAAAGCTTCTTCGCTTCTTCTACATCATCCAATCGCTCTGTCGCCTCTACAGGCTTTTTATAGCTCTTCAGAACAGATTTACATCGCAATACTTTCCTGCGAATCCAAAAGCAAATGTAAATTCAGAAAGATAAAACCCCCTGTGGAAGTTTCGTATTGTAAGGCTATTTCTATTTTTTGTTTGCTATGCAATGAAGACATTTGTGGCTTTGAGGTCAATGAATAATGAGATGATAGATTAAAATATTTCTAATAATACATTTTGATGTGTTATTAAAGCATTAGAACATAGCACCTTTTGTTTTTATTCAGCCAGTCAAAACTATTGGAACATGTAACTGACAAGTGTTTCTTGTTGCCCAAGTTTGCTTTATTAAATTGGTTGTTTAAACAATTGATAATTCTGAATGTCCAGTCTTGTTATGAGCCTTGGGTTTCAAGTCTGAATTTGTTGTATTAAAAAAAAAAAAAAAATAATAAAAAAAAAAATAATAATAATAAAAACCCCACATATGAACACCAGAGAGCCTTTATGTTGGTTTTTAGTGTAGTTTATAGCAAAAACTACAGAATTGGATTTTATATTAGAAATACCATTATTACACATTCAGATCTAAAATAGTTACTATTGATCAAAACTACAGAAAGAGCCATTAAGAAAAAAAATTTGTTTTTATAAACCTAAGCCACTTATTGTTTCAATTCCATTTGCATTTTTCTGCAAAAAAAAAAAAACAAAACTGAAAATACCAAATAACTCTATAGAGAATGTCAAATAATGTAGATATTGTATATGCACAGCTAAAATTTATTTTAAAAATTATTAAATTGATTGTCCATAAATGTAGACAATATGGGCCACAAAAAAGGGCTATTAATAGGGACAATAAGACAAAAAAATAACCACAATTTCTTCTATTCTACACTCTGTTTAAACGTTTTTTTTTAATAAGCTGTTATTGGGGACATGAAAAAAAGAAAAAAAAAGCAAACAAAAAAGAAAATCTATATTGGTCAGAACAGTAATGCTAGCAAATTAACACTCGGATTATACTACTTCAAAAGCTTTCTGAAAGAAGGACACCCCCCCCCCCAGATCTGAACTACTTATTAAGGCTGTATAATATAATAAACTTCATATGTGGTATTAAAGTTTATGGGCCTGCAACTGTTTTATTTCGCTTCCTGGAAAATTGTATTCCTGATAATGCTCTATATATCTAGTACAGTATTATACAGCACTATGAACAATAGCTTGTGCTTTATGACATAATAAACAATTACTCTCTAAACAGATACCTACTGTAAACAGATGCTTACTGCTTATATATATATATATATATATATATATATATATATATATATATATATATATATATATATATATATACTGTATATGGGGTAAAGTGTATTTCCTAATTTGTTAGTGGAAGCCCAAAATAAATGTAACAACTATCCATTGAGTAAAATAAATGTACTACTGGTTACCAGTAATGTTTTACTGGTTAAACTCAGATGAGTTGCACTATGATTAAAGCTACATTATAGGAAAAGGAGTGTGGGTTTGTGTAATGTGTTTAGGTATTTCTTGTAAACTAAGAACATGTGCTCATGCCTTTAAATGTGTTTCACCCTGCATTGTTTTAATGACTATTTTCGAAGCACGTCCATCTAGAAGTGTTTTTTTTTATGTTAAAAAAGGGCTTATTATACTACTGCTTGCTGCATTTCTTGTAACCTAGAGAGCGTATTAAAGTTCCACACGCTCCCCGTGTTTACATAGGTTTCCTCCCATGCCAGTAAATGGCTTGGCTAAAGTAAATTACTCCTAGGTGGGAATGTGTATGTGTATGTGTATGTGTGTGTGTGTGTGTGTGTGTGTGTGTGTGTGTGTGTGTGTGTGT
>JAAIIK010000022.1:2638009-2655870 GCA_014706435.1 Silurus glanis
ATATATATATATATATATATATATATATATATATATATATATATAAATATAAATATAAAAGAAAATAAATAAAAAAGAAGCTTATAAAAGCTCCTAGTTCAAAACTGAGATGATGATTGGGAAAAAATTGCTTTGTTTAATTTGAGTTTCTTTATTATAATAATAATTATTATTATTACTATTTTATAATCGTAAAAATGAACAAAGCCCTTCACTGAGCATGTTTGAACAGACTTTTGACTTTGTGTACATGGGGACAAATTGTTCCTGATGTCCTGGACACACCCGTTGCGATTTTTCTTTTTCTACTCAAATCCCCTGAGAACAGTGGAAACAGCTGGCTCTGATGCAGTCAAATTACAAAAGCAACACAAAGTCATGCTTCCAGGCATTCGCCCTGTGAAGCCAGTGAATTGAACCCAAGCTTTGGTTTCTGGAAAACCATCCTATTGCCTGTATCATGCATAAACAAAGCAGCGGAAAGGCCCTAACCATCCCAGCTCTCTCCTTTATAACGTAATTCTGAAAGCGAGGATTTCTGCAACTAAAAGCATCAGAACTAAACAGATAACAGAGATCAAATTCAAGGTTTCTTCAATGCCACCTTCCTCCTTATCAGATGGATAAAAGGAAATATGGCATGTTTTTTTTTTTACCTTTTGTAGTGCATGAGCATTTTTTTCCCCCTCCAATTTGATTTCTCAGCTAATTGTCCATTTTCTCTGGAAGAGGGTCAAAGTTGACTGCAGGAGCAGTGTAAAATTGGTAGTAATTGAGTTCTGATCATTTCCTTTTTGTGACCTGTGGTCAGTGTAATCAAGATCATGATAGGGAGATGATAAAAAAAATAAAATAAAAAGAAATTAGCAGACAGGCTAGCTAAACAACTAAAGATGCTGAATTACAACATCTGCTAGATAACGAAAACTCCGTATCATGATGTTTATTGGTGTGAAGGCGGTGAGACAGTGAGGCAATAAAATCAAGATCAGAGCTTGAATAAGAGCCAAATTATTTTACTAGGGAAAATTAAAGTGGCTTGTTTTTTTTTTTCTTTTATGACTAAAGGGAATTGCCTTTCGAAACAGTTTTTTCTTTGTGCAGTGCCACTCTGTGCTCTAGGCTGAAACCGGATGGAGATTATTACAACACTGCCATCTACTGATCGCCTTTTAACATTATATAATGCTTAGGAAATGTTTCTTTTTTCCCCCCATTTATTCATTCATCTTCAGCAAACTGCGTTTCCTGATTAATCTAGAATCTAATCCAGGAGCATTGAGTACAAGGCAGGAATACAGCAGCACACTGCAATGCAGCAAGCACACAATCAGAAGAAGGCAATCCACCTACGCATTCTTTCTACAAGGTGGGAGGAAATCGAAGAGTCCAGAGAAATGTTGTAGATTTCATCTCCTGAAATCACGAGAGTTCGGATGTTTGCAAGACACAGTGTTTGGTGTTTAGATTTTATTTAGATTTTTTTATTTTTTTATTTTTTATTATTATTTTTTTTTTTTACAAAAAATGGCTGATCTCACACACACCTGGGAGGCCTAAGATACACTTTGAACATGAAAAAAATACAAATAAAAAATGGCACCCAGCTAATAATGTATTTGCTACACACACATTTATATAAAATGCAGAAAGATATTTACTATACACTGAAGTATATACATCCTTGATAAATAACCCAATACTCAATGCTCAGATGTATGACTTTGCTCAGAGATTGGAAACTGCTAGCTTAGTAAAACTTGTAAAAGAAGGAAACAGAAAGGAAAGAGAAATGAAGTTAAAGCATGCGCTCTGAACGTATTCCTGTCAATAAGCTTTTTAGAGCACACATTACTTCAGACATGAGAATTCAATAAAGGTGCAGCAAGTCCTACTGTATATCTGTGAGTACGTCAGATTGACTTGGGTTTCATCTCTGAACGTGACATCTATTCATAAATTTAGATATTAGACAGTCTGGGACTCTACAACCTGCACTTTTTTGCAACGCGACACAGACACATTTATTCATCAGCAGCCCAAACGAGTAGAAGTGCTATTCCTAGAACAGTTTGGCCTTTTAGCATACAGGAAGCTGGAGTAGCGCTCACACACGCACACACACACGCACACGCACACAGCCAACACCAGCGTTCCTAGCTTCAAGTACACCATACGTCCAAAAGTATGTGGACACATTCTCACATTCTTCTGCTGAACATCCTAATCCAAATCCAAGGCCATTGAGGATTTATGCCCATTCAAATACAAGAGCAAGGGCACTAATGGTTCAGTCGACAAGCCCAGAGATATCATTATGCGGGAACGGGTTTAGGCTTCTTTGTTCCAGTAAAGGGAACATTTTACAGCAGACAGACATTCTAGACATTGGTGTGCTTACAACTGTGTGGTAACAGCTAGGGGAAGAACAATACCCATGTGGGTGTGATGGTAATGTCTCCACATACTTTTGTTCAGATAGTGTATCGGTAAGTTAATCCCCCCCCCCCCCCCCCCACACACACACATCATACGATGCATACACTGAACACCTCCTCGTTCGTTTCTAATGAAAGCCATTTGTCGCCTTCCAATGATATTTATCAAATAGACAAAAGAAGAAAGAGAATATACAGAGGATATAGAAATGTAAAAAATACACTTATTGCCTGTACATAACAAAGACAAGCTTACAAGGAAGGTCTTTCCTGCTTTTGAAATCAAGGAGAGGCCTTTTTTGGTAACCCACATTCTGTCAGACCTGCTGATTAAACAAGTGTGTGTGTGTGTGTGTGTGTGTGTGTGTGTGTGTGTGTGTGTGTTTAAGACATGTTTAATGTGATATAAAGAGAGAAAGTGATATAAAGATTCAGGATAGAATGTAAATACAAACAGGGTAGAGAAAGTGTGCATTTTGGTTTAGCATTAGGACTGAGATTGATTCTTTGGGGATTTTCAAAAGAACAAACTGAAACAGAATGTCCTTCACACACACACACACACACACACACACACACACACACACACACACACACACACACACACACACACACACACACACACACACACACACACACACACACACAAGGAGAGGTGAGGGAAGAGGAAGAGGAGCGGAGGCACAGTTCCTGCTGGGCACTACAGAACCTAGTCTTGGCTTTTTAGCCCTCATTCCCCATTCTTCAAAAACAAAAAAAACAAACAAAAAAAAACACAAAGAGAGGGTCAGACAATGGGAAGGAGACCAGTCTCATCCTCCCAATACAGGTGTCAGTTCTCTCCTAATAAGGGATCATTCACACAGCCCTAAATCACCCTGAGCAGATTTAGTGCCTTTTCATAGAGGAGACTTTCTTTTTCCTGGCAGCCAGCATTTCGTAGAACGGGTCTCGGCTGATCGCCGCTCTGAGGGAAAGAAAAGAAAAGAAAACAAAAAGATCACGCTGGGATCTAATTCTCTACAAAGAAGTAACAATGGATTGTACATAAGGAAAATATAAGGCTTATTAAAAATGTATTGCATTTACCAAGACCTGTGACTTATTGCACAATATACCAAAGGTAAATTCTTGATTCTGATTGGTTAGAAGGTGTGATTGGTTATAAGGTGTTACAGTAACAGTGACTACAGTAAAGACTAATTTACAAAAGACTTGCGAGACTAATACGTAATCAGTGGTGGACGAAGTACACAAACCATGTACTTGAGTTAAAGTAGAGATACACTCCAGTAAATATGACTCCAGTAAAACTTAAAGTGTGCCTTTTAAACTTTCACTTGAGTAAAAGTACAAAAGTATTTGCCTTCAAATGTACTTAAGTATCAATCATTTGTGTCAAAGACTCTTTGCTTAATCAACTCAGTTTATGTGAAAAGACTCTAATGTTACTCTTAGAAGACCATTATATTAATAAAATGATATAATTTAGAGGTCGACCGACTGATTTTTGCCACTTTTCAATTAATCCGCTTTGGCTGATTTGGGCTGCAAATAAAAAAACCCCCGATAATTTCTAACGGATTCGTGTTGCTTTTTTTCAAGAATAACTGAGTGTTACGATTTATTTATTTATTTATTTTTTTACGTGTGCTCATTTGCTAAGCTGAATAGCAAATCGGACTTCTTTTTCTCGCCGTTCTCTATCTCCCGCCGCCGAGTCGACATACAGAATTGGCTGAAAAACAGCTGACGCAGTGAACAGTGTGGAAAAGAAACAACGCTCAACCCCCTCAACATTTGCAGTGAGAATAAGAGCAAAATTTTAGAACAGTATTGTTAGCGAGTCTTTAACCAGCTGTGGTTTAGGCTACAGGTAGGCACGAGGACCAAAACCTGCTAACAAGTGTTTAATTTAAGTGAGTTTCTGTATCACATTTTATTAACTGTTGGATTTTATGAGATTAAGAGGAGAAAAAAAGAAAATCGGCATCATATATCAGCCATCGGCTGCACGGATTTATAAATATCGGCATTGGTCTATTAAAATGATCATGAGCCCAAAACCTTCTTTTTAACTACTACAAAAAAGAAAATTGCACAAGGCCACGGGTGTTGTGGCAAGTTAAATTCAGGACTTTTATCACTTATTCCCCTCAAACTGTTCTGCTTGCTGTTGAACCGATGCTGAACTGTATGTTCAGGGTACGTAGATGCCACCAAACCGGAACTGAAACGAGTTTAAAACAGAGCGCGTGCTCTACCCTGATTGATGGCTTGCTGCGCGCTTGACCAGTTACGTTTTTATCCACTCATAAATAAGAAACGACTGCTATCGCAAAAGTGTAGTTGAGGAAGAAGTACAATATTTGACTTTAAAATGTAATGACGTTCTTCTGTCTTTCCTTTTTGCGACACCCTGTTCAAGGGCCTCGTATTTCGAAAAATGTAGGTGAGTTTGGACCATGATCGAATTTTGTGTGACGTTGGGGTAAATGTGCATCAGAAACGTTGGAAATGGTAACGAACGTTTATGAGGAACGCTTATGGAGAACGCTTATGGAGAACGCTTATCATCTGCACAAGTGTGCCATGGCACGTCAAAGAAGGACGAGAAAATATTGAAGACGAACAGGACGCTCTTCTTCGTTTGCCTTGGTGGCCCGTTTGGAAAAAGAGTCTGACATCACAACACTGAGTCACAGTATTTTGGCTGTCAGCGAGTTTTTAGCTAGAAATCACATCGAGTTGCTTCCCCATCCACCCTACAGCCCCGACTTGGCTCCTTGTGACTATTTTTATATGAGCATGAAGAAAGATGAAGAATGGTTCGAAAGGACACCATTTTGGTAGTGTGGATAAGGTCCAAAGACTAACCCAGCCATTAGGGAGGCACAAGCCAGTGCACTCTTAGTGCCGGTCCCAAGCCCGGGTAAATGGGGAGGGTTGCGTTAGGAAGGGCATCCAGCGTAAAACATGTGCCAAATCAAATATGCGGATCACAAATGAGAATTTCATACCGGATCGGTCGAGGCCCGGGTTAACAACGACCGCCACAGGTATCGTTAGCCGACAGGGTACCGGTGGAAATTGGGCTACTGTTGGCCGAAGGAGGAGAAGGAGAGGAGGAAGACGTCTACAGAGACGGCAGGAAAAGGAGCAGTGTAGGAGAGTGGAGGTTCGGGTTGGTACTTTAAATGTTGGTACTATGACGGGTAAAGGGAGAGAGATAGCTGATATGATGGAGAGGAGAAAGGTAGATATGTTGTGTGTTCAGGAGACCAAGTGGAAAGGGAGTAAGGCCAGGAGCATTGGAGGTGGGTTCAAACTGTTCTATCA
This sequence comes from Silurus glanis, assembly GCA_014706435.1. NCBI lineage: Eukaryota > Metazoa > Chordata > Actinopteri > Siluriformes > Siluridae > Silurus > Silurus glanis. The sequence continues at coordinate 2,643,787 of JAAIIK010000022.1, forward strand.
TGGTGTGGATGGAAAGAGAAATGGTGTAGGGGTGATTCTGAAGGAAGAGTACAGTAAGAGTGTAGTGGAGGTGAAGAGAGTTTCTGATAGGGTGATGTACGTGAAGCTGGAAGTTGAAGGGATGATGATAAATGTCATCAGTGCCTATGCTCCACAAGTTGGCTGTGAGATGGAGGAGAAGGAAAGATTCTGGAGTGAATTAGATGAAGTGGTAGATGGTGTACCTAGGAAAGAACGATTGGTGATTGGGGCAGACTTTAATGGGCATGTTGGTGAAGGGAACAGAGGTGATGAGGAGGTGATGGGTAGGTATGGCCTTAGGGAGAGGAATGTGGAAGGGCAGATGGTGGTAGATTTTGCTAAAAGGATGGAAATGGCAGTGGTGAACACTTATTTTAAGAAGAAGGAGGATCATAGGGTGACGTATAAGAGTGGAGGAAGGTGCACACAGGTGGACTATGTTCTATGCAGGAGATGCAACCTGAAGGAGATTGGAGACTGTAAGGTGTTGGCAGGGGACAGTGTAGCTAGACAGCATCGGATGGTGGTCTGTAGGATGGTTTTGGAGGCGAAGAAGAAGAGGAGGAGAGTGAGGACTGAAAGAAGAATAAGATGGTGGAAACTGAAGGAGGAAGACTGTAGTGTGAGGTTCAGGGAAGAGGTCAGACAGAGGCTCGGTGGTGGTGAAGAGGTGTTGGGTGATTGGGAAACTACTGCAGGAGTGATGAGGGAGGCAGCTAGAAAAGTACTTGGTGTGACATCTGGAAATAGAAAGGAAGACAAGGAGACGTGGTGGTGGAATGAGGAAGTGCAGGAGAGCATAAGGAGAAAGAGGTTGGCAAAACAGAAGTGGGATAGACAGAGTGATGAGAAAAGTAGGCAGGAGTACAAGGAGTTGCGGCAGCAGGTAAAGAGGGATGTGGCGAAAGCCAAGGAGAAGGCATATGAGGAGCTGTATGAGAGGTTGGACACTAAGGAAGGAGAAAAGGATTTATACCGATTGGCCAGGCAGAGGGACCGAGCTGGGAAGGATGTGTTGCAAGTTAGAGCAATAAAGGATGGAGAGGGAAATGTGTTGACTAGTGAGGAGAGTGTGCTGAGAAGGTGGAGGGAATATTTTGAGCAGCTGATGAATGAGGAAAATCAGAGAGAGAGAAGGTTGGATGATGTGGAGTTGGTAAAGCAGGATGTAGATAGGATTAGTAAGGAGGAAGTGAGAGCAGCGATTAAGAGGATGAAGAGTGGAAAGTCGGTTGGACCAGATGACATACCTGTAGAAGCATGGAGATGTTTAGGAGAGCTGGCAGTGGAGTTTTTAACCAGATTGTTTAACAAGATTCTGGAAGGTGGGAGGATGCCTGAGGAATGGAGAAGGAGTGTGCTGGTACCGATCTTTAAGCATAAGGGAGATGTGCAGACCTGCAGTAACTACAGGGGAATTAAGTTGATCAGTCACACCATGAAGTTATGGGAAAGAGTAGTGGAAGCCAGGCTGAGAGAAGAGGTGACCATCTGTGAGCAACAGTATGGTTTCATGCCGAGGAAGAGCACCACAGATGCCTTATTTGCTTTGAGGATGTTGATGGAGAAGTATAGAGAAGGACAGAAGGAATTGCATTGTGTATTTGTGGATTTAGAGAAAGCGTACGACAGAGTGCCGAGAGAGGAGTTGTGGTACTGTATGAGGAAGTCAGGTGTGTCAGAGAAGTATGTGAGGGTGGTGCAGGACATGTATGAGGACAGTGTGACAGCAGTGAAGTGTGCAGTAGGAACGACAGAGTGGTTCAGGGTGAGGGTTGGACTACATCAAGGATCGGCCCTGAGCCCTTTCCTGTTTGCAGTGGTGATGGACAGGTTGACGGACGAGGTCAGACAGGAGTCTCCATGGACTATGATGTTTGCGGATGATATTGTGATTTGTGGTGAGAGTAGTGAGCAGGTTGAGAAGAGCCTGGAGAGGTGGAGATGTGCGCTGGAGAGAAGGGGAATGAAAGTCAGTAGGAGTAAGACAGAGTACATGTGTGTGAATGAGAGGGAGGGCAGTGGAGTGGTGCGGTTGCAGGGAGAAGAGGTAGAGAAGGTGGAGGAGTTCAGGTACCTGGGGTCAACAGTGCAAAGTAATGGAGAGTGTGTTAGGGAAGTAAAGAAAAGAGTGCAGGCAGGGTGGAGCGGGTGGAGAAGAGTGACAGGAGTGATTTGTGATAGTAGGGTATCTGCAAGAATGAAAGGGAAAGTTTATAGGACTGTGGTGAGACCTGCAATGTTGTATGGATTAGAGACCGTGGCATTGAGTAGAAGACAGGAGGTGGAGCTGGAGGTAGCAGAGCTGAAGATGTTAAGGTTTTCGTTGGGAGTGACGAGGATGGACAGGATTAGAAATGAGTTTATTAGAGGGACAGCGCATGTAGGATGTTTTGGTGACAAGGTGAGGGAGGCGAGATTGAGATGGTTTGGACATGTGCAGAGGAGGGACATGAATTATATTGGTAGAAGAATGCTGAGGATGGAGCCACCAGGTAGGAGGAAAAGAGGAAGACCAAGGAGGAGGTTCATGGATGTGGTGAGGGAAGACATGCAGGTAGTTGGTGTGAAAGAGGCAGATGTAGAGGACAGGGTGGTATGGAGACGGATGATCCGCTGTGGCGACCCCTAATGGGAGCAGCCGAAAGAAGAAGAAGAAGAAGAAGGATAAGGTCCAAAGACTCACTACACAGGTTTTGAATGCCATCCCACTTAAAGACTTCCAGGGATGGTATGAAGAATAGAAAAATCGCTGGGAGCGTTGTGTACACTCACAAGGTTTTTTTTTTTTTTTTGAAGGAGACAATATTCAATTGTGAAATTGTACAAGAAAATAATTGTTTATATATCATTCTCATTACTTTCACATACCTCGTATGCTTCTATAGGAGAATCTTTAAAACTTAATATACTTTTGGAAATACTTTGTGGGCTGAGAATGCAACACTGACACTCCTACCTTCCACAGAACTACAACACAGTACATTAAGTAAAAATAAAGTCCACAATGGAACACTGGGATGCTTTGACTAACCAGACCTGTATTCCACAGAAAACGTGGGATTATTTGGAACTGTAGATGAGAAACGTAACACAAGCTGTTTTTTTTTTTAACTACTAAAGACATCAAAACACAGATGTCAGATGTGAGTGTGTTAGGTTTGTGTAAATACAGATACAGACAGTCCTTGAGTTACCATGGTTCGACGTACAAAGTTTTGATCTTGCGATGACTATCGATACAAAAAAAGAAAGAAATTGTTAGTGAAATTTTTTTTTCCCGTATGATTCATTGGGACACTCCCTTACTCACGCCAGCAATCTACAGAGTTATGTGGTCTCCGGGTTGGAGCGCATATTGTTTAGCTCCTGTCTCTCTCGACTTTTTATCGGCGTCCCTGGATGCTGAAATAGACTATGTTTGGCTCCGCCCTCCATTCACGTAAACCGGCGCCTGTGCGTTATGTACTAATCTTTTGTTTAATTATTAACAAATTATTATAATTACAGTACACTACTCCATACTGATCACATTCTTTAAGACTCCCAGGTAGGCTGGGTCATGTCTCGACGATATTTTCAGGTAACGATGGTCTCATTGTAACGCATCTCCATCGTAAGTCGGTGACTATGTAATGGTCATTTTGGGGGTGGGGCACATCTGGAAAAGCATTAGTGACCCCTAGTTCTTCACATCACTACATACATAAATTGCTTTTATTTCCTGGACATGGAAAGATTTATTTTTCTTAAATCCAGGCCATCAGAAATCCACTCACTTGATGCTGTTCATCCACTCGTCCTTCTCCTCGGTAGTGGGAGCAGAGATGCGGTAAAATGTGTGGTTGCCCTCCACCACACGTCCATCTGCCTCTGTCTTACACGCCTTAATCACCTGATCCTTATTGTCCGGTATGAAGAGCTCAAAGCAGTTCTGAGGAACACAAATGGATATAATAGCCACAAAGACTTTTACAAACTGGACTGCTGTGTCTCTGTGTTTGTAAGAATGTGAGAATGACACATTTGTACATAAAATAAACATGTTCAATCAAGGACAGAAAATAGGAAAGGATAAAAAGTCTTGTGTTTTATTCTAGAAAAAGTACGAGATGAAAGTATTGAATAGGTTAACATTAACAAGCACAGATATCATGCAGTTGGCTGCTACAGGAAACAGTTATCTATCATGGAACGGTCTGCCCACTCACCAAACCTAAATCCAATTGAACTGCCCTGGATCAGGAAGAAATATCCAACTTTTGAAGAACACATTTCAGCAAGTAGTGAAAGAGGCATAAAGTATTTTAGCGGCATGCTTGGAGAAACAAACTGTCCAGATGTTAAGAGCGTGTACAGCTGTTATTCATGATAAGGGAGGATTTTCCAATGTAAATATTGCAACATCTGCACTTTTATTTATTTGTTCGGTCAAAGTAAATCTTTATACCACTAAGTTACCTAGATTGTTGCATATAAATACGATTAAAGACAAAAAAAAAAATGTTTATGTTTCCAAAGATTTGACAGGAACTGTATACTTCAGCTCTTTTTGACTGTAACCGTCCATGAAATGGATTGAGAAGTGGTGTGAGGGCTCCCTCTAGTGGCAAACACTAAAACTACTTGCATCTAGTTTGTACGCTTCTACTGTAGATGTAGTGCAAATGTTTTCAAGCAGATTCGTACTGCACGGATAGATTAAGCATTCAACATCCTACCTATGCTCTTTCACTTGTATATAAATGCTGAGCAGACCCATTTGACCCATTTTGGTTCAATGTGGCAGGGGGGGAAATAGATCTCTGTGTCAAAGGTTGTGGTTAAACGCACACATTCAGTGACCATAAAGCACTAGGGGGATATTATAGCTGGCGTGAGTTCAGTAAAGCAAAAAACCACATGCGCTGGAGATATATATATATATATATATATATCAGCTATAAGTAAGCAGAGCTCGAAGCACTCCCATCTTTTTTTTGACAGCACATTTCAAGCGCTTTGTGCTCATTATAGTGCTATGTTTGATCTCGGATTGTCTTAGAGACCAAGCGCGAGCACGGAATTTGTACATGGTATGACTTCTGCTCTTTGTTAATAGAAACAGAAAATAACCGTTTATCTATACCTGCCTAAGTTCGGACGACTTGAGTAAAAATGCCGGACAGCTATACTTAGAAACCAAACCCAACTAAAAGACAATGAATAAACCTCACCGGTTTCTTGTCCTCCACTTCTCGGATACTCAGGTTTTCCAAAGGAATGATTCCTCTGGGTTCTTTGTCCTGTAAGGAAAAGAACATTGAACATTCATTAGGTTTGTGTGATTATGCATATATTGTAAGCGTATTAGTGATTATTATGATATAATAGCATGGCAAAAAATAGAATGCACCAGGTGTAGGATTTTTGTATTTAATGCAAATTTGTATTTGTACACAGAGAAGCAAACAAACAAACACCAAAGCTTGAAGAAGCTTAGTAAAATAGAAAAAAAGCTTGAATATTACTCAAAAAAACATGGAGATGCATACATGTATATAGATAAGATATGAAACATTATAGTTAATATACTTTGATATAATTAGGCATTTGTTTTATAGCACCATCCTAAGGATGATTGTAGAACACTCATTATTAAAACTTTTTGAAAAACTGTATAGAATGCAAACCAGCTGAAAACAGAGCTGGGGATGAAAAACACTAACACTGAAAGCCTTTTTCTTTATTAAATTACATTTTATTTGCATAGTGATTTTAATAAACATTTTCTGAAAAGACTGGCACATTAATAAAAGTCTGAGGTCCACAAGGTGTCGAAGGTGAAATATATTAAAATGAATCAGAAAGAGTGTGATTTATGCACACCATGGTGCTTTAAACAGATAATTAATACACCCTTCCCGTTACAACACTAACTCACATAACCTTTAAGCTGTATAAAGACACGCTGGTCAGCTGGATGGAGTTTTTAGAAATATATTTCATAAATAAATGATAGCACAGATAAAGGAGCATTGAACAATGTATATCCTTTTAAAATGCACTTACTGTAGTGTACTCAAAGTAGTAAAGGCAATTGTCTGTGAGAATGAACCATCGTCTCTTCCAGGTTTTGACACGTCCACCTACAGAATAGAAAGAGTTAGGGTAATTTTAATCACAGCACAGAATTACAAAGGAACCTCAGATCACCCAGCAGTTTGAAGAGTGGAGCAGCCGGCAAGCAAGACAGACAAATGAGCAGGCAGACAATAAGAGCAATTTCTATAAATATCCTCTATGCATTTCCCATTATCCCTCCTAAGGTACTGCATTCCTTCAAATCCATGTATTATGGGCCAAAATTCTCTGTAGATATGTAGTTTTTTTTATTATTATATAAAAATGTTTGATTCAACCGATGAATGCAATTGGAAGACCAGATTCACGATTGAGCAGGACCTCATTACACTGTCTCAGATTTTAAAATGCAGACATTCAGCTGTCCAATGGACTAACGATCAAAACTGGGTTAAGAAGTGGACCAGCCTTAACCTGAGAACATTTACATCACTATAATGTTAGATACTATGATCATCACTGGGCAGAATATACTGCTAATGAAGACATCTTTAGATTTCTTAACCAGCTGAATGCAAGAGACTCAAGGTTCAGGGATTACCAACACAGGAGTTCTAATCTCTCGGCTACTAAAAGTATTCGAAGGATTCGAAATCTTTTCTATCCATATCTACATAATACATTTATAATTATTTTTGCAAAAAAATAAATAAAAAATGTTTAGAAACCCAAGTGCTGTACTTTCTTTAAAAAAAATAAAAGAAAAAGAAAAAAAGGAATAATCTTCTACAGATTTTTCAGTTTTAAATGAAAATGTCTAAATCCAGCTACAAACAAAAACACAAAGACACATTAAAGCACCAGGGAGCACAGGTCCCAAAGCAAGCTGACTGGTTGATTGGCTGGTTGATTAGGATTAATAATCAATACAAAGCACTAATGAGAATAGTCATTTGGGAGGGAGGAATCTGTTTAAGGGTTAGGGGGCGTGTCCTGGACTGACTAGATGCTTGAGCCTGGATAAACAGGGATACAAGGAAGAGGATTGTAGCAGTGCACACAGGCATTGGTAGAATGTATGGACTGCTAAAATATGAAAATACTCTTAACTAACCCGCCTCCCTCAGACAAAATCGTGCCAAAGATGCCTTTATTTTTTATCTGGTTTTGGAAAAGATTTTTTTTGTAGCTTTATTTAAATAAACTATTAAAATCAGTGTTTTAATGTATACATATAAAAAATAAATCAGATATTGTAATAATTGTATTTGATGTCAAACTGCTGTGGTGGAGGAATAAAACACTTTGACGTGCTTGGAAAAATAATCCGCTTTGTGGCTCCACTTCACATGGAGCCTCAACCGGTCAATTTTCCCATTAAAGCACCTCTAGTTGTGTGGTCTAGCAACAGATTGACCATGAATTCTGGAAAATAGACATTTCTTTTAGTGATGCAGAAATAAATCAAAATTCATAGTGCATTTTGCTCAGAAATCCTTTTTGCAGCTCAGTTATTTGTTGATATATTACATCCCTTATGCACATTAATAATGTTACAGTAATAAAGTTGATAAAACTGTATAAGTAATGACACATGCCCACTCTAAAACTCAAACAATATACACCCACACACACACTTTCTCTCACACATACACACTCGTACACTCCTGCATGCACACCCTCATCAACTGCAACAGGGCAGGCCACGCACGAACACACGCAGACACACACAGACGCACATCTGCTTCATTGACAGCATGGAGAACAGCAGCCCAAGCACTTTGATCCAGGTGCAGTATTTCCACTTAGTCTAGATAAAGCATGATCAACACAAGCTAACGATTGTTGTTCTTGTTAGAGTGCTAATGATAGTCATTCTGAATGCTGTATTGTGTAGTGTTTAGTTTTAAAGGTGCTTACTGCTAACCATGCAGACTGTTGATGCACGGAAAATACTGCAGCTCTCAAAGTGTAAATAAAAATATTGAACACCACAGGAAACAGTGAGAAATCTTTACGACGGTGGTCACATGGAACCCAAACCGCAAGCACCCTGCTATCGACTGACATAGAGAGAGAAAGAGAGAAAAGTAGAGTAGGCCACAGGGACAATCCACCAGCTTGATGGAAAAATAACAGACAGCAAAAAAAATAAAATTATAATAATAATTTGACCAAAGTGATGAGGCTTAAATAAATAGGAGTCCGACACCAAATAGAGGAGAGAAAAAGAAAAGCATGGCAAATCACCAGAAGCACCTGGGAGCGAGGAGATGGACTAGTTTTTTTTTAAAGGTAGGAGTAGGGGGGGAACAGGTGTACATACCTCCTGAGGGAAAAGACAACAGCCAAAATCATGGGAACAAACGAACACACGAGGAAGAAAAGAAAACAAACAAATCAAATTAAATCAAATTAAATGGTAATAAATTATATCCACCACATGCTGCTGATCAAAGGAAGTGCTTCTTTTTTTTTTTTTTTACTCAAACAGCAAGCATGAGGGAAAAATAAAGCATAACAAATAAACCAGGCTAAATAGACAGCAAATTTGAATTGAGAAGAACTGTCCTGGGTGCGTGACCTATTCTGGCCACAAGTGGGCTCTGTAATTTTTACAACAAATGCTTCACTGGTGACGCTTGATATATTGGAAAGAGGACAGAAATTCCAATTGCTTTGCGTTTTTATTTTTTTTATTAATTTTTTTTTATGTCTGCACTCCTCATCACAGCGGCAGCATATTCTGATCAACACCACGGGAGATTGACGGGATCTGTTTCTCTGGTCTGAGACCCTGACAAATCAGCACAACACTGAATCAATTGGTGAGGGATATGGTATCAACCTGACTTGAATCATTGGGGTTAACCAGAGGAACAGGACAGAGAGGACCAGTGAGATGTGCTTTGCTGTATGTCAGCGTAAAGGTGCTCGCATATAGCAAAACACAGCCCTGAAGTTTAACAGGGGTCACCAAAGAGTATATGTGTGTATTTATGTTTGTGTGTGTATGTGTTTGTGTGTGCAAACAGCAAGAAAGACAGCACATGTCTGTATCGGTATATACAATATACAAATGCATACAAGTCAACAGTTTAGCTGGCGGGGTTCCAATATCACAGTTCATCAGATCTTCAACTCAGGGCTGCAAATAAAATCTTCTGCTCAGACACCCGCCACTGAGCACCTGCTGATCTAAAACTCTTCGAATTATAATGCAGATATACAGTGTGAATTATTAATGACTCTCTGGATGACCTCAAGGTCACATTAATAATGAATGTAAGGGAAGATTTTAGCGCCATGACAGTACACACTTCGTAAGAATACACACTTGTAAAAAAGGTTATACTACACATTATTATCCAGTCAGGTTTTTCATTCCAAATACTGTTAACTATAGTGTGTTTGCAAAATTGTAGTCATTGCTATTATTGTTAGCATTGGTAGATTTATTTATTTTTTTTTTTTTTTTTTTTTAAAGATAAATATAAGAGCGCAGTAATTCTTCTAAAACCTCTTGCGTCTCACTCACCCAGTTTGAGCAGCCAGCCTTCCCGATCAGGGTTGAAGAATGTGTGTGTGAGGTCATTGCCGTCATCCTCTGGGATTTTAAAAGGCTCGTTCTTGATGCTTTCATACAGGTTCTGAAGAGGGGCCGAAAAAAAAAGCAAAACAAAGAAGATGGGAACAACGGTTTAAGCAAACCAATAAGAAGTTAACAAGCCATTTTGTGGGGAAACGTCCCCACAAAAATGCAAAATGTTCATGATCTTTGGATCGACGCCATACAGTAGTAGAGCACTGATGTCACGAATGTATTATTTAATCTCTTAATGCATGATCTACAGTCAAACAATCGATCCATATTAATAACATGGCCATAAAATATCTTTGTGTGTTCTGTATTCAAATCTAGCCTTTTTTTTCTCCTCTTATAATACATATATTTTGCTTTGTTAGTATTCATCTCTAAATTCAATAAGTAAAAAAAAAAAAAAGGATCAAAAAGTAATTGGAAAAATGGGCTAAATCCTTTTTCTCACTATAGCGCCTCAATAATCTGTAACTGAGAACAAACTGTACTGATATTGAACGAAATATGCGTACTTACTGTTTAGAACAATGCTATTTTACGTTATCTTATAATAACCACCCAAAAATAAGCATTTGGATGGAGACACATGACCACCTTGGGAGTGTCATTTAAAAAAAAAAAAAAAAAGACTTTAATATTATATTATTAATATCATGCTATTTTTTTTATTAAAGATGCCCCATGCTGAACCCTGTGATAATAATTATGCAATGTTGAAAAGAGTTTTATAATGAAAGCTTCAGACAGTGAGGGAGGAGGGAAAAAAAGAAGAAAAAACTGACTCGTAGCAGCTCCTCTGGTAGGTCACCGCCGTCATTGATGCCTCTGTTCATGGAGATGAAGCGCTCCACGGTGGGCTTGTCTTTGACATTGGGGTTGTGAAGGCTGGTGTTCAGCATGATGATGGCGAAGGAGAGGATGTAGCATGTGTCTGAAAGTACAAACGTGAAACGTCTTTTCGTCAAAGTCTAAAGTGCAGTATTGAGATGCAGTTAGTTCTAATAGACTACACGAATAAAGGGTTCAATAAAGAAAATCTACTTAACACTCGTTCAAGAATGTATTAATACAAATTATTATTTATTTATAACTTATTAGCTTTTCAGAAAACTAATGGATTTTTTTTATAGATTTCCAGTTCACTCAGAAATGCAAACGTCAACGCTAGCGGCAATATTAAGCTCGCGTAAAATCATCGTTGTTCAATTTACAGCTAATCTGCAATTTATTAGTGCATTTCAGGCATTTGGCAGACGTTACTACCCAGAGCGTCTTACAATGATCCAATTTTTGAAAACTGAGCAGTCAAGACTTAAGGGCCTTGCTCAAGGGCCCAGCAGTAAAGCTTGGTGGTGTTTATACTCATGACCTTCTGATTCATTCAGACCCATTCACCAGAATTCAGTGTTAGCCTTAATGTTTTAATTAGAACATTTATTAGAGAGCACATAAAAATCGAATAAGAAATAATTGCCATTTTTTTAATTGCGAGCAGAAAATAATTTGTCTTTTTCCTGTCTACTTGAGGAAAAGCAGTGATTTCCACATATAGGTGACACGTTCATGCTGCATGGAGTATATATTTCATCCTATTTTTGCGTTGACTTGATGTGCAGTTTATTATGCCTGTTAATTAAGATAAATGAACAGACTGAACACCTCAAATCATAAAGAAATAAAAGTAAGAAATGTCATGTTATATAATATTCAGGTTGACCAGTCTCTGTGTGTGTGTGTGTGTGTGTGTGTGTGTGTGTGTGTCAAGCTGACACAGCAGCACTTTATTTCATCTGTGCATCTCAGCAGAAAATGAGCACATGAATAATGTAGTTCAATCTGTCCCATAGTGAGACTGTCAGCCATGAACGCACTGCCACAATTAAACACACACACACGAATGTAATACCACCTAACCACAAACAAGAATCAGAATTGCACAGGAAAAGCTCTGCAGCAGAGGTGTGCATCGAAACTGAGATCCTGTAAGACCCAACAAAAAACGTCACAGGAAGCAATGTAGCTTTTCTTTTCAGTGAAGACGGGGACTTGCACGTTCACATTCACATTCGTTAACATGCGAGCAGACCAGAGACGACTGGTTCGCTTGAGTACAACTAGTTAAATGCGTTTAAGTCATTCTTCATCAAAAATAAGGACGCATTTGGGACGCCTCTGTAAGCGTACAGCCAGCCCCCAACACACACACACACACACACACACACCGGTGGACTGGAAGACTCCCGGGTTGCATTGGCAGTAGCGCTGGGCAAAAGCCTCCATCATCCGATCGATCTTCTGTGCCTCGCCTGGCAGTCTGAAGCTCCAAAGAAATTGCCTGCACACATCACATCATTCCCAGCAGTCAGTCACGGAAACGTGCTTCTAAAATAGTCATGCTG
>JAAIIK010000022.1:2666175-2679824 GCA_014706435.1 Silurus glanis
ACACACACACACACACACACACACACACACACACACACACACACACACACACAGCATGTGTAGGCTTTGCAACAGGCAAGCACATCCTTTCTGTCAGGCTGCTGCCTATCGGCGAACAATGATACCGTGATGTATATAGCTTGACTTCCTAAATAGTAAAAATAGACATCACAATTTTTTTTTGTATAAATCTAAAAAAAAAAAAAAAAAAAAAAAAAATGGTTTGAGAAGTGGGTCACAAACGAAAAAAGGAAATTGGAGTACGTCCATTTTGGAGTAATGTTCTTGAAACCAGTTTAGTGACCAAAAATGTCAATAAGCTTTCAACTGTGTGATCATCCACTATCTCTTAGGCCAGTGACCAAGAGTTAACATCTCTGCTCCATCTCAGACATGACCATTATGGTTTAAGTGATATGGTGTCTTCTCTGAAGCTTCCCTTTCCCTAGAGATCCCGCCGTTATTGAGCGGTCTGAACAATGCGCACATTAAGGCCGTTGTCTGTATAGTACAGTATAGATTATTCACCCAGAGAAGACGTTTTAGCAGTATGGAGGAATATTATTCGATGCTTAGTCAGATCATTGTAGAAAGTGGTTGGTCCTATGATGTCATACGATGGAATGCTGTATTGAACAGAAAGCCTAATATTAGGTAGGAACGAAGTTAATATTTTTTGAAAGGTGTTAATTATTTTTATTTATTTTTTAATACTTTAGCGATACACCAATCAAACGATTTTCTTCCCTCCCTCCTAACATCTTATGACAGAAATGACCATTGAAATTTCAAGATACAGTGGAACCCCGGTGTACGAGTGCCTTATTTTTTTATGCGTTTGGTTCCAGTCATGCATTCTGCTCATCGCTCGTCACCTCCGTCTCCACGCTTCATGCTCAGTCACTTCATAGACATTGTTCTGAGTGCGTTCTCGTCGTTCTTTAGTGTAAATATTGTGCTTTTTGTCTGTTTTTCAGTGCATTTTACTTTAAGGATCTAAATCAAAAAAGACCTATTTATGATTTTTTTTCTTGATCCATACAATCTAACCAGCCATCTGCCCATTCCGATATCCTCAGCTTCCGCCAAGTCTGACCCCTTCCACCTCCTCCTCTACTCATCTGACTGAAGGCTTCTAAATTTCAGCTCTCTACTTTGGAGAGGGCAAAATGCAGACACATCTGCCCAGCTAATGACATTTAAAACCAGCCTCATCCATCAATCCAACTTGAGCCTCAGCCTTGGAGGAGCTGAAAGCTGCTGGACTACAGTAAAATTTTTCTCAGCTTGTTGGCAAAGTCGTCTTTGTATTATCGGTTTTACACAGAGAAACAAAAAGACACATAATAAGCAGCTTGGACATACCACCTTTTTACACTTTACAACAGCTTAAAAACTATTTTTTAATAAGCGGCATGAGTCTGCACCAGCATTGTATTTTGTACTCTGTAATACCTGAAACAGTGCTGCTTACTAAACCACCTTCTGCTATTACGTCCTTAGAAAATGGCAGCACAGTAACACATCATAAAGCCACACTATAATTATTTTTCATCCTTTTTTTTCATGTTCGGACAGATCGACACTACTCAGAAGATGCCTTCAACTTTTAAATGGTGAGAAGAGAGACCCCTGCATCAGTTACGCTGCGTAGGACTTTACACGACCCTCAACTACGACCTCTCGCACTTGCGCTGACCTGAGCGCCAAACACACAAATGGTGACGGTTCAGCAGAAAACATGGCCGTTGGGGACTCACCGGAGCCTGCCACGGAAAATAGAGCACAGTGTTCGAACAGGAGAGGTGTGGGCCAGACTGGCAAAGGAACAAACAAGCAGTAGGCAGATCACAGATAAGATGCACCCACACAACCTCCACTAGCATTATTGAACTCGGTCAGTTCTGGGAAAGAATGAGGACGAGATTGTCTTGTCATTCCCGTGTCCTCGTTCAACTCCCCCGGACAACACATCCTACACGAAATAAAGTGCTCTTTAAAAAGAAAAAAAAAAAGGCTGCTCTGAGGGTGGAAAAATCCAGATTAAACAAATGTTTCACTAAATGTAGTCAAGACTAGTAGAAATTTCAATTATTCAGATCTTACATCTGGGATATGGAGTTTCATGGAATCATACAGAGGCTCAGAGCCAATGATCGTCATCCTCATCATACACAGCGAATGCCGAATGAAATTTCGCTCACTGATCCAAATTTCATCCACCTGCTTAGTGAAGGACTAGAAGTGATTACGTACTTAACTCCAAACTCCAAACAACCCCAGAAATCTGGGTCTCTATGTAAATCTGTTTGAACTTGGTCCAGCTCACTGAGTCTGGCTACAGCTAGTCTCATTTTACAGGCCAGCTATAAACCTGAGCTTTATTACCCAAGCTTGACCACATGGAATCAAAATCAATCGTGCGCGCGCACACACACACACACACACACACACACACACACACACACACACACACTACCTTCACCTGAACCACTAAACCCTGTGTACATACTGAAATGCGGTATTGTTTCAGGGCTTAAGATTGTGACTCGGAAATATATGAAGAATAAACATGTGCTTCTCAACCATGTGACCTTTCCCTAATTCAAAGAAAACTGCTGTAAGTATTAATGTTCCATCACTGGACTCCGTGTCAGAGCACATTCTAGAAGAAATCAGGTGCTTCTCCGACTATATTTGCTCCAAGATAGAACAATAAGCTGGAAACTTTTCTGTTAAAAAAAAAAAAACAACAAAAAAAAAAAACTTTGACCTTAAAAATAAAAAATCTCGTTACAGATACAACTAAGAAACACCATCGGTAGCTCCGCAAACATCTTGTATCAACTTTGCCTACAAGTTCTATTCACAACTCTGGACACAAGTAAGACATTGTAATAAAAAAATCACAACGTTTTGTCTATTCTGGAATCAGTGGAAAACGCATGGACATCTCCATGCACAGCTTTCGCTATCAATAATCTACCTAGCTAACTTTAGAGACCATTGGTGACTATCACTCAAAACGGCTGTACTTTATAGATTATAGAAGTAAATATGGCTATATGTTGACTGATTTAAGGCAAATACTAACGTACAGTATAATGTGTAATGCTTCAGGCTGTGAGCAGCAATGTTGACTATAGACAACATGCGCTAAAATGGAAATGCCAGAGTTAGAATTATGACTTGTGCTAGTTTAGTTAGTTAGCTAGTTAGAAATCAGAAAGGCTGAGAGGTAAGTTTTAATTAAAAACAGCATTAGCCTTGCTTAGTAACTATTCTTCGGGTTAACCCCGCCCAATGCAGGGCTTTTAGCATGGAAGATATTTAACGTAGTTTTCAAATTATATTAAAAAATAATTTGACTCTGGAGTGCTTCTTGAACATTAAATGAAGCACTTTGCCGATTCAGCATGACCGCTGTCTACGAGGCAGTTTTATCTAGAAAAGTATGTACTGTTCTCAATGTGCTAACGCTAACATTTTCTATTTGCTCACAGTATTGCCACTCATCAAGTCAACAACCTCGGAATCAATAATTGCCTGATTCTGTAAAAAAAAAATCAGTTCAGCAGTTCTGAACTAACTTATGCCTTTATTGATCTCTACACGTGTTTCAGGTGAGGTGAACATCCAATCAGGACAGAGGTCGTTTATACACAGGCGTCTTAAAGACACAGTAACAGATTCAGGACGTTTAGTTCGGAAGGATAACGAAAGGTTAGAAAACCGTTCTGGTACAAATTAATGGTGACAGTTTATGTACACAAAGCCATGTTGCAAGTGGACCATAAAAACAATGTACAATAGACGACTCTTAACAGAAGGTGCTTTTCCAATATATGAATATTTACAGCACTTTATATGATGCCAGATATTCAAGAGAGAAATGCCATAAAACTGACCTGGGAATCCTGGGAAGAATAATTATTTTCCCCACTGATCTTCAGTCAATCTTGAGGTACTGTGTAAATCTGCTCGATTTTGGTCAATGATGAGAAGTATAACTATATAAAACACAGATACGTCCCTTCAATAGTCCATAGGACCAGCCGCAGTAAAAAAAAAAAAAAAATCCTTTAGTAACATGCTTGATCCAAAATTGATCAGAAATGATGTTAATAAAAAAAAGGAAAAAGCGAGAGGAACAGAGAGCGAGGCTTATATCCAAACTGTCACTTATCAAGTATACTGCTGTAGTCCATCTGGACATCCCTCTCTCTGTTACTCTCCCTGCCTCGCTCTTCCTCCCTCCCTCCCTCCCTCCCTATCCATCGTTGAGACATGACAGTCACTAACACTGAAGCTCCACCCAGTGGACACTCTCTGCCCTTTTTCTCAACATCCACACTGGACTTCGATTTAAAAATGGAAATGTATAGTAGTGTGGTTTAGTTGCTGCCTCGATATCATAATATTTGCTCATAAACGACAGCAAAACAACGTATTCATTTAACAAAATATCTACCAAAAATATTTGGATCAATAAAAAGCAAATATATAAGAAGGAATACATCCAAACCTAAAATACAAAAACTAACATTTGAAAGATTCAGTACAAAATTGTAACATTAAACCAGAAGCTTCTATTCAGTTTGTATTAAAAATAATAATAGTAATACCTAAATATATCACAATATCCACAATAAGCACACTGCACCTTCATTTATATTGTAACTAAATGCTCATTAAAAATTCATATTACTAACTAGGAAAAACAACCAAACAAAAAAAGCAGTACAAATCTGAAGCTAAGAGGTTTTAGGGAAAAAAAACTATTAACAAACTGCTAGTTCACAGCTGTAAAGACTTCGCAGAAAAAAGGGGAAAACCTGTGAGCTTTGATTGAGAACTGGGAAAGAAAACAAAAAACAAGAGAGAAGAGTGTGTTAAAGAGAAAATAAAGAATAGATAGTCGAAAGGGTCGTTTTACTTGTAGCAGCAATAGAGGAAATGGCTCACTCGGATCAGTGAGTCAGATTAGACATTCCTCAGCAATTTCCTTTGGGATTACAATTTTAAAAATTCTATCTGTCTGTCTGTCCGTCCGTCCTTCCAGCCTGCCCTCTCTTCTCTTACACACGTGCATATACACGAAGTGACACTAGAATCCCTCAGGTGAATGAGGCATCCATCAGTTACTCATACAAAGTAAATACTGACTCAGTGAGATCTGTGACAGACGTTACTTCGCTGCGAGGTCAGCGAATCATCATGCAGTTCCAAAAGATGACAAAACTCTTATCCGTTCTCTTTAAGTGGCCTCAATTTATTCCAAGGGTATATGTAGAGTTTATAGTGAAGATATGTTGAGAGAGAGAGTAAGTTCCTGTTATCTCATACTTTAAAGCAGTGATAAACACTTCTTCCCCTCCCACCAGCATCAGGAGACTTTTTTCCCTCTCTATCTCTTTGTAAAAAAAAAAAAACTAAACAAAAAATACAAATAAAAAGCATTTCATTTAACAGAGAAGGAGGAAACGGTTAAAAATCCTTTGTCCTGAAAAAAGTTCCCATGCTGGGAAACTCTAGGTTTGTTTAGAGTTACAATAACATAGTATAACGTTCATGAAACAAGTTGGTTCCTGTTATCAGTTAAAAACAGTCGCTCCCCAACCACACTCTCATTTCTCCTGAAGATAAAAACCCCCCATCATGTTCCTGAGAAACTGCAACGCTGCCCATACTGAAAACTTTCTCCTTTTAGAAAAGATTTTTAAAAAGCTTCCAGAAATGTCTAATAAAAGTGTCCTATTACAAAATTTCATTGTATCAATGATTACATCACAAGTCCACCTGTAAGGCATTGGTACAGAAATGATGACGTATTCAAACACTAGTCAAGTCAAGTCAAGTTTATTTCTATAGCGCTTTTCACAACAGACATTGTCTCAAAGCAGCTTTACAGAAATCAACAGTTAAGGTGAATGGTGTGTATTTATCCCTGATGAGCAAGCCGCGGCGACTGTGGCAAGGAAAAACTCCCTTAGATGTTATGAAGAAGAAACCTTAAGAGAAACCCATCCTCATTTGGGTGACATCAAGAGTGTGATCATAACCACATAAACACTACACTATTAACAATTTCCGAATTTTTGAGAATTGATAGAAACTGCATTACATATATTACTTTGTTAGGATTAGAGGGAGAATTTGTGCTTCTGTAATAAATTAAAAAGAATAAAAAGAAATTCTTTGTGGAAATTATTTTAGCCAAAACCATGTTATAATTTGAAGAAATACAGCGTTACACTATTACACCTCGGAAAAATATTTACCAATAATCTTATTGTGTCCTAAAATAAAAAGTTGAACCATTGCTGTGATATGAAGTTTGATCAGTGTGTGAAAGGAGGTTGGACAGACTGGGCTTCTCTAAAGCAAACAGATCGAGATTTGCAGCGTAAACATCCTGCAACGCGTGAGCAGAGGAAAGCCCTGGAAAGAATCAATCAAACCAGACAGTACATCTAAAGAACCAGAGCAGAGCTATGCTCTATGAATCAAACATTGTTCCCGAGTTGCAGGTGCATCGTCTCTACTGTTTTTCCAGTCAGATGTTGGAAATTTTAAGTATATTTGGAAGCAGCATTAATCAGGAAGCTTCGCTGCAGGGAGGTGGGTCTACCTGCCTGTCAATTATTCGAAGAGGTCTAATTCCCCCCATATCACTTATAGCAGTTCCCAATAAGTACAACAGAAGCCTTATCGAAAAGAAAGTGAAAAGAAAATGCAGATGCAGTTTGCCAGACAGGTGTAAATGTTATATTTAAATATTTAATAGTACTGATGTGAGATCAGTTAAATTCTTCTTCTGTCAGTGGCAAAACATAGGACTACCGTTACACACACCTAGTGGAGACATAAAGATATTATGCAGTGTGTAAAAAATGTATTATAACACTTTCAGAATTATAGAGAAGTACGCAGAATCTTGATAAAATGCTGACACCTAAGCATAAAAGTAGAATTAGCCTGTACATTCCTTTAACACACTAAACCTCTATACATTCAGCTAGACCTTCCTTACCATACTGTACTTAGCCCTGATGGAAAAACCCTACACACATCCGCTACACATCCGATTAACCACCGGAAGCCACAGGCTCAGGTCATGTGACCAAGCCAGACACAGTAGGCTGTAAACATCTCAAACTCATAAACAAACCTCAAACCCACACCCCTTTTTTTGTTTTTTCAACGCCTGCCATCAAAACTGCTGCCAACCCCCATGATCGCTTCACACAGTAGATTCTCTGCTGCCAGTTCCTGACCTGAGATACACACACAAAACTGCTTCCTGTTATGAGTTTTGCTCAGAGCTCCATTCTGTGAGAGTTTAAAGTCCACACCTTGCCTGAGTGAAAGTCAGGTCTTGCAACATCCTGCTTAATTTTCAGTTTATAGTCTTCCTAGCCAGGGCTTTGGAGAAAGAAAAAAAATCACTTGTAACACTAAAGATTTATCACTTAATAAGTATAAAATAATAAGCATAAACTAATAAGTGTAAGTACACAAATTAAACTAATTAGTACTTAAGTACATTCACAAACAAAATTATTCATCATTAACAACAAAGTGCAATAAACATCTATTTTTGCAAGTTTGGCATTACAACAGTATTTGTGTGTCACATTGCAAAATGGATGGCGAAGAAACAAAAAAAAAAAAAAATAAAATAAATAAATAAATACATAAAAAAATGTGTATTTAAAGTTTTTTAGTCTCTTTGCTATAATAACAATAAAAGTAATTTAAGCTATAACAATATCCACAACATCTCTAAAAGTTGGGTATTGTCACATAATCTATCAACAATATTTACATTATATGGTCATACTGCTAAAACCTATCTGAAGTAAAGAAAGGTAGCTGGATGTAAGACATGACACTGTCTCATACTCTCTACTTTTTTTACCTTGTAGTTCTATTGAATTCAAACCAGAAAAACATCTAATATCTTACTGAAGTATAACTAAACATCTCAACTGCAAGTCAACAGTGCAATTACAGACTCACTACTAACTACATGGATAACCTAAAGATTTACACTCCTCAAACGCCTGCAGCCCAACAACAAACCTCACACTGGTCCTGCATATTTGTAACCCTGTAATATCTAGAGTTAAAATGTTGCACAAATAGAACTGAACTGAAATTAACTAAACAGTAGAAGCTAATCATACAAATAAATCGCCGAGTACAAAAAAAAAAAAAAAAAAAAAAAAAAAAAAAAATCACACCCTGAAAATGCATCATTATTTCTCTCCTGTTCCCTTCTATCTCATGGTAAGGACAGCTGGCCTGCTCAATCCTCCATTATCCTCAACCATCAGCACTCAACCTCCATCACAAACACACACACACACACACACACACACACACACACACACACACACCCCCCCCCACACCTGCTCTATAATGCTCCCATAATCCCATTCTACCCCTCCAGAAATGCTCTCAGATTCCCTCAGATATTCTGCCATTCATCACAGTTACAGTGTAACACTACAGTAACAACATTTCCAAACTACAGGAAGTGTTAAGCCAAAAGAACTAGAGATTAACGTGGAATTTAGCTGCTTTTTGACTCCCTACATTCTCATGCAAATAAAAGAAAATGTTGGAAATTGCGCTGCGGTTTTGTGTCTTTATCAACGGGACGATTAACAAACATCGAGTCAGAGTCGGGTGCAACCTGTTGATTTGCGTCTCGTCTGGAAGTGGGGATGAGTTAAGACTTGCAGCTGCCTGTTGTAGTGTAAGGAAACGCACAAAAATGGTTGGTGATAGAACAGAATATAGATACAGAGCCAGAGAAAGAGTGAGAGAATTACAGAAAGAGCGAGAGAGAAAGAGAACTTTCCTATAGAAAATCTGGAAGCTTTCTAACAAAACTGGCACTTCTCACACTTACAGTCTGGTTGTAATATTACTAAATCCAGAGCATTCTCACCAAAAGAAAAGAAAAATTCAACATCACGTCATGCGACAGCTTGCTTTCAATGTTTTTTTAAAGATGTCTTATCGGTTAAATGCGCGTCTGGCTCAGGCAGAGTTTCTAAATCTGACCAAATTCCAGACTGTTTTGTTTAACTGTTGATTTAAAACATCCAATTTCATATCTAGTGTAGCGATGATAAGCATTTGTGGAAAACTGATCATTCACAGATCTTAAGTTTTGTTTCTGATTCTATTGTTCAGAATTACAGCTCAATGAGCTGTGTGTCCAGGACATACATTATAGATGGCATAATGACACTATATAAATATAAAAAAAACGAATAATATGTTTATGTCCAATGTCATCTGGCTGGCTATGAATTTGCACTGGAGTAGTCCGATCCTATGGTGATTAACACAGTGCGACCATGTGACAAGAATAAAAACAAAGCAGAGTACTGGAACCATGCATCAATGGCAATAAAGTTCTACTTTTTGTTACATAACACTTTTTTTTCTTTGGCAAATTGTGCAACATATTGTGTAACTACCTAGGAATGAAATGTTACTATAGAAACAACACTGTATTACAAGGATTTATTATCAACTATTAGCTCCTGCGCAAAAAAAAAAAAAAAAAAGGGTTTATTAATTTTCTATAACAGCAGCTCTGACAGTGGTATCAGCTACTTTATTGATTGTATGGTAAAATGTTATACTTTTAAACAGTCTGATCCTAAAGTGGTTATTTTAAGACAGCTGCAACGTTAATGTCACAAACTCAATATTGAGATAAAAATATGAACTGCACAAAATTATTTGGATTCTATAAGATGCACTATATGGACACCGGACCATAAGATTCCTATGTGCTTTTTGAACCTCCTATTCCACATTTAGTCCCTGTTTGCTATTTTAAATTGCCTCCCCTCTTCTGGGAAGATGTTTCACTAGATTTTAGAATGTGGTTGTGGAGATTTGTGTTCATTCAGCCACAAAGACATAAGTAAAGTCAGGTACTGATTCAGGGTGAGAAGGCCTGGGGTGCAGTCAGTGTTCCAGTTCATCCTAAAGGTGTTCAATAGGGTTGAGTTCAGAGCTCTAGCTGGCCTATTGCAAAGGGTCATTGTCATGCTGGAACAGGTTCGGGCCTCCTGGTTCGAGGGAAGGGACATTTCAATGCTAACGCATTTAAAGACATACTCTACAATCGTGTGCCTCCAACTTTGTGCTAACAATTTGGGGAAGAACCACGTATGGCTGGAAAGGTAATATATTAATTGAGAACACTTTATTGTGCTGCAGTATTCATATCCCGAGCCTCTGATCTACAATGCTCGATTAGTATTAAATAAAATGTTATATTTATTTCTTTGATGTATTCCATGCCATTCAGATATCCCATGTTGACAGATGTAAAGGAGTGGCACAGGACAGCACTACACATTACACAGCAACACTGCAGAGACGGGAATTTCAATATTGGTTGATTGGTTGTCAGTAATGCTTTATTATTAGTATTATATGGGAAATTAGCAGCTGCTTCGAGACATCACTGTTCAGGCAGCAATTTTTCGATGACAGTATGATCACGGGATTGTGAATATGGTGTAGAAATTATTCGGGCGAATTGAACAAGAATGTAAGCACACAGAGGAAAGCGAACCTATATTTTAGTGTGGTTGACAGATAGGTGTAGAACACGTTGCATAACAAAATACCAAGCCAGCTATTTAGAGGACAAGCCATGCCTTGTCTCAGCAGACAAATTGAGCTGACTACAGCGTTGTGCAGCTGCTAATTTTGCAGGCTGCCAGGAGGTTTGTTATGAGTGTTTTTTTTTTAGACTAAAGATATGACTAAGATTACGTTTGGGTGTAGGCTGCATGATTCATTCTGTTAAACTGCCACTGACTGTCTCTGTTGGCCAAGTATTTGGGCTGCGACAGGTTTGATGTTCAGAGGTCAAAAACTCTCAGGCCAGACCTGTCTCACTGCTCATTCAGTTACAGGGAGACCTTACTGCATTTTAATTCTTTAGCTGCAAGGTATATGTCTAATACCTTTTTAAAAAGTAAAACTCGACCCACGCCATTTTGAAGGCATCACCAACAAGATTAAGGATGTTGAAATGACGAAGTGGTTCAGTTTCTTTTCGAACGCACGCAGGGTTTCGGTTATCAACTAAACACCTGTGTATGTTTCTCGTGTGTTGTTTTTCTTGGTTAAATGTTAAGGTGTGTTAAGGTGTTATTAAAGCTTTTGGTGCAAAAGGAAACTGCACAACAATAAACAAATCATTCCAAACAACAAAAATACATTTCTCTTTTAAATACTTTTATCCTCAATTATGTTTTCAAAATCGTCTCAATATCAGGTCGAAGATCCCTTGACTTAAAGCTGAAACACAATCCAATCACACAGATCCACCATACTACTGTGACGTTTTATTTAGCAGGGTTTTTCCGATTCGGGATAAAGCCAAACCTTGAAATACAGTAGAAATGAGACGAAAGGACCTTTTCACTGCCCAACATTAAAGACAATGCAATCAATGATGCAATCGAGCTCGCAGTTACGTCACACACCGGCTTGAGAAACAATATGGTACTGTTACCAGTGGCATTTATTAATGCAGGCTGAGATACAAATACAGCAGCCTTTTCATAATCTCCGATTAATGATATGGAAAATTAATTGGATTAAGATTACGTATTTGATTTCGACATAAACAAAGGAACCACATTTCCCCATTCCACATCCACTAGTTTTCCACATTTTGACACGATTTACGGCAAAATAGCCAATATTTGTGATTTGTACCTAAAAACAAATGCATTGTTGTTTTTATACATTTAATTTAACACTTGGAAATGGTTCCTAATATTGCTGTTTTTCTATTCGTAAAAAATAGATAAATGTGTCATGTTATATTATTTATATCGCTGAATACACAGGAAGCTACGAGTTTAAGACACACAGTCAAAACAATAAAAGGATAAGAACAGTAATTAAATAAATAGGGGACAGAAGTATAAAGAGCCTGAAATAAAAATATATTCTAACATTAAAGAAAGAGGCTTTTTACTTCACACATGTACTTTACAGCAGTGAAATTCTTTCTTCACATACCCCAGCGATGATAGGAAGATGGGGTCAGGGCACAGGGTCAGCCATGATAAAGGGCCCCTGGAGCACAGAGGATTAAGGGCCTTGCTCAGGGGCCCAAGAGTGGCAGCTTAGCAATACTGGGGCCCTGAACCTCCGAACATCGATCAGTAACCCAGAGCCCTAACCACCATGTTTGTATATACAGTATATGTGTGTGTGTGTGTGTGTGTGTGTGTATACATAACACTTCAATTACTTCACTAACAACAGTAAAACTAACCCCCTCACACATATACATATACACACACTCTCTCTCTCTCTCTCTCTCACACACACACACACACACACACACACACACACACACACACACCAAAGCTAACTCACACTTGTTGGACGTGTGTTAGCTTTGAGTGCTAACTGACTGTTCTCTCTGACAGGCAACTAACTTACCGACACCGTCCTCTGATTTCAGCACCATGGCGTCTTCTTTTTTCTGTAACGTCTTCTTCTTAATATTTGTAAACGCTCACAAGCGGAAGCCAAACTCTCGGTTTATACTCGTGCCAAACTTTGAAACACCTCAAAAATAATAAAAAAAAAATAAGAACAGCCCGCCTTCCGACAGTAATACACACGACTCCGGAGAGCAGCTGCTACCGAGCTGAGGGATTTTCCACCGCGTGCACGAGGAACGGCTTCAGTTCTAACCCTCGAAAGTTTGTGGTATCCTTGTTTTTTATTTTTGTTTATAAATATTTAATATATTACAAACGCGGACTAAACCGTTTCTGTGTGTCTATCTGTTGTCGGTGAGAAAGATATGAGGAAGTGTGGATTTGGGTGGAACTGCTCTGCCCACTGACGTGTTTCACAGCGGGCACGTAAAAGCCTGTGTAAGTCCGCCCTCAACCACGCGCCCGCGCACACGCAGGCGCACATGCACGCGCTTAATACTCAGTGTACTAATAAAATGGTCCCCAACCTTTTTATTTCTGCACCACCACGGACACATAACGACACGCAATAACGTGCATACTATATTAATATAATGCATATAAAATTATTTAATTATTCATTTAATTATTACACAATGATTTTATTACATTTTACTGCCAGTAATCTTCATGCAGTTCAGCTCCAATCTGTACAGAGCCAATCTGTATCCTCTGGATAATTATACATGTATATAATTGAAATTCATTTTATATCCTAGATTTCTTCATTTCTCTATATCATCTGTATATACATTGTGTATAACACAATGCAAAGTTGCACATATTCCATATGGTAAATTTGTACGTATATCCCGCATTCTTTACACATGTATGCCTTGCTTCAATCTTATTTTATATATATGTATATACTTGCTTATCAGCTTCTACACATTATTACACTGCCCAGACACTTTATTTTCATTTTCTGTACATATATTTATACATTTATCTGCACTTATCATGCTAAACTGCATTTCATTGCTGTTCCTGTACTATGCAATGACAACAATGTATGTATGTCTGTATGTCTGTACGTCTGTACGTATCTATCTATCTATCTATCTATCTATCTATCTATCTATCTATCTATCTATCTAT
>JAAIIK010000022.1:2696083-2746715 GCA_014706435.1 Silurus glanis
TCTCTAACCTTTTATTTTAGGTTAATCTCTAACCTTTTTGTATAAATAAAAATGTCTATTAATTAAACTTTAACTAAGGTCAACACTCTCTAACCTTTTATTTTAGGTTAATCTCTAACCTTTTTGTATAAATAAAAATGTCTATTAATTAAACTTTAACTAAGGTCAACACTCTCTAACCTTTTATTTTAGGTTAATCTCTAACCTTTTTGTATAAATAAAAATGTCTATTAATTAAACTTTAACTAAGGTCAACACCAAAAAAGAAAATATAGAAAAAAAGGTATGAAAGGTCATTTGGATCCGTTCTCTTTCTTGCCATGACATGTCTTTAGCTAGGCTACAATGTAAAATAATAATTTGCTTATAATAATTTGATTTTTTTCATTACTTTAAAATGCAAATTTTAATAGCTTTACAATTATAATTTGATTATAAATATCTCACAAACACACTGACTAAATCACCCAGGACTTTTAGTAATTTGTTCAGTAATTTATTTACAGTAACACACTTACCCACTATTTGGGATAATGAACATTTTTGCCTACCCTGTACAGTAAAATGGGGTAAAATATCATTTTCATCTAGCATCAGCGATTGCTGTTTTTCTTTACAAAATTTGACTTTTTGTTTAGTGTTTTTAAAGTTGTCACGGCGCTTTCACTGTTTTGAATAAACAGGCTGCAAATAAAAACGAATTTTAACAGCTGCGTTGATGCAAATCGGCAGAATAAAGCTCCATTTTTTTTAGTAATACTTTATAATCCAAAATACATGATGACATCTTACATAGCTGCATCACAGGCTGCGTTTTTATTGCGTGCCTGTTTAGCTTCTCGCTTAGCAACCTCAGAGGGATGCATTCGTTTCAGCGCCACCCAAATGCATCCACACGGTGGAAACTATATAATAAACTGTGATAATAACTGGTTCCACTTTAGATGAGTGACAGTTGTTTATATTCAACAGTGGGGTACTTTACCCTTTACTTTACTTAATATAGTACTTTGGATACTTAAGTACATTTAAAGGCAAATACATTTGTACTTTTACTCAAGTAATATATTACCTAGTGTATCTCTACTTTTACTCATGTACATGGTTTGTGTACTTCGTCCACCACTGATATTCAATGGACAAAGAGCCTTGTCTTACGCTGTCCATCTTGATTGGTGAACTAGTGTACAGTACAGGTTTGTTACGGTTATGGAGGCCCCTCATCCAAGCAGGAGGCCCTAAGCAATTGCCTGTTCTGCCTTTAGCTAGTGCCGGCCCTATTATAACATTATAAACAATACAAAATGAGGTTTACATGTATTTGTTTAGCGTTAGATCAGAGTTAGATCAGTGTTAATGGTTGCGTTCTAGTAATAACGTAATAATTTTGAAGTCATATACTGTGAATGTGCATTATGCTCAGAGTTTTTGTGATTAGAGTATTAAATCAGTAAACTGCTTGGATTCTGGGAAAGACCTGGTGAACAGAAATATACAAATCTGGCAACTACAGGTAGACAATGAGAAACATAGAGAGACAGAATGTTATGACAAAAACATTCGTTTTTTTTTTATGTTGAAGGATAAATAAAAAAAAGACACACAAGATGAGAGAGAAAGAGAGACTGTAAAAAAGAACTAAAGATAAAATCATGAGGTCATGGTGTTGGACCACATCAAAGGAGAAGAAAACACAATGTCCATTTCCCTCTGACTCGGCCAGTGTTTCACGCTTCACATTTGTTTGTGCACTTCCACGTTTCAAAAACACTGAAACCCATGAGAATGTTGAATAATGCATTGATCCTGTTTTTATTCCATGTCCCTTCAAATAAAAATACTTAATCAGGGATTTAGATAATGAATTCCATGAACCTGTATACATTTATTAAATTGTGTAATATACTAGTTATAATAGGCTAGTTATAATAGCCATATTGCTTTGTATCAGTCAATTTTTTACTTATCTAATACATTAGGCCCTATTTGTCATAATTTATACCACAGTTTGTTTTTGAGGTATAGTGGTTTGGATTAAAAGCAGTCCATTCATATGACCAGTCAACCAGTCTAATAGGAGCCAGTGGTGGACGAAGTACACAAACCATGTACTTGAGCTAAAGTAGAGATACACAAGGTAAAATTTTACTCTAATAAAAGTGCTCCCTTTAAACTTTCACTTGAAAAGTATTTGCCTTCAAATGTATTTAAGCATCCAAAGTACTATGATGTATTATGGCTGTGATGCCCCTTTATCATTTCTGTCACAAGACATTAATTTGCTTAATCAACTCGGTTTATGTAAAAAGACTCTAATGTTACTCTCAGCACACCGATCTATTAATAAAATGATATTAATGAGTCAAACACTGATCCAATATCTAATTAAAATGATCACGATCCCAAAACCTTTACAAATCGCACAATTAAGGCCACAGGTGTTGTGGTAAATTCCAGTCAGGAGTTTCTTCCATCATTTATTTCTCTCAAAATATTCTTGCTGTTGAACTGACACTGAATTGTATGTTCGTGCAAGTAAATACCACCAAGCGGCAATCAATACAAGTTCAAATCAGAGCACGCGCTCTACTCTGATTGGTGGCTTACTGCGCGCTTGACCAGTTATTCTTAAATAAATAAAAAGGAACGACTGATTTCACAAAATGCAGGTAGGTAAAAAGTAAGATATTTGACTTTGAAACATAGAAAAGTTCATGTCTCCCTACATAGAAATACTTCAATAAAGTACAGATACGCAAAAAAGCTACTTAAGTACATTAACGCATTACATTTACTTCGTTTCTCTCCACCACTGATCAGGCATTTTAACAGTTTGTGATTTCCCCTGATAAAAAAAACCCTGGCTTTACAGAGACCCCGTGTTGTCCCCAGATTTGACTTTGTTCGATGTGTATATTTGTGTGTATTTTTCAGTGTAGCACAAATTATTATTAGATCATGAGGTGGTGTAGCTGAGGTAGATTCTCAACCAGGAAGCATTGGAAAAACTTATTGCTATCATATTGTGGCTAACTTATTGGTAGTTAGGAACGTAACTGGTTTAATATGGGAAAAAATCAAAACTGACATCTTCAAAACATAAAAAAAACAAATATACCTTAAAAATAATATCATGGTACTATACATACAATCAAGATACACAATCTTAAAACACATTATTCTCTTATTTAAAATCACTTCATACCCCTGAAATTCTCGACTCTTTGTTTGAAACAACGCTAAAATGTTTCCCCCTGGTGGCCATTAAATGAACTACTATTACGAAGAGCGCTATACTGTCGTCTTTCTCAGTGAAGTATTCAGAACAATGTACTCAAATGAAAGGTTAAAAATTCGATTGAACTGTTTGAAAACTTTTTTTTTTTTTTGCTCCAAATGTAAAATATTGAAAATTACACCTCATTTATAGATCAAGCTATCTTATTTTTTTTTTAACTTGTGAATCATTTGGTTGCGTGGCACTCTTAAACAACCCGGATATGAAATAACTGATCAACCATCACCATGTAATCCATCACTGGCTTCATCCGACGTTTTGGCTTCAGTTTATATGTTAATAAAGTAATACATTTAATTAGTTTAAAAAAAAAAAGTTAGAAATATATGAGAAAGTACGTGCTTTTCAAAAGCAATAAGAGCGGGACGGAAAATGGAAAAGTCCTCATGTTGTTATGCTGCACACAATATTTGTGGACACCCATTACAGTTTGTCTGCCATCTCTGAATATGTGGCTTTATTTTGTATCATATTTTTATATTTGCATAGATGAAATTCATGTTTTACCTCCAGTTTGGCATTGTTAGATTATTAATATTGTGCATTTTAGAGCGTCATATTTGGTACTGTAAGAGATTGATGACTACACTACTGTGTGATTAAATAAATAAAGAAAAGTCATAAATAGGTTTCGCTCTTGATAAAAACCCATTTTCTCCTTTCTCTGCTTTCCATATCGAATATACATTTTGTTTTTCAATTGCGAATTGCGAAAAGAAATACAATGTTAACTTCTGAAATTCAATGAATGTCGTGTTTTCGTGTAAAAAGTTCATTTTATTACTGTATTTGTTTTGTTTTCAACAAAAAAAAAAATGATGAATTCTCTGTACGTATGCTGACCACACAACTAATATTCGATTATTATTTATAAGAAATAGTTCCAGGAATGGGCTCTGGACCTACTACAAACCTGATCAGGATTAAATGCTTATGGATAATGATTAAAGAAGGTAACTGTGTTATCCAGACATGCTCCATCCTGGTGCTTTACTACTGGTTGGAGTTCTCATTATTTAAAAAAACTTGCTGCTGCTGAGGATGGCCCACATGGACAACCTTAAAATAAAGTCTTACGTCTCCATCAGTGAACAGTTGACAGTTACAGTAGAAGTCTCAGTGTTCAAGTGGAGGCTGTAAACATATCTATTTAGTCAAATCTTTTATCAGTAGATTTTTCTTAGGTAAAGGCGCAGATCTGGAGGGATCATGGATATAGAGTATTTGGTGAACTGGGATATTTGTATGCTGTCGTCCCCTCACTCTCACACGTTCACTCAGGTTTGTTGAGGGTGGTGTAGTGGTTCATCTCTTATCCCAGAGATCCCTCATGTTAGTGTTACCTTCTGGTTCTTCCTTTTAGTGATGCTGCAATAGCGAGTCTTCCACAGTATCCCTAACTTTTATACAACAATAAGGATACTTAATAATCCATATTTCTCTCTCTCTCTCTCTCTCTCTCTCTCTGTCAAGTTAAACATGCTCCTGAGGTATCAGTGACCAGTGTTCCTGCCTCTCGTTTTTCCTCTCCTCTCCTCTCCTCTCTTCTCCTCTCCTCTCCTCGGATCTGTGCAGCCTGGGGATCCATGAAATTACGGAGTAACACACAAGCTTTGAGGATGGATTTGGACTGTACTTAATGTCAACAGTCTGCTACAATGTAGCTGTAATAAATGGACATTCTGTGTAACCCAGATGAGGATGGGTTCCCTCTTGAGTCAGGTTCCTCTTAAGGTTTCTTCCTTATGCCATCTCGGGGAGTTTTTTCCTTGCCACAGTCGCCACCTGCTTGCTCATCAGGGACAAACTTACACTTATAAAGAACAATCTTATTAATTCTTTATCACCACATTATCTGTGTAATACTGCTTTGAGACAACGTCCATTTTTAAAAGCGCAATACAAAAAAAATATATATTTTACTAAATAGAAGGGAGTTTTATTATTTATGACTGCAAAATCATGCAGATGAGTCTAGTTCCTCTCAAGGTCCTTCCTCAAAGCTTACACATACCATTTTAGGAAGTTGCCTTTGCCTTTGGCCTGAACATTAGAGATACACTTATACATTTGAAATGTACATCCTGAATTCATATATATTTGTAAAGCTGCTTTGTGACAATGTGTTTTACTAAAAGTGCTATACTTCTTTGCATGCAAAGGAGATGCTTCATTTTATACAAGTTTTGCTAACACTAGCAAATTAAAACATTTGACTGAGCCAAGGCCAGGTAGCTATAACACTAACATCACTGTGTAGTATAAGTTGTTTACTATAGACAGAAAATAGGCACAATTCTTAACATAATTTTAATTTAATTATTTTTTTTTTACCACAACTGGATGCTAATCTCTGCTATTTGTTTCTATGTTGCGTATAGTCCTTGATATCTGTTTATTGAAGTCTAGTTTAAAAATGTCATCCTTTGAAAGTTTTTCCTTGTAAATTTAAAAAAGATCATTTGTATTCATTTTCAATAATACTGACGTAAACTATACATTCACAAAAAAAAAAAAGAAAATAGACCAATACTTATGTATAGTAAGAAAGTTAAATTACTTAACAAAAGAAAGGAAAAAGTATTTTTCAATCCAAAACTTCCCTGTCAAAGTTTCAGAAAATGTAAAGACAAGCTGTTTGATTACTGTCTTTTCATGTCATTTGATTATAGATGACACTTCTGTATAAGATTCTCAAGAATTCATTTGAGAAATTAGACCCGGGGGACGACTTCAGAAGCAGAAATTACCCGGAAGGCAGTGCAATCTGATACAGTTTCCTTACTGAAACAGCAGAATCATGCTAAACAAAGCTTTAGATCAAGCTAATTTGCTAATTTGCCACAGCTAACTACAACATTTATTCATGTCAAACAAAATAGATTGCTGCTTTACTTTAGCGTCAAGTCTCGGTTCGTCTAGAAAATTCTTTGTGCTGTATTAATCTTTTATGTCTTTTACAGAAAGAATCCAGGAAGTGTTTCATTTGATGTGATGTGCATACTGCATGAAAAAGCATAGCATTTGTGTTGCTATCAAGGTGAAAAGTACTACTGCAATATACATCATCACTGATGCTCTCCTTTCTGAAGCAAGTGGAAATGTATGTAATGTAAATGTACACTTCTGACTTGAGTCAATAATTACTGAAAGATAGCTGAAAAGGAAAAACAGAGTCTACACACCCACACAACTTCACTAGCATGGGGTGTGTGTGTGTATGTGTGTGTGTGCGGTTGCAGGAAACACTGTTGTTTTGTAGAATTGTGTGGTCTCATGGAAAATTATTAAGAAGTTCTTTGCAGATAATCAATACTTTTGTTCTTTGTATAAACACTATCCTGGTGAGAGAGGTCTCTGCTAGGATGACCCAGTAATATCCCTTTCAGTAAAACATGTGGTATGGCCTTCACAATCTCCAAATCTCAATCTATTTGAACACCTATGAGAGATGTGGAGCAACAGTGTCCACCATCCTCATAAAATAAAAAAAACCTCCACAAACTAGAAGATCTTTAGTAAGAATAGTGTTCATTTTTCACTACACTTGCCGAGACTTGTAGAAATCATATATCACTGACCAATGAAAACTTGGTTGCTCAATACAATAGTAAGACACTTTATGTTGTTCTTAATCTTTTCGTCACTCATTTATATATAATGGCTATGCACAAGTTAATAGGATATTGCTTACCTCATATGCCTGCACATAGATGAAGTTTTGAAGCTAAATGTAATCCCTTAGCAGTGGCTAAAATGATTTGAAAATGCAGATGCACAAAATGGTAATAATGGATAAAAACAAGCAGGTTACATCCCTTTGATGGAACCCGTTCCATCAAAACAGTATGATAATGGTTAGGCTATGGAAGCATGACAGCCAGAGAAGAGCATGCTGGATATCGAGTAAAACTGATTAGAGCTTGAGTTTCAAGGCGTAATGTCAATTATAGGATTTACAGAATGTTGTAATGGAGAGCAGTGAGTGAGATATGGACAGAGAGAGAGACGACTGCATAACATTTGAGGGATAAAACAGACACAGGAAGTCAAAGATCTGAGGATAAACAGTGCTTTTGCTTACTGTAAGGTTCACAATGAATTAGAGGATTAATAGCATGAATTGCACATGAATTTCTCTTCTAGCGAATGGTGTTGGAGAGTGGGTTGTGTATTTTGGTGAGTCAAAAGGCCCAAACTGTTGATTATTCTCTATTGTAACAGGCAAGAAGTTATATAATTATTTATACACAAAACAACCTGGAACATGTAAATCCTATGTAAATCCATAAATGGCTCAATCAATGGCTATATCAAAATCATGTGTTTCTGGTAATAGGTTGAATTGCATTTTTCTAATGAAATATTCACTCCCTACCCACTTTATTAGGATCGAAAGGTTCTATTAATGCTCATGTCACATGCCAGAATTGGAGTGCCATAAATGGTGGTTCTAGGAGGGCAGGTTTGATTATTTCAGAATTAGTGGACAGTAACAAAGTATTTCCATTTGGGGAGACTTTTACTTTAACTTTAGAACATTTCAAAGTGAAATATCTTACATTTTACTCCACTACATTTTGCAAAATCAGTTGTTCCTTTTAAGTTGTAGGCTGATTTATCTTAAGTTGTAATCTAGCGTACCAGTGTAGATTTATTCATTGCTAGAGACTCAAAGCACTTTTGTACGTCGCTCTGGAGAAAGGCGTCTGCATGTAAATGTAAATTTATGAGTGGATACAAACTTAACTGGTCAAGCATGCAGCAAGACACCAATCAGGGTTGAGCACACACTCTGTTTTGAACTTGTTTTGATTGCCACTCGGTGGTATCTACTTGCCCCCCCCCCCCCAAAAAAAACACACAGTTCAGCAGCAAACAGAACATTTTGAGAGGAATAAATGATTCCTGACTCTAACAACCATGGCCTTATTTGCACGACTTTTCTAAAATAGTTTAAAAGGTTTTGGGCTCATGATCATTTTAATAGATATCAATCAGTATTTGACTCATTTATATCAATCCGTTAATAGATTGGTGTGCTAAGAGTAACAGAGTCTTTTCACATGAACTGCAGTGATTAAGTACGAGTCTTGTGACAGAAATGATAATAGGAACATTATAGCCATAATCAATCATAGTACTTTAAAAACTTAAGCACATTTGAAGGCAAATACTTTGTGTACTTTTCCTCAAGTGAAAGGTTAAAGGGAGCATGTATACTTTCACTGCAGTAATATTTTACAGAGTGTATCTCTACTTTAACTCAAGTACATGGATTGTGTACTTCGTCTGCCACTGTTACACATTATGGTGCAAAAAACATCCAGTGAGTGGTAGTTTTGCAGATGGAAAGTCCTTGGTGGAAAAAGATGTCAGAGAAGAGTGGCCAGATTGGTTCAATCTGGCAGAAAGGTTACAAAACTTGAATCCCGAGCCAAGCACAGGATTCTGAGGCCTGACATTTGCAAATGCTCAATCTCATTTTCAGCTGCAACATGCAAGATGGAAGGGTCAGAATTAGGTGGACTATAGCTTCAATATGCCTCGTGCCCAAAAGTCCTGCTTGTTGAGAAGAATGGTTTCACAGCACACACACTGTGCCTTTTAATACCAACTGAGCATGAAATGTACAGCATTTGTGGCCGAATTCTATCAGCATGGACTAGAATCTTTCCAACACCTTCTAGAATGCATGCCATGAAGGACAGACTCTTCTTTGGTCACACTGGGATCTTGCAAAGTATTAGTATGTTGTTCCTGATAAAGTGGCTGATAAATTGCTGTTGTGTTCAATGCCCTCTAAAAACATTTAAATCTGTTTTAGCCACAAGATACCATTAAAATCAACTAAAAGCATTACAAAAAAAATGCTTTCGCTTAAACCAATAAATACTTTTACATTAAAACTTTAATTTATTCATTTGATCAACTCTTGTTCCAAACAATTGTAGTCGTTCATATGTAATTACCACCAAATAACAAATCAAATCCGGGAGCTATTAACATGCAGAAATCTATGATAGTGGATCTCCTGCAACAGATCACTGCCAACCACAGACTATTCTGAGATGTGCTATTCCTAGATGCTTCGTGCACTCAGCAAGCTGACCAATGAATAATTAAGATCTTTCCATCTTTGATGGAGCAGAGCAATACAGTATGGCCATTATGACCATAAAATGATCATACTGTAAACCACTGTGGATTATACAGTAAAACATTAGAGCAGGAGTGCCTGGAGTGCCAGTTTGTGGCATCGGCTGTAAACAACTCTGCATCGCATATGAGGAGTTACACAAAGTTCTAGGCCACAGGTTTTCAGAGCTGGTCCTAGAGCACCCTGTGTTGCATGTTATTGTCTTCCATGGAAGACAACTCAGGATGTGCTGTTAATTAGTGGATAAGTTGAATGAGGTATATTAGGAGCAGGACAAGCACTGAATATTAAATCTGCAAGACGGGTAAACTCCAGAACCAGAGTTGTAAACCCTAAAAAAAAACAACTATCCTGGTTATTAAATGTGATTATAAAACAGGACTAGGGTTGAGCACTGTCTTGAGTACAGAAATGGAATGATGCAGAAGCAGATCATTTAATAAATCACACCTCCTGCCTTTTCTAGCATTTGTTAATAGATGAGATGTGTTCTATCCTCCAAAACTTGCCATGCACCTCAAGCTATTTCTCATTTAGAAAAGCAAAGAAGCAAACCCCACAGGAACAAAAAAGGATGCTATGTGCTTCTAGAAGAGACGATTCTATCAGTCACGACTCTGCATCACGAAGAACCATAAATGTGCTATAAAGGATGCGCTCTTACCGTGGCTTTCCGCCTCCATGCCGGTGCTGTGGGAGAGTATGAGAGTGGGAGGCGCTGCTGGCGCAGTGCTGATCTCTGCTAAGTGCCGTCTTTCTCTCTCGCTCTTTCTCTCCCACTCCCCTCTCTCTCTTTCTCTCTCTCTGCAACGTTCTTGCAGACCATCCTGCGCCACCTCTTGATACGCTTTTATACTTGCATGAATTATTTTCTATCTCTAGGACCCCTCCTTTTTAGCATGATGTCATGCCATGAGTAATTTGCTATGCATTAAGCCTACATTACACAATGTAGGGAACATGATACAGGAGGACCCTTCAGGGGTAATGGGAATGCCATTGTACTGTGTCTACTTACTCTGTAATATGTTCTTTCAGGATTTTTACATTAGTTTACAAGGTCCAGAGCTGATACAACTAGTACAACTGTTCTTCTAAGCAAGGAGCAATTAGAGGAATTCCTCAATCCAGTGGGCATACACTACCTTTAACCTCTACCTGATGGTATAAGAACCCAAACCCCAACAGCTTTGAGATCGAATGTATTTTAAAGTTTGAAAGATGTATGCATTTTGTATGTAAATGAAAAGCAAATGGGCTAATTCACCATGGAATTGCTTGGTTAGCATGTTTTATAGTAGATAGTAAAGACAGTGTAGGGTCTTTTAGTGGTAATTTG
Organism: Silurus glanis; assembly: GCA_014706435.1. NCBI lineage: Eukaryota > Metazoa > Chordata > Actinopteri > Siluriformes > Siluridae > Silurus > Silurus glanis. The sequence goes on from JAAIIK010000022.1 coordinate 2,706,881, forward strand.
TTCATAGGTTCTATTTTTCCTCTTTAGGTTAAGTCCTTGACTTTGTGAAAGAGCAAGTGTATTTATTTAACTGGAACAAACATTTTATGCTAATGGGAAACCAGCCTGATTTGTATATAAGATGGAAAGGCCTATGATATGGTTGAATTATTTACAGCTGACTCTACATGCACACAGTGGTACATTTAGAATCAGACTCAGAAATAGCTTTATTACCAAGTATGTTTACACACACAAGGAATTTGACTTGGCGACAGGCGCTTCCAGTGGCGGAGAAAGTACAGACATAGTGCAACACATGATATGTTATGATATGCAGACATACATAGGAATTACACAGTAGAGATGGAATATAACAAAACATAAGTAAAACAGACAATTAAATAAAGCACTATAGAATAAGTAGAAATATTGTTTATGAATATGTTATTTACAAGTGTGCAGTTTACAAATGTACCACTTGGATTCTATGTATAAATGTGTCAATTATATGTAGTTATGAATATTTGAATTGTTCAGGTTGAGTATTGCCTGTGGGAAAAAATCGTTCAAAGAGATTGGGGTGTGTGGGGTCCGAGGTGATTATCTTAGACTTTTCCTTACTCTGGAGGTGTGAAGATCTTGAAGGTTGGGCAGTGGGGTACCAATAATCCTCTCAGCAGTCTTGACCGTCCGCTGTAGCCTCTTGATGTCTGATTTGGTAGCTGAACCAAACCAGACAGTTATGGATGTACACAGGACAGACTCAATGATGGCCGAGTAGAACTGTTTTAGCAACTCCTTTGGCAGGTTGAATTTCCTCAGTTGGCGAAGGAAGTACAACCCCTGCTGGGCCTTTTAGCAATGGAGTCAATATTATTGTCCCACTTCAGGTCCTGAGAGATGGTGGTACCCAAAAACTTAAATGACACCACTGTAACAGTGCTGTTCACGATGGTGAGTGTGGGGAGTGCTGAGGGATTTCTCCTGAATTCCATGATCATCTCCACTGTTTTGAGTCTGTTGAGCTCCAGGTTGTTGCGAGTGCACCAGACAGCCAGCTCTTTAATCTCCTGAGGCCGATGACTGTAGTGTCGTCTGCAAAATTCAGGAGCTTGACAGAGGGGGTTTTAGAGGTGCAGTCATTTGTGTACAGGGAGAAGAGCAGTGGGCAGAGAACGCAACCCTGGGGAGCACCAGTGCTGATAGTGAGAGATCTGGATGTGAGTTTGCCCAGCCTTACTATCTGCTGCCTGTCTGTCAGGAAGCTGGTGATCCACTGACAGATGGGTGGGCACTGAAAGCTGGGTAAGTTTGGCTGAGAGAAGGTCAGGAATTATGGTATTAAAGGCCGAAGTGAAGATTACAAACAAGATCCTTACGTAGGTCCCAGGTCTATCAAGATGTTGCAAAATATAATGCAGTTTGCTCAGTAGGCAAACTGAAGAGTATCCAGCAAGGGTTCAGTGATGTCCTTTTCAGGTAGGCCAGGAGCAGTCTTTCAAATTACTTCATGATTACAGTCATGAGAGCAACAGGGATCATTAAGACCAGTGATTTGGGGTGTTTTGGGGACTGGAATCATAGTAGAGCATTTGAATCAACAGGGAACTAAACACAGTTACAGTGATCTGTTGAAGATCTGAGTGAAGATGGGGGCCAGTTGGTCAGCACAGACTTTTAGACAGGCAGGTGAACCACCATCTGGGCCTGAAGCTTTCCTAGTCACCTGTCTTCTGAAGACTCGTTTCACCTCCTCTACACATACCTTAAGCGCAGTTTGAATGGAGGGGGAGGCACAAAGGGGGGTTGCAGGGGGGTAGGTGACTGTGTAAAGTGCAGATCAGAGAGGGGGTAGGTGGTGATAGACTGGGCTTTTCAACTTGGGAGTAAAACATTCAGATTTTCAGTCAGTTGTTGATTCTTTACAGACTGTGGGGGTGGTGTCTTGTACTTGGTGATGTTCCTCAGACCAGTCCATAATGACGCTGGGTCGTTGGCTGAAAACTGTTTTTTTTTTTTGCCAATCTGATCTCCTTTGTTCCTTGCCTGGTTATTCAAGATTTTATCCCCACTTCTGTAAGCATCCTCTTTGGCATGATGAAGCTGTTTGAGTTCCCCAGTAAACCACAGTTTATCATTATTAAATGAAAAGAATGACCTGGTAGGGATGCACATATCCTCACAGAAACTGATATATGAAGTTACAGTCTCCGTGAGCTCATCCAGATCGGTGGCTGCTGCTTCAAAAACACTCCAATCAGTGCAGTCGAAGCAGGCTTGTAAATCCTGCTCTGATTTATTAGTCCATCTTTTAACAGTCGTTAGTACAGGTTTAGCTGATTTCAGTTTCTGCCTGTAGGTTGTTCAGACAGCCCTAAAGCTGCCTGTGGGACACAGTGATATGCATCCTTTATTCGGGTGTAATAGTGATCCAATATATTACTGTCTCTGGTAGGACATGTAAAGTGCTGCCTGTATTTTGGCAGTTTACGGGAAAAGTTTGCTTTGTTAAAAGTCTCCAAAAATTCTTTAAAAAGTCTGGGTACCTTTGCTCCGTTTCAGTTATTTGTTCAGCTAGCTGTTGCAGCGCTCACGCACACGTCTGAAGGAACGTACACATTCATGAGAACGAAAGATGAAAACTCCCGCGGCAAGAAGACACAGTTTACGAAGAGTGCCTCTAAATTAGGACAGCATATCTTTTTCACTGTTGTTACATCCGAACACCAACTTTCGTTGATATAGATACACAATTCACCACCTCTCGTTTTCCAGGTTAACTCCACGATGCGATCCACCATGAACAGCTGGAAGCGCGGCAGGTGTAGCACGTTGTCCGGAATGGCTTCACTCAGCCAGGTTTAAGTGAAGCACAATGCAGCAGAGTTTAAAACCAGCGCTTCCATCTTCTTTGTCTGTACATGCATTTGAACAGCAGCGCTGTACCTCCGACAAAAATGTCCAACAAAATGTCTGAATAATCAAAAACCGGAAAAATGGACAATGACTAAACACAGAACAAACAGACGAAAACAGAAGAATGGCGGAGCTCAGCGCTGCCATCATAACGCCATCAAAGATGAACAAAAACCCTAACCTTGTGTTGTCTCTCTTCTACTTTTGATTTCCCACCGGAACTGAGCGGTGAAGCTATGAAGAGATGATACCTCCTAATTACTCTAAAGTGTTCTTGAAAATCTTCAATGCTCATGTGGGAAATGGTGGAAATATAGGAGGGGTGTGATGGGTGGATAGAAATGTCAATTTTATCAGTTTGTCAATAACAAACACTGATGTGAACTTGAAACTAGAACACCATGGTCAATGATCAATAATTGCTGTAAATCCACGTTGTGATTCCACATTGATTATAATACAGCTGCTATTATAAGGTCTTGAACAGCAGTATGCATTTAATGGGTGCTTTGTGACATTTCCGACATTGCTCTCTGACAAAGCGTCAGGGTTTCTCAGAAGACAAGAAGTTTTTAAATTAATTATTAATTTAAAAAATACAATTATTGTTTTGTTACAACTGTTGTAACAACTACCAGATTAAGGCAAAACTTATCAAAATTATCTAAATTAATTAAACAAGATGAATTGCCCAGATTTACGGCATTGGGCAGACATCCTTATCCAAAGCAAATTACAACTGAGCAGAGAAGGCTTTAGGGCCTTGCAGTGGCAGCATGGTGGGGGAGGGATTTGAACCTGTGACCTTCCGATCCAAATCCCAATGCCCAACCACTGAGCTACCACCTACATGGTAAACCAAGAAGATCCATGCTGCTTAAGAGCAACTTCAGTGGAAGATTGCCCAAAATCACTATTATAAAAGAACTTCTCTCATATATTGATGGAGGTATGGTGCTTTGGACTATGTTTAAGTCCCCAACTGCAAAGGCAGGCCAGGACACTTTGGCCAGATAGCAGTTGGTGCAGATCATGGCTTTAAGTGCTGATGGAAAAGAAGGCTTTTAAGGCTTTCCTAGTTCAGATGAAAGGTAAAGGCAAGGTAGAAGGGCTGCAGTTCCAAAAGTAGAGGCATGAAGAGAGTGTATTGGAGCCATAAAAAAACTACTTGGCCCCAAACTCCAAAGATGTTCTCAATGGTGCAGTCAAGACCACACACACAAGTTCATCTCTAGGACAGTTTTCATGGCAAGGCTGCAGATGTGGATGAGACTGGGCTGACATTATAAGTCACCCGACAAGGTTAGTTGTTGTGTATATCTCTAAACAAGTGGTCTCTATTTTTAGACTTTCATGACCTTTATTATGTTTTTGGTTGTCTAGGTATGTACTCACCTGAACCTCCATTCAAGAACGTGTTATCTTAGGAACTAGTGGTCAAATGACTTTTTAGGATTTATATGTAATTATTAATGTGAAAAGCCCATGATATTGAATAGATTATAAAATGGTGTTAAACACCGCCAAGGTCAAGGTCCAATATTTTTTTCTTTTATTGCTTCCTTTCAGTTTTAATTATATAGTAAGAGCATACAAATTAGTAACAAGAAGATCTAGACTTGGTGCTGAAGGCTTCCTTGTTAACACAGTTGAGTTCTACTTGTTTAAAAAGCGGACTAAATTTAGGAAAATCATATTTCATAGGAAGTATTAGAATTCAGGAATTTAAATTTGCATCATCCATGATCGAGTGGCCAAGTCAAAATCCGGACTTAAACTCGATTGAGGTGCTATGGCATAACCTTAAATAGGCTGTTCATGCTTGAAAACGCTCCAATGTGGCTTCAAAGAAGAGTGGGCCAAAATTCTTTCCTAGAGATGTAGAAGAATCATTGCCAGTTATCTCAAACGCCTGGTTGCAGTTGTTGCCACCAAGGGTGGCACAACCAGTTATTAGGTCTATGGAAACACTATTTCACATAGGACCAGGCAGATTTGGTCCCCTTTTTTCTTAATAGATGAAATAATTTAAAAGATGCAGTTTGTATTTACTTGGGTTATCCTTGTGTAATATTAAAATTAGCTTGAAGATCTGAATCATTCAAGTGTGATAAATATGCAAAAACAATAATAAAAAAAAACAGAAAGGGAGCAAATACTTTTTCCAAGCACTGTACTTATATGCAGACGTTTATGCACGTCATTAATAATCTGAACTTGGATACTGTGATGGATATGTGTAATGTGTAAGTCATTTTGAGCAAAAATGTTATCATGGTTTAAATTTCAACAAAATCCTTGACAAAAGTTTTTTATTCTTAAAATAAGCTGAGTCAGTTGTGTCAGGAAAACGTATTTAACTGAATACGAGTCAGCGCTCGATTTCATTTTAGTGCTGGAAACTACAGTGATTAAGATTTCCATTATATTTATTACAACTTGCATTTCACACTGCTGCAACCAAGTGTTGAGCTGTTTTGAATTTAACCACTAACAGTTTAGTTTTTGCATGTCTGATTTATAGTTACATTACAAATACAACTATTACCAATGTATTTAGTTCACCTGAACTATGTTACAGTGCAGCCGGAGATATTCCCAGCGCAACACTTTTTCTACATTTTATGTTAGCAGCCTTATTCCAAAATGGATTAAATTCATTAATTTGCCTCAAAATTCTACAACAAATATCCCATAATGACAACGTGAAAGAAGTTTGTTTTCAGTCTTGGCAAATGTAGTCACAGCTTTTGCTCAATACTTTGTTAAAACAACTTTGGCTCCAATGGTTTTGTTGCAAAACCTTAATCAGGTTCAAGTCTGGGTTCTCTTTTCACATTCACATACTTGTCCAGTAGCCACTCCTTTATCATCTTGGCTGTGAGCTTCTCCAGATCTGTGCTTTGATTCGATCCTGTCTCTGAGGTCTACAGACAATTTCTTGGAATTCATGGTATGGTTTGTGCCCTGACATGCACTGTTAACTTTGGGACCGTATATAGACAGGTGTGTGCCTTTCCAATGTCCAATCAAATTAATTTACCACAGATGGACTCCAATCAAGTTGTAGAAACATCTCAAGGATGATCAGTGAAAACGGGATGCACCTGAGCTCGATTTTGATTTTGAATTTAATAAAAATTGCAAAGCTAAATTCTTACTTCTTACTATAATGAATAATTATGTATAGTAATCCTATTAAACATGTTTGTAGTGACAAATGACTGATTCACTGAGGTTTTTTAACCTGAAAATGACTTGTACTTAAGTGTATAAGTGTTAAGTGTTCCAAGTATGTAAATCCATTCTTAAATATACAGCACCAGTCAAAAGTTTGGATACACCTTCACTTTCAACTGTTTTAATATTATTTTTCTGTATTAATAACAATACTGACTGCATTCAAACTACGAAAGAAAATGTATGGAATTATGTAAAAAATCAAAAGGGTTAAACTTCCCAAAACTGTTTTATATTTCAGATTGTCTGAATTAGACACATTTAGCTTCGATCACAACTTGGCAAACTCATGACATTCTCTAATCAGATTTACAAGGTAGTCAACAAGATTTTAAACAAACTACTTTTATGTCGTCAGTATAGGGTATTGTTTGTAAAATCTTGAGGAAAAGAATGAATTGAATCCGTTTTGGAATAAGGCTGTAACGTAGGAAAATGTGGAAAAACTGAATCACTGTGAATATGTTCCGGATGCACTGCATATAAGCCCAAACACAGAAAATAACTAATGTTAACAAACAGTCATATTTTACACAAATAGACTAGTATGAGTTTCCTGAAAATCAAGGCCAAAGGAACTTTGGTTTCCCCCGCCCCACAAAAAAAAAATAAAAATAAAAATCACAACTTTATTGCACCTGTATATTTATATTCATATAGTCTCAATATTGAACATTTCTTCTTAGTCTTGAAAGGGCATCATAAAGGTTCAGAACCTGTGGTGTAAATGATAATGAATTTAAGATCAGTGTATTCTTCAGTATTGGCTCTACTGAAAAGATCAGAGTAACATTTTCTAACACTAACACATTCAACAGTGCTCACAGTTCTTATGTTCCTCCAGATGGGTGGTTCTGAGCAGCACTCGCACGTCTGTCCGCTGAGAAAATTCTACAGTTACAGTCCAAAAAAAAACCTTTAATATATTAGGCTTCATTTGTGAAATACATGCGCATATAAATATGCGTCTCACTTAAATGATAAAGTAGATCTCTTTTAGGATCGTCTATTTTTTTTTTTTAATCATTATTAATTCAAGGCAACCTTTTTTCTAAAATGGAAGTATCTGGGGGAATTAATTCTCGACTACAAGGACGTTTAAGGAAGTCACAAAGAGCACAAGTGGGACTGTACACAACGTTCTAATCGAGAAAGCTTCACATCTTACTCGCTATTAATCTGTGGCTAGGGCTCTGGAGTAAAATAAATCTATTTTGTTCTAAAGCATTATAGTACAATTCCAGAGAAATTTCACTCTGGATTTCGATTGATCAGTGAAAATGAGGAGATGAAAGGGATATGTTTATACTGTAGGACAGGAATGGAAAGAAACATTTTTTTAAGACCTGTCTTGACTTGCATAGAGAGTAGAAACAGTGACATTGGCATGTAAAATGTGAAACACACACTAGAACCTTCCCTGCGGATTTCTTCGAGAAGGGGCACTGTTGACACAGCGTCTTCAGCGATGAAATGGATGGATATGTTTTTTTATATGAAAGCAGCCTGGCTTTATGTTATACATGGACAGATTATTCATTCCATCTACGGGGTAAAACATTAACGGTGCATCAAGCATGTCAATTTTTCTTTACACTAGGTAATAGATATGGGTTAAAATAAAACAAGAGGCAACCACGGTTTCAACAATATTCGATGCGACAAGCGGGATTCAGAGGGGACTCGATGAGGCAAATTTTATAACAATAATAATAATAATAATAAAAAAAAAATTAACAAGCTGGCCTTAGAATGCTAACATGAGGCAGATTTACTTAACTGGCCATTGGGATTACTTAATATATCATATCTGATAAATATTTTGTAAGATGGGAGGATAAATTCATTCTAAGAAAATGTTTTTCTTGTTAATAATATAGGCAGTAGTGTATTCCCAATTTTCAGTACCCCAATAATAACAGCACCATTGACCATCACGCCATCAGTTTCCAAGGAATATTTACCTCCTTTCCTGGACACAGCAAGATACAGTACAGCATTTCATCATGGACTCCAGTTATATTTGGCTAAAACAGTTTATTATGGCGGTTTGAACCTGACGCCATGCCCTGCTCAAAACCAGAACCAATTTACTGGACTGCAGCCCATGCAGATGGCTTTGGTCTCTTAGCTTTATTCACTTCCCACATGAGCCTTGTGCATTTCTGGACCGTTCGCAGAGAGAACACGCAGCTTTTTCTTTTCCAATGAGGCGGTTTGACTCTGAACAGGATCCCCATCTCAAATCTGTAACAGACAGAGACAAAGCCGGTTATAAATATATCAAAGCCTTAAATGTTCTATTCTCAGATATGCCCTGATTGGGAAATACAGTGGGACCTTAATACTCGCGACCTTGACACTCGCAACCTCGATAGTTCGCTACTTTTGTGCAACTCGCGGAAAATCTGACAGTTCGCGAGAAGCCGCGAGTGGCTCAAAAGGTTCGGCGTAGCATTTCAAAACAGTTTGTACTAATAAATTACATACAAATGTTTGCAAAACATTTATGACATTCTCTCATCAGATTCACAAGGTAGTCACCTTTCAATGGACAGTTGCGCTTTGTCAAGAGTTGAAAGCGTTCTTACTTTACAGCATTTAGTAAATTTTTTTCAGGTGACGTGGTAAATCTGTAAATCAAGAATGCTTTCAAAAATATCCAATTCAAGTGCATAGTGAGCCCACAGAGTAAAAAATCGCAATCAAATCAATAGTTGGTGTGATCACTACACTTGCACACTTTGTACACGTTCACAAAGTCAAGGATTTCGCAGGATCAAAGTCCTGTGTATGATTAAACCAATTATACCAAGCAGGTGCAACTGATAATCAATTTCATATGTAACGATAAGAATAAGAAACCAGTGGGATCCATGTATACCCATCTACTGTCTGGGGAGGTCTGGTCAGAAGTGGTCTTCATGGAGGAATTGCAGCCAAAAAGCCATACCCCCGACGTGGAAACAAGGCTAAATGACTTAACTATGCACGAAAACATAGGAATTGCGGCTGGTGCACTGGAGTGAAATAAATGGATGTAGCAGGAGGCAAACTGTTTGTCAAAGGATTGGAGACTTTCTGCAAATGAAGTTGGGAGCTTTCGTCAGGATTAATGGTTTCCTCAATGCTGAGAAATACAGGCAGATATACTTATCCATCGTGCAATACCATCACGGAGGCGTCTTAATGTTATTTAACCCCAAATTTATTCTGCAACAGGACACCCCCCCCCCCCCACCCCAAGCATACAGCCAATGACATTAAGAACTACCTTCAGCATAAAGAACAACAAGGAGTCCTGGAAGTGATGGTTTGGCCCCCACAGAGCCCTGATCTCGACATCGTGTCTGTCTGGGATTACATGAAGAGACTAGGGGTGTAGCGCACACGTATTCGTACCGAAGCTTTTCAGTTCGGTTGCGATCCTTTTGAACATAGTTAATATCCAAGTTCCCACAGGAAAGTATTAAGTGGTGGACCACAAGATTTAGTCTTCGTCTCGCACTTTAAGCACATTTTTTATTATTATTAAAAGTTAAAAACACACAATGTAAGGGGTATTTATAAAAAAAAAAAAAAAAAAAAAAAAAATTGAAAGAAACTAGAGTTAGCGCAGTTCTCCGTACGGGAAATACAATTTGTAGTGCGTTGTTTTGCGCATGTGCGAATTCGCGACTACTTCTGGTTTTACGGCAGTCTCACAATATCGATTCTTTAGCGTTTGCTTCAAGAATTTCTCTAAAAAAGAGAAAATCCAGACAATTCCACATATCGAGGGAGTGAATAATTGAAGGATGGAAGTAATAAAGCCAATTTGTTAAAGTATGCTGGAATTGAACATATCTTTACGAAATTAAATTTTAACACGCATGATGAGCACAAATATCCATAAGCACACTATAAAAAAAAATATAGTGGAAGAGCTTCCCAGAAGAGGGGAGGGAATTATAAGAGCAAATTGGGACTAAATGCAGAATGCAAAGCTCAAAAATCACATACCATACTCATGACCAGGTGGCCCAATACTTTTGGCAATATAGTGTAGCTAAAAATAAATAAACACTTTCACAAAAAGAGACAGATTTGGGGATATGTTTCATTTGCTCCGAAATACATTAAGTTTTGCGGCCCGGTAACAAACACAGAGTGAAACGCACGCTTGCTAGGCCAGGTCTGGACTCCACAACACTCACTCAAGTTTGTCAGTAGCGATGGCTCAAACTGTTCCTTCTTCCTCCCGGTGTGACGGACCACATGCTGCGCCGATCCTGGATCTTCTGGAAGACGTTAAAACTTCTTCTCCTCTCTTTTTTAAACTTCTTTATCTTCTTTACCTATTCATTTGAAACGTATCAAAATAGGTTGTCACTTTCAAAACCCCACGGCTGATCAAGCTGTCTGTAGATAAACTGCGAGTAAAAAGCTCACCTTTCCACTGTCAAACTCTTCATCCCATTCGTCAATTACTGTGTCGTGTTTGGCATCACGTGCATCCTGCATGGCATCTCTACTGATGACCGAGCGCTCTCCATCCCAACCGAAGACTGAACACAAACAGCAACGTCTCGTGAAAAGCTGTGCAGCTGAAAGGGCAGTGCTACACAATGCAGGTATGTTTCTTGGATTTACGGTAAAAACTCATTCCTGCGCGGAAGAATTAGCATTATTTTTAAACATTCCCGTTTTAATACATTAATATACCGTAATTTCCGGACTATTAAGCGCACCCAAATATAAGCCGCAACTGCTGAATTTTACAAAGATTTTTATTTTAAACATAAATAAGCCACCTCTGTCTATAAGCCTGTCTACATTGAAACTAATGAACTTTACACAGGCTTTAATGAAAGACAGTGTCTGTTACACGGCTTGTATCTAAACAGTAGCCTACCAAGAAATTCATTGTTCACTGTCTTCCTCCTTCCTTTCACAACAATTTCTCTCGGGAGTTTTTCTTTTGGCATCGTCGTGCGTTTAAAAATCACCATCGGTGAAGCTTTTCTCCCGAAGGCCGTGCAGCTCAGAACACAGGTGAAGTGCGTTTTTTCATGCCGGGTTGTTTTCAGCGTGACGAATGATTCACATTTCCTGTTGCCAGTCCGAGTGAGCGGCAGGTCAAACGTCAGAGGAACCTCATCCATATTTATGATGTGGTGCGGCCCGATTCAGTGGGAGCGCATCTGATTTAATATAAAGAGTTTCATTGGTTCACCTGAACCCGTTCCGCAATTTCATTGGTCTAATGTTATGGGGCTCAGTTTTTTGGCTTGAAGCTTGTGAAACCGGGAAAACCCAGGAAAAATCCATAAATTAGCCGCTTCGTTGTTTAAGCCACGGGGTTCAAAGCGTAGGAAAAAAGTACCTGCTTATAGTCCGGAAAATACGGTACACGTGTTTCTTTTTTTCCCCCAGTATATGAGTGAGGATAGGCATCTACCACACACAGCACAGCATTTAAAATATTTAATATATTAAATAAATTATTTTTGATCATGTAATCAAGGGTTGGGTTGACCTTTTATAATTAAAAGCCTTTATCTTCGAATTTTTAAAGGCTCTGGCAGGGAGGAGTTGGTGTTGGATCTATGATGATCTAAAATGTTGAACTATTCTATGAGTTGCTCAGGAGCTCCTGGTTCCTGACTGTTTAAGACTGTAGAAAGGACATGGTGGTTCTCAATCTCTATTGTTTTGTATTGGTTTAATTATTTATAATCAGACTTTTGATATCACCCAAATAAGGATGGGTTCCCCTTTGAGTCTGGTTCCTCTCAAGGTTTCTTCCTCATAACATCTAAGGAGTTTTTCCTTGCCAAAGTCTAGGAACCTATCTACCTAATGCAATCTAATAGTAGCCAACAAGCTGAGCGGAATTCGTTGCTGCATTGCAATCGGGAACTTAATGTTATCAGTTCATATTTCTGATCGACGTTTGAGTTGACTTTTTGTTCATGGTTCTAAAGTGCACTGAGGTGAATGGCATACTAATGCCAAAAATAAGAGGTTTTCAATTTCTGAGGCAAGGTTCCTCATGCAAGTTCCAATCACATTTCTGGAACCTGTATAGCAAGTAAGACGTTCTACAAAAACAACCCATGCACTTAACATTGCTGAGGGTTGACCTCACCTTCGGTTCCGTACGCTTTATCGGCGGCGTTCTTGAGCAGTTCCTCGACAACACTTGAGCTCTTCTTGCCGTCCCAGGCTGCAGAAGAAGGACGAGTCTCTTTCCCAGACTCCTGCTCTGAAACAGCAGTGTCTCTACTGCGCTTATAACCGTCCTGTACATGGCTGTCCCACACCACCACTGCAGCTGGTACAAGTGAACAGAAACATGTAGCATTGGACTACTACCAAATAAAAAAGTAACTATTCAAGAGATGCACACTTAATACACTTAATACTTCATTTAACATTCTCAGTTCAAATAAAACATCAATCGCCTCTCCATGTTAGATGCCAACATAAAATAAAGCACTGGCTATGAAATATGCATTAGGTGTGGCAAGCACACAAAATGTATAAACCAGATTATTATTATTATTTTTTTTTTTTTTTAAGACCATTTACTAGATATTACTAGCATGTCAAAACGATTCATTACAGTAATGGACGAAGGTTTATTCACATCTGCGAGTGCCCAACTCATACGACACAATAGAAAATGCAGGTTGTTTACCACTTTAGTGCTTTATGATAATATACAAACAAAAACCTCTTGCTAACATTTGCCAGCCTTCACAGGACCATTGTTCATCTTAGTACTATTAGAGCAAACAGACATGCTTTTTGAAAGTTGCCCCAGTATACAGGGGCTTAATGTTCAATCATGATTGCTTTCAAAGCACCTGAGAATATTTAATTCTTTCGCCAATATTCCTTTGGGTAAACACAAATTTCTGTAAAGCTGCTTTGAGACAATGTCTGTTGTGAAAGGCGCTATAGAAATAAACTTGACAAATTTAACAAATTGGTCGGTGGCACATTTCTCAGAAGAAATATGCTGCTGCTCAAGCCAGATTTCTTCGACAAATTTTTTCCAATGCGTTGCACAATGCAGGCCTGTAGCTGTCTGAGCTAATGAGACAGGAAAACAGCACCTTCGGGTTAGTTGGTGCCATTGATTGGTGATCAATTATAATGTTTATTGTGTGTTTAGCTAGAGGACAATAAGATAAGATCATAATAAGATAAAATCAGTAATTAGTTTATATTTCCTTCCCCATTGTGACTCATCACGACCAAAACCCTCATGTAGACTGCATGTTTCGCACTTTACAGGAAATGGTCCTCACCGGGGCTGTAACGATTCCTCGAATAAGTAAGTAGTTCGATTACAAAAATTCGTCGAGGCAAATTAATTTGGACCGTTATTACTAACGGAAAATTCCGATCGGCTTTTCCTGAGGGACTTTGGCAATTAAGTGCACTAAATGGGTTTAGTTTTCACCGATATTGAACATTTTTGTAATGTAAATGATTCTAAAAAGAAAAGAAAAAAAAAATCCTTGTTTACTTTGAAAGACCTGTCTTATTTTCTCTCTCGCATATTAGTATCACTTGACCAATCAATGGAATAATCGTTAGAATACTCGATTACTAAAATAATCGATAGCAGCGGCCCTAGTCCTCACTGCAGAAGCCTAATAACTGCACCAGCTCCTCTTTTAACCCTGACTCCTAAGACAATCAACACACTTAGAAACACATTTTATTGAGCCTGGCACAGTTTGACTCCACCCATGATCAGGACCGACTCTGCCCTTTGAAATATTAGTTTGATTCCAGCTCGGTAGAAAATACTTCTTCCCTCATGTGCAGCATGGGGTTCTTAGCAATACTGATGCTATATTATCGGTACCTGTGCTGGGCTTGCAGGTCTTCTCCAGCACCGCATGGTCGGTCTGACTGAGTGGTTCATCTCCAGCATTGTCTCCATTAGCATCCTCAGCCGCTCTCTGGTGTGCTTCTCTTTTGCTCTTCTTGGCTTTTTTCTTTGAGACAATCACATCCAGTGCCTCTGTGTGTAGGTGAGTCATCTCAGTCTTTCTATAAAGAGGAGAGGAGAAAGAAAGCGTTGTATCATGCCTGGATATTGAAAATCTGCTGGTTAGAGAAATAAATGGGAATTACTGTGGTGAAACTGGAAAACCACGAACCTTTCAGACACCTCATGCTTGATGCTTATGTCCAGCTTTTCTTTGTGCTTTTTCTTCTTCTTCTTCTTTTTAACAGTGTGGTCAGGATGGATTTCCGGAGTCTCACATGACACTGGCTGAATTTGTTCTTGGGGTTGAGGTGGTTTCGGCTCTGGCGTCACTTGCTGTTTTGGCCTTTTTGAACTTCCGTCTGCGTTTATTCTCCACGTCTCTCCGAGGCTCCAGTCTTCATCCGGACCTGATGGCTCCAGGTGGGACCGCACGCCTTCTTTTTGAACTGTTGCGCTCTGGGTCTCCTCCTCTCGTTTCCTTTTCTTGCGCTTTTTTACCTTTTTCGTTTCAGCTGTGAGCTCTGGTACGACCTGCTGCGTTATGGCAGGAAGCTCAGCAGTGGGCTTTTCCATTTCCGAAAGGCGCCGCTTCTTTTTCTTCTTCTTTAAGGATGGACTGGGGAATCCATCGGCAAGTCCTGTAGCCGATTCTGTGGTTTTCTGGCTCTGGGTTGGTCCGCATTTGCTGGCAGGGCAGGACAGAAGCTTGCTGACAGGTGAAGAAAGTGTGAGATTTGTCAAGGGGGAGCAGGAGGAGGAAAAGGAGGAGGAGGAGGGCTCCTTAAGCAAACTTGCATTTTTAAAGAGATGAGGTACATGCTGAGGCTGCGTGGCAGAGTGGAATGGAATCCTGGGAGAAGATAAAAAAAATAATAATGCAATAACACGGTGAGAAAATCATCAAAACCGCAAATTCAAATATTAGATCAGATTTAACTTTGTCATTGTGCAACGTACATGTACAAAGCCAATAAAATACAGTGGCCTATTTACAATAAATAACAGTAAATATGCTATAGAATCCAGCACAACACACAGCTGTATACACTTCCTCCAAACACCACTGAATGATGAAGTAGCGTAGATGAATATAAATGGCAAAATAATAATACCTGTGGTTTTGGGAAGGTACGGTGGGGGTCAGAGGGTGAAGTAGAGCTGAATGCGAAGGGTCACGGGACTGATGATGCAATGAAGAGGACGGAGCCTCAGTGCTGCGACTGCTGTTGTTGTTGTTGTTGCTGCTGCTGCTGCTCGGGCTCCGGCTGGGGCTGGGACTGGGACTGGCCTGCAGTTATTGACATAAATAAAAACTTGGTGGTGGAAAAAAAAGAAACAAATTAAAGAAAATAAATAAAAAAAATGAACCGCAGCCAAACAAATGTGACGAAGATAAAAGGTATAAAAAACCATGGACGAAAAATCAGGAGCAAAACACAAACAAAAATTGGAAAGGGGGAGGGGGGGGGGGGATTGGAAAGAGGGAGCGATGGCAGAGAAGAATTACAAATGGTTAGAAAGAAAGAATCTGAAATCAAAGGAAGACAACAAAATTCTAAAATGGACAGTAGTGCCAACCTTGGACAACGAGTATCAACACAAAAGAAGACACTTAAAAGAGATTTACTGCTGCACAGCAACGCAACCAAACAGAAGAACTCGGTCACAAATATATGCTGGAAAAGAATGAAGGGGCAGGCAGCAGGCACAAAACAAATACAAATACAGAACACATCCTACCGATATAGGATATAGTGTGATCTGAAACACCGTCACCATACGACTCCCAATCTACATAAATGAAATTCTTTATTTACGAATTACTCGCATTTGTTCGCCCTTACACTTTTGTGCATTTTTTCCCCAACTGCTGCATAATGTTTTTGTGAATATGTTTTTGCTTATCTTTTTCAGATCGACGGAAATTAATCCATTGGTTCTGGGGAGCCCCGGTGGACTAAGTATTACTCTCTGGAAGCATTGAACTGCTTTACAAAATGCTTTTGTAATGCCTCATGCTAACGATGTGTAGATATTCAGTCAAGATTTTATTCTAGCGAAGAAAAAACAAACAAAAAAAAAAAAACTGTTTCTATAGAAGAAACGTACACATTTGTTTTTTACTCGAAATGCTTAAATTGGATTTTGATAGTATTAGCGAAGTACACGCATGCTGGCATATCTCTGATTCTTTATTAAAAACTGCTAGTTGTATTATATGGATTTATCAAAAGAGAAAAACGCTACTAAGATACCAAAATTCATCAGGCTTGATAACAGGAATACGTGCCTCCATACTGCATACGTTTTTGGCCATTAATCATTTATCGGACCACATCGCTCAGCCGGGGCCAATTCCCCAACTATTCCAAACATCTAACTGTGGGAGAGAAATGATAACTGGAATTCACCTTCTTGGCAGACAGTGCCAGTCTCTTGGCAGGAGGGGGCGACATGGTGCTGGTTTGTTCGGACGCAATATTGCTGAGGGCGGGAGGTTTCAGCTTGGACGACTTCTGATCCTCAGCAGCGAGCCGCTCTGCGCTTTTAGCCGGAGACGATGTTCTGTTTACGATGCTCTTGGCAGCAGTGGCCATGTCTCCCGCGGGAGCACTTCTGGTGCCAATCGAATCCTGACGATCAGACTTGAGGAGTAAAGTTTGGGTAAATAAATAAATAAATAAATAAATAAATAAATGCTGTGCTGTTGCCAAATGGAGATCACAGCTGAAACAGCAACATGCCCCTATGATAATACAATTCAAAAACCTATCCTACTGCAATCCACATCACAATATGTGAAATTGGCACATATTAAAGAAACATTTAAAATGAAAACGAAATAATAGGTATTCCAAAAGCTTATTTGAATGAACACAAATTAATTATACAGTATTGTTCAAAATAATAGCAGTACAATGTGACTAACCAGAATAATCCAGGTTTTTATTATTGCTACGTGACAAACAAGTTACCAGTAGGTGCAGTAGATTCTCAGAAAACAAACAAGACCCATCATTCATGATATGCACGCTCGTAAGGCTGTGCAATTGGGCAATTAGTTGAAAGGAGCGTGTTCAAAAAAATAGCAGTGTGGCATTCAATCACTGAGGTCATCAATTTTGTGAAAAAACAGGTGTGAATCAGGTGGCCCCTATTTAAGGATGAAGCCAGCACTTGTTGAACATGCATTTGAAAGCCTGAGGAAAATGGGTCGTTCAAGACATTGTTCAGAAGAACAGCGTACTTTGATTAAAAAGTTGATTGGAGAGGGGAAAACCTATAAAGAGGTGCAAAAAATTATAGGCTGTTCAGCTAAAATGATCTCCAATGCCTTAAAATGGAGAGCAAAACCAGAGCGACGTGGAAGAAAACCATCAAAATGGATCGAAGAATCACCAGAATGGCAACGGCTCAGCCAATGATCAGCTCCAGGATGATCAAAGACAGTCTGGAGTTACCTGTAAGTACTGTGACAGTTAGAAGACGTCTGTGTGAAGCTAATCTATTTTCAAGAATCCCCCGCAAAGTCCCTCTGTTAAAAAAAAGGCATGTGCAGAAGAGGTTACAATTTGCCAAAGAACACATCAACTGGCCTAAAGAGAAATGGAGGAACATTTTGTGGACTGATGAGAGTAAAATTGTTCTTTTTGGGTCCAAGGGCCACAGACAGTTTGTGAGACGACCCCCAAACTCTGAATTCGAACCACACTACACAGTGAAGACAGTGAAGCATGGTGGTGCAAGCATCATGATATGGGCATGTTTCTCCTACTATGGTGTTGGGCCTATTTATCGCATACCAGGGATCATGGATCAGTTTGCATATGTCAAAATACTTGAAGAGGTCATGTTGCCTTATGCTGAAGAGGACATGCCCTTGAAATGGTTGTTTCAACAAGACAATGACCCCAAACACACTAGTAAACGAGCAAAGTCTTGGTTCCAAACCAACAAAATTAATGTTATGGAGTGGCCAGCCCAATCCCCGGACCTTAATCCAATCGAGAACTTGTGGGGTGATATCAAAAATGCTGTTTCTGAAGCAAAACCAAGAAATGTAAATGAATTGTGGAATGTTGTTAAAGAATCATGGAGTGGAATAACAGCTGAGAGGTGCCACAAGTTGGTTGACTCCATGCCACACAGATGTGAAGCAGTTTTAAAAAACTGTGGTCATACAACTAAATATTAGTTTAGTGATTCACAGGATTGCTAAATCCTAGAAATAAAAATGTTTGTACAAAATAGTTTTGAGTTTGTACAGTCAACGGCATACACTGCTATTTTTTTGAACACACCCCTTTCAACTAATTGCCCAATTGCACAGCCTTACGAGCGTGCATATCATGAATGATGGGTCTTGTTTGTTTTCTGAGAATCTACTGCACCTACTGGTAACTTGTTTGTCACGTAGCAATAAAAAATATACTAAAAACCTGGATTATTCTGGTTAGTCACATTGTACTGCTATTATTTTGAACAATACTGTATATATATAAATAAATAAAAAAACTGTTCTCCCCAGTTTTTCAGGATCCCATGTACCTGCAGTTTTATTCTCTCCTGGTTAAAAATATCATGTTTGCACCTTTGACAAGAACAGTTGCACATCTTTCAGCCTCGAGTTGTGGCGTTCTCTCCTTGCAAGTGAAGCTGGAGTCATGCTGGCATCATCGTTTTCACTTAACGGCTCTTTAAATGTAAGCGGCTAGCACCGCGCTGTGTGCTGTGTTCATATTCCCGATTGTCTAGCCGCCGTGCGAGCCAATTAATACATCTAGTATACAAAGCTCCTACTGATCGCCAGATGTCCTTGGTTCATGTTTGTCATGCAGCAGGTGGCAGAATTCAGAAACGAGTTTTAACACAGAACTGAGATGCTTCTCGATTGAGAGAGCCATATGAACCGATAGGAGTGAGTTGTGTTTAAAAAAAAAAACAAAAAAAAAAACAAAACAAAAAAAAAAACCCAGCAACAACAAACCATCAAATGAAAGTCAGTTTTTGTGATGGCCAATAAAATATAGGAAGAAGAAAAAAATTGGCAGTCGGCAGTTTATTAGTTGAGCCTTTTTTTTAAAAATCGCCCAGAATCATAATCTGCTTGTCAATAATGAGGAACTGGGAACTGCATTGATGACAAAGTCAAACCATGCAGCTCCAGAAACCATCCAAACAAGTCAGTGGGTATGCGTGAGCCACAATATCACAAATTACAAACAGCAAAATGCAAGTCAAAGCAATCAGTTCTAATCCTAACATCTTGAACTTGGAGCAAGAAAGAGATGAAAATACCTTGGACTCGGATAAAGTGTCCGCTGACGAGGACTCTGACGCGAGGGACTTGAGTGAGGTAGACACTGCCAGGCTCCGGCCCTCGCCGCTGCTCCCTTTTTCCTGGTCAGACTTGGTGACTCCATTGGACGGGGGAGAAAGGTTAGTGCGGCTTTGTGGCTGAGCAGGAGGCTTTTTCAGCTTCTTGATGGGCTCGTCAATGAACGATGGGCCACCTGGGACTCTTGGTGTACCGTTAGCCAGTTTTGGTGACTGGATGCCCGAGCCGTTTCGGGAGACTGGGATACCCAGTCCTCCGTCCACAGACTGGATCTTCCTCAGCTGAGCGGTGTCCACCTTCTGCAGACAGCAGACGGAAGAAAATCTAAATTCATTTGACCAGGAATTGATAAGAAAGCTGCTGCTGATTCCACCTCCTGCCTTTTAATCAATGCCACTGTCTTTACGCCATACAACAGTGGGTAGAGTTGGTAAGGAGGTAATATGGTCTTATACATTACATACTGTATAGTGGGATATCCTACTGGTCATGATGATTGTGTACCTTGGTGATCTGTGGAGAGGACAAAGGCCCATTGAGTGGGATTTTCTTCAGCTGCTCAGGGGTCATGTTACTCCTTCCAGAATGCAGCAAGTTCTGCTTTAAACTTAAACTGTCTGTGTTCTTCTTTTCAGGAATCCTAAAGCACAGGGATTCTTGGTTAAACATCGCTTCTACAGTCAGCACATGATCGAAGACGAACTTTATTCCGTTTTGTTGTTTTACCTCAAGTAAAAGAGGACGTAAGCCTGCTGATTAAGCACAACCTTGATGTTACTGGAATGTACCATTGAATCGTTCATCTGGTACCACTGCCCGTTGCTGGCCTATGGAAAATGAATGGAAGATGAAGGCGACAGAAAAGACAAAGAATGGTGACCTATTACTCTTGTAAAAAAACACATTATATACACAAAAGTATTGGCACACCAGACTGTTCCCTAAGTTGGAAGCATACGATTGTATAGAGTCTTTGGCTGTGGCAGAATAACGTTTTTCCCTTCACTTAAACTAGGAAACCCAACCCTGTTTCAGCATGATGAATGGGTTACATAGGTTAGAGTGGAAGATCTTGAGTGGCCTGCTACACATCTCTGACTCAACCCTACTGAACACCTTTAAGGTGAACTGGAACACTGACTTTCAGTAGCGCTCGGAAGAGACTGCAGCTTATGTATTTACAAATCCATAAGATACTCACCTTTACATAACAATAATAGTGACCAGCATGACAGCTGTACCCAGAGTGCACCAGGACTGCATAAAGGCCATACATCACAGGGTCTCCTGAGTTTTGAGACATGTATGGACGAATGTTCAGGAACTCTGGGTAACCGACATCCTGAGGGGTGAAAATGATCAGTTAAAATCGCAAACCACAGACACGACCAACGAAATCTGTTCGGAGAACGCTGTTTACCTTGGTAATCTTTCCTCCGCTGAAGTTGGCGAAGCGCTTGAGGGAAAGCGTGAGTACGTTTGATGTCCGATGAACTGTGAACCGTTTTGTTGCCGGCACTTTCTTCTTACACCTAGAAAATCACCAAATGGCAATTAAGAAAGTAATTTCTTTTTGATACATATTAAGAAAAAAATAAATACAAAATATATTCGGAACAGACGACTCACTTGGCACACATGTAGGCGTTCTCACCACTCAAAACATCCGGCTTCACAAACAGCTCCAGCGCACGAACGATATTGGCTGCTTGCTGATGGTAAAAAGACGCACAAAGAAAATTTGAATAGAGCTTCGAACCAGAATTCATAACCACATTATTACACACGTACAAACGCACATGTACAGGGAACTCACCCGAATCTCAACAGCTATGTCCAGGTATGGGTCATATGTGTCTGATACACTTTTACAAATGGAACACTTCACTAAAAAGATCAAATGATAGAGATAAAAGGGAAAATGGGAGGGGGAGGAAAAAAAAAAAACCGCATTCATTAATTCATCGTTTTGAAGTATTTAATAAAATATACGAGGTGAGATTGCATGCAATTACCACACTATAACATTGGATACAGCTAGGATTAAAATCTGGTTTCCTCATGAAGGAAAAATGAACAACGCATTAACACATTCTGCGCCAGTGCAGCTTCAACTGCATGCATCTGAACAATTCAATCACACGTCCGAGAGAGAGAGTGTGTGCCAACAGTGCAATTTAACTCCATGCTGGTGCATGCTAGTGGATCGGACACCTTGATATATAAATGCGAAACATATACAGACTGAACTGATATTTAAAATAGTTACATTCATAAGAAAGCTGTGGTGCGTCGAGACCACTGTCCCGCTTCTGCTTGTCTATTGGCTCAAGTTTGCAGATTCACAAGTCAAATAGACGTCATAATATCTGCGTGACCAGTACGAGAAATCATAATGTACAAATAATTCATACCGAGCACACACATGCATCTTTCGCATCCCTTATCTTTAATTACTTTCAGTGTAATGGTATTTTATGGATTTTGTTTACATTTAGGCAGACTTCTGCTGTGGACTCCCTGTAACAAAGGCTCAGAATTCAGATACGATAACGCTGAGCGGTCTTAAATATCTGTGACTAAGTATTGTATAGAAATTATAAGTATAGCAAAAAATATTTTAAAAAGTTATCCTGACCTCAGGTTTTTGTATTAACACAATAATTTGAAAGTACTTTCAGAATGAAACTGACAGTTTTACAAGTCAACATGAGTCATTAATAATATTTTTTTTTTATCAAACTGATTCACGGTTTCAATGTTTGCATGAGTCTTGTCTTCCAGCATGCGGATGCCAATCAGGCAGTCCTGTTACCGGTAAAAACAGGAATTTTCCGCTTCTAGTGAGAGTTCCACTCGGGGGAAGCAATATTTCATCACAACACAATTAGTCAATTGAACAGGGTGGGGATAAGAGTGTTTTGTCACTTTACACTTTTAGGCAGCATGAAGCATTAAAGGCTGATTTCCTCTATAATCATAGTAATTACAGTTCAAACACAATGGATTTGTTATATGATCGTTAAGCTAGAACAGATTCCACCAGCGCCTGAGAAAATACAGACTATAATTTTGAGGACATCGAGATGTAAAGATGAGCCTTTACAGAATCATATATTTAAATAATTCCACAGATGGTGACTTTTGAATAGAAAGGATCTTATATTGGTTCATCGTTGAATGGATATGATTTCGCGACGTTCGTTGTTTACTTCCGCCGAATGCACTTCGAACAGATCAGATGCTACTCCACTATATTTATCAGCATCGCCTTATGATCACACTGGAAATAATTGTGAGTGTGGTTGGTCAGGTTTTACCTCTTGACCTCAGGTAACCCCCAAAGATCTGGTGAACCAGTGTGGTGGCCTGCGTCTGCCTGTCCAACCTGACAAGCAACGAACACCAAGTTCACTGCTGTGCATGAACAAATGAACTGATTTGATTTTTTTTTTTTAATGGTAGGATCAAGTGAGAGGACATTGATTGGTGTGGATCTTACTTTGGGTAACCGTTAAGGCAGGCTTTCTGCATGGCATCGATGGTGTAGCGCAAAAACTCATGGGCGTCCTCCTGGCTGCCAAACCGGAAGTGACGAGCAATTTCTTCAAGAAAATGCACATTGCACATTAGGCTGAGCACAAATAAACAATCGGGTTCACGAAATAGCAATAAAAAAATAAAAAATAAATGGCTCTATGGCTTTTAAAAAAAGAATGATATATTACCAAAGCATTTATCTCTTTAAAGCTGCATGAGACAATGTCCATTAGTAAAAGCGTTATACAAATAAAACTGAATTCAATTAAAGGCTTTTAAAGGAGAAAGATTCTTGCATAACATCAGTCAGTGCTCTGAGGGAGAGTGAAAGAGAGTCGGAACAATCCAGACTTTCTCACCAAACCGCAATATCTCAGAAAGGAGCTCAAGCTAATGACTAAACCCTTAGTCAGTGAGAACTGTCCGACGTCTGCGTGCAAGTGCACACACGTTCTTGATACAGCTGAGTCACTAAGGTGAATCATGTTTTTTTTTTTTTTTTCGCAACCCAAGTGCAACATCAGCTTACAGCGCATGCCCCTGTCACACGTCTTACTTTTCAAGTCACGGATAAATGATACAGGCTTGATGGCGTTGCCGGTGTTGGCGAAGGCTTGGATGATATGATTCTGCATGATGCAGATCATGCAGAAACCTGTCTGGTGACCTGGTGAAGAAATAAAGAGAAAGATAAACACCTAGACAACAACTAGAATTCTTGTTTTTTTTATATATATATTAAGAGTAAATAGAATCATGTCTAAATCAAGCACAAGACGCATCAGTAACGAATAGACGTGGAGCACTAGCTATAAATGCAACATTTTCTTAAAAAAAAAAAAAGTCTATAAAACTATGTGGTCAGTTTATTCTATCTGTATCTATCTATCTAGCCTGCATGTCCAATCCATTATGTAGAATAAATTACTTTGATAATCGGATTGTTGCTAGGCACATACATATAAAAATCACTAATATAAACCTCCAATTTACAGATGTACAGACTGGGTTCATCGTACCCAATAAAATGAATGGCTTCGTATTGTCCTGTACTTACAGGAGCGGCTGTGTTCTTTGGACAGCAGGTAGTTGGCGAGTGGTGGTGTGTATGTGAGACACTGCACGGTGGAGTTCAGAAAGCATGTGTTGCCCAGGTTGTGGAGGCCCGCTCCTACCCGGTACACTCGTTCCCATTTCATGGAGAGTTTGTTCCCTGGAAAGAGCAGTTTCTGAGGTGCTGGGATGCCATCACCTTGACCTCCACTGAGGCTTTCAGAGCCTGCGGAAACACCCAACACACAAGAGCATGCTGTACGTTCGGTTTCTAGAAACAAAAAGCGCATACTCTATGACGCCAGTTCCCTGACACTGTGGCAGTATATTCAAGATCTACATGAGCAAACATGCTGGATATTGCTGTATACGGAAATAGGTTTTAATTGACTGAATTTTGCTGGTCCAAGTTACAGCTGGAGTGCACACACTGATCATGTTAAACGGTGAACGGGGCGTGATCTCACCTTGCCTCTTGATTGGCGTGGGCTCGGCCGATCTCTGCACGCCGCCATCGGTTTTAGGGTTCAGAATCACATACTTGGTCTTGAGCGACTCCAGCTGGTAGCTGAAGCCTTTAGAGGCTGGCTCGAACTCGATCTTCTGCAGCAGCACCTTCTTGGCCGAGGAAGAGAGCAGCTTGTTCAGGTCTCCCTCGTCGGCAGAGTCCTTGCGGCCCGGCTTCAGGGCCTCCTTCAGTTTGTCCACTATGGGCATCGCGCATCACTGAAAGATCACACGCTCACAGGTTAATTTCTCATTTCCAATTTTATGACTAATAAAATCTCTCTAATGCCTTTCATTTAATCACTAATAATTAAGACTGGGCCTTGTAAATTTGGATGACCTCATTCCCGTTTGATGCAAGTGGTGTCCTTGGTGATAATTCTAGGGTTCAGCAGTCGACTCAAACGCTCATAAAATGCAAGCGGTAATGTCAGACTATGCCTTCACCAGTAGGTATCCTCCGCGATAGCAATGAGCTGAATCAGAACTAACATGAACCTATCTATAGAGTTTAATGTGATGCGTGTAATCTGCTGTGAGTCGCCCTGACCACTCTAACGGTAATTCGTTGACTGTTAAGAACCGTCATGATATCTGCATGTATACATCATGCGTCAGCTCAGACACGCCACCTTCAGGTATTTTTATTGTAAAAGCACAGCGACGGACTGGAGCCACAGCCAAACATAACAAATCAAGGGCAGTAGTATCGAGCTAAAATATTGAGAAAGAAAAATAAGCTTGATAAAAAAAAAAAAAAAAAACAATCTTCAATATTCAACGAAATGATTCTAAATCTGATTCATCCTGCAGAATACCATGTGCACATTTTAGAAATGCACGACTCTGCCGACCAATCAGCGTTCACATCAAGAATAGATAACGCAGAGGCTGAGAGTCTTGTGCTTTTTAGAAATGCGTAATGCAGTTAAATCAGAAAGCGATCTATTGTGTCTGCATGCCACGTTTACCCATAATCCTCTGCTTTATGAAACCAAAAGCTTAAGACCCAAAAGTATAAACCAGCCCTAAGGCATTTTCCAATTTAGTGGAAGGCGAGTGAGAATAACTAATTTATCCTTGTTTCTGGATGTTGCATCACTGCCATTGTTCTAGTTAACTTGTTCGAGATAGTTAGTAACAGAAAAGGTGCTACAAATCAAACGTTTTGGATCGGTGTCGCACAAAGCACACAGGAAGTGTGGTCAGCACGTGATGAGATAAGCGCAATAAGATTACATCAGAGCGCCCAGGTGGTGCATTTTTCGATAGCTATCGATCAGGAATATAAGATAGTCGTCTCATAGTTGATAGGACTAATAAGAAAAATCGGATCAAATCAGGCTTTACATGCAAACTGTCGGCCGGCACTCTCTCTCTCTCTCTCTGCATTATGCGTGTTTCGAATGCACTTTATATTAGTTAGTCCTCTCGAACGACACGGAACAAGTTGAAAGTCTTGTGGGGACAGAGGGGTGATCTGCAGTGTGCTAGAAAACACAGGCTTACTCATCATCAGCTGTGCTGCTGACGCACACAAGCAGGCCGCACATGCATCAAAGCGCACAAGGACAGCCTAACCTTCACATACTCCTCCAGATGCATGGTATCGCTGCACACGACCACAAGTCAGTGCCATTTTCTTGTCTTTGTCAGCATTTGGCTTCAGCTGATGAGCTCAAATACAAATCAAGGCTGAACCAGAACACTTTCAATCCAAACAGGGTGCAAATCAGGACCCGGGAAGAAAAAAAAAAAAAAAGAGAGAGAGAGAGAGACCTCGATATTTGACTGGTGAAAGCTGAATTTCCACTATGATCACAGAAGGGTGTTGTAGAGTATATAGAAGTGAAGTAGTATATATATTTTTCATTATATAGAAAACCGGAAAACGGAGCTCGGTTTAGGTAAACCCGTGTCCAGTGTAGCTGTCGATTCTTGTTCTTTGCAGGCAGGAGAGAAAGCAGAGGTGCCCCAAGGGTTGATAACTTGTGCTTTTCTGCACAACATGGTTGAAAAGAGTGGCTATTTGAGTTACCACAGCCTTGCTTTCACCTCAAACCGGTCTTTCCATGGCCACAGACCTGCTCAGTGGATGGTTTCTGCACCATTCGGTCAACAACTACTTGCTGTGTGTGGAAATACAAGCAGCTACTATAATAATGAAACAAGCCAATCTGGTAGCACAAAACCATATTTCCCCAATTACAAATGACATGAAACTGAACATCCCGAGCCATATCCGTATGGTTTTACGCACTATCCAGCTGCCACATGATTGAATGATTGAATTACTGGTTGCATAGATTCATAAATGAATGATTATGATATGCATTTCAACAGCTTTGAACAGAAAAAGGCTATTTTTACATTCTCACACAAGACATTATATATGAAAAACGATATCTTGGTTTATAGTACTTTTGAAATGCACCAAATTCCAACAGTTAAAGTAGATTGCAGAAATAAAACACTGTATGTGACTGAGACATGTTTACAAAAGTATTTGTGTTTGATTTGTGGCAGCATTTGCTTGAAATATGACTCACTTTTCTTCCCCCCCCCCCCCCCCCCCCCAAAAAAAATGAAATTGACATACTTTCTGTCTCACATTTCTAAACCGTGTGAATTTGTGTAAGCTACTTGGTGAACTTGACATGAACAAAAAAATTATACGCTGCTTGAAGCAAATGTTTTTTTTATTTATTTATTTTTTTATGCAATACTGCTTCTTTCCCCATTCAGGTTAATTGGCTTTTTCACCTGCGAGTCTGTTCACGTTCAGGCTGAATGCTCCT
Organism: Silurus glanis; assembly: GCA_014706435.1. Classification (NCBI taxonomy): domain Eukaryota; kingdom Metazoa; phylum Chordata; class Actinopteri; order Siluriformes; family Siluridae; genus Silurus; species Silurus glanis. Next base: position 2,734,248 of record JAAIIK010000022.1, read on the forward strand.
GGTGTACGAGTCGCCTGTTGCAAGAGAAATCAATCCTCATTCCTTGTGTTCATTAAAACAACAAACTTAACAGTGTGTAATGGTTTGTTTGTTTAGAGATGATGGAATTTGACCGACCGCCTGCAATTGTGTGAGTGGAAACAAACAACTGACGTTTGAAGTATTTTAATATCCGCTTCGAGTTCAGAGAGAACAGAATGCTGACTAGTTTGGGGGCTTTCGGATTATTAAATTCTTCCAATACATTTTTTTATTGGCACGGTTACACTAAATGGCTTCAAATTCATTATTTTTTTGTTAACCACTACCTCGAGTGAAATTGAATATATTACAGTGTCAACCAACTGAGACTCAATTCTCTTCAGTTTGTCAGCAGACTTGCCAGAAATAAATAACCACAATGTCCCAGTATTTTTCACGTTACGTTATTTGACCGTAAAAGCAGCCTCTTCTTTTAAAAAATTTATACATTTTAAATGTATGACTTTAGGGGGTTCATGGCTTGCTGTGGCTTTTGGTATAGTACAGCTGAGCCCAGCTTCATATATTCACTGTATGGCTCATCTGCCACGTTCCGCTTCAAGCTAAACTTTTCTTTGCCACCCTTTGCATATTGTTGTTTTGAACAGTGCTTGCTTCTTTTTTTCCCCTCTTCAAAGCATGCACACAGAGTAGTTCTGGGTGGATAACTCTCATCTTGTCAACACTAAAAGCAGATTATTTCGGGTAGTGGTAAATCTGAATGTAAAAGGCTGATTCAGAACAAGAGCCGAAATGATTCCTCGAGTGTTTCGAACCGATACCATAAGTGACAAATTGCCGGCCTCAAAATATAAGAATTAAAAACAATTTTATTTTAAAAATAGAATTCATATCTTAATACCTTTGTATAAAACTGAACCAAAAAAACTACAAGGAACATGTTACATTTTGATATGAGGGGAAAAAGTATATAGATTACTGAAATAATACAATGAAATAAAAAATCTGCCAGGAACATGGGTTACATTTTGACTCTGAAGAAGAAAAAGAAAAGATTTTTTAACAGCTTCGCTGCAATTTGGGAAGCTTCGAGGTGAATTTCGGCACAGCAGCGTGTGAAAAATTCAGCAAAATTATGATATCGTACCTTTGAAATATAATGTATAACGGTATTTTTCCAGTACAGGTATACCACGCTTGCCTTTTCGGAACATTTCAAAACCTTATGCTTTAATGGTAAACAGACCTCAGCACACAAACGACCGAGTTTAGGTTCATTCGGTTTACCGGCTTTTACATTTTTGGCCAGCTTTTGGCTACGGGGTTCAAAATCATCAGTCCATATTAAACAAATAAGGTAAAACAGATTTTTCCGCTATTTTGAATCTTAACTTTTTTCTACTGTTAGCTCCATACTACTTTTTGACGAAAAGTACAACAAACAACAGCAAAATCAATGAAGTTTTTTGCATGCTGCAAATTCTTAAACACAAAAAAAATAAAAAATTTATATATATATATATATATATATATATATATATATATATCTCGACATTTAAATTAAGTAGCACTTGCACACCTAAATAAGTTCTGTCCTAGAATCTACACTAATGACTTGAACTATACACACACCCACAAGCATAAAAGTCATTCCGCTGCTAAGCAAGTAAAAGCGTTTGTGCGCCATTAGTATTACTTTTGAATGTTGACATTTCGTTTATTGCAGCCATGCAATGATGAACATCCACATATTCATGTAAATCCAGCCAGCACCAAAACGTAGTTCTACTGAAAACATCCCTGCTCAACTCTCCAACAACTGCCTTAAGCACAGACCATTATCATGAACGGACTTCTTGATGAAATGCTGGGAGGTGTACAATTTTCCTCCATGAGCCCTGCTTACCCATCATCACTTTCTATGTGAGGTATAAACCAGAAGTTAGAAATCAGCCTCAAGACATTCGTGTCTGAAATGGTTTCTAACAGCTGTAGTTTGGAATTCCCAGTTTATCAGCACGTACTTATTAAACATTTACAAGATGGACTGTGGTGCATATCTGCTGTGTGCCAGAGTTTCTATGATAGGCCCTGGAAACTCAGCTAGTGAAAAGATAATCACATAGCTGAACAATAAAGAGCGCTTGGGTGCAAAAAGAATTTGTACATTCTGTATGCCTGCAGATTCAAGTCCTTGAGTTTAGGTGCTTCCATCATTGCAAATATTGGCATAATACACGTACACTAAAATAAGAAAAAAGCGAACCCGAGCTAAAACTACAGGAATTTCTTTTAAACGTTAAATCGACTCCTCTGTGAAGGATAACTCCTAATACTTTCCATGAGTACCAAGTACTTTCCTCCAATTTTCTCCCTTATTTTAGTCTTCACGAATTCACACCCACCATCATGTACTTCCTCCTCTGAGCCATCCAAAGCCGGCTTTCCACCGCAGACCAGCATAACACACAGAGAAAAGCACTTTGTCCACCTATTGCATGCACAACCCCATAAATGCCCACTATCTCTAATGCCACTGTGATCAATTGTGGAGAGAATATGCCATCCCATTCACCCAGACAGCACTGCCAAATTAGCTCTCTTGGAAACCCCCCCAGCTTCTGGAATTCAACCTCAATCTTGCACGCCTCAAATGCATTTATTACATTTTAAAGGATTTCAAAATAATGTTATGGTTAACAGTGAATAATTTATGCACCAAGAATCCATTTATTTGTTGAAAAAATTAAGCTATTGGGCCTGTCGCTGCTTCTCCTATTAGACCCAAACGCTCAAAGTACAGCTTATAGACAGGATGCTACGCTGCATGAGCGACGAAAATGATGCTACGCCACATAAGAAGTGGTTTCGCTTTTCAGTGTCATGGCCATGTTTTCACATCTTCGCTCCTGTAATTGCTTTATGACTTGCCAATGTAAATCATGGACAACCGAGTTGAGTTTTTGCACCAATGGAGGGTGCACCAGTGTGTTCCTATCGCACACGGATGGATATCAGCCTTGAAATGAGCTTGCGCTCGTAGGGCAGATTTACACCGCAATTTTACCTGATTACAAATCTAAGGAGAGAAGACAAGTCTGTGTGTAGATTACAAAACGACTTAGAGCTGGACATAACATTAATTCTACCGCAACATATCAATGGTTGCGTGGCTATTGTTGTAAAATGGCGAATTACTTTGGTTCCACCTTTTCCGAGTCCGCTTACTAATGACCGTGTGAGAAGACGCATCCAGGGACATTCATCCTAAACAGCCTTTACTGAATGACACGTGTCTGCCACTCTTCGTTTACCCTCTTAAACTTTTCATAGCTTTGAACTTACTGCAAATGTTTTCCCTAAATAAAACCTGAGTGTTCAATAAGTGTTTCTTTCGCAAAGACGACAACACGTAAAGAGGAAGGGGAAGTTGTGTAGTATGATCTTGGTGCTTTAATAAACAACTAAAGGCACATGGGTGGATGGAGCTCCGTCTTCTCATGAAATGGCCCAGATCTAGTAATCAATGTCCTTAATTTATTTCTATAGTCAATCCTCAATGCTTTTTCTCTCCTAAAACAGTCCAATACACAAAATTGAAAGATTTTTCAATTCAGATTAATGATGTAATGCAGATTTAAAACGATTTTTTTTTGTCAGCTTCACTACCGACACCATAGTTACTGTATAAAGAGCACGTGTGAGAAAAAACACAGCCGTGAACAGCTGGGATCTTTATACAATCTCTAAAATGAGATTTGGAGTAAAACTTGGAAAGTATGAAAAAGAAAGAAAATTTTGAGTCGTTGTGTAGCTGAAGGTCGAGTTTGGCCACGTAGAGACAGAACCGTGTGTGTGTGTGTGTGTGTGTGTGTGTGTGTGTGTGTAGCTCTGCTAGCATTCAATCCTGTCTGCCTCCAATACTACACAATTCGAGGAAAACAACTAGATACCAAAAAAAACCTAATACTTTACGTCATTTTATGTCAATTTTTTTTAATAATTTGGTATTTATGTCTATTTGGGATAACACACAGACTAGTGAAACATGTGCTGCTACATAACACTCAGCTCTGGTTAGCTATTTATTCATAGCTATCATAATGTGAATATAAATACACGATTGCTTAAGATAAATAGAACATTTTATTAAGAAACAAACAGATATAAAGAAACAGTGTAACGTATACACGACGTTTGCAGGCTGACTAGCGGGCACGTTAGTCACGCAGTATGCCACGCGCTAAGCTAACCGGCTAACACGAGATAGCAGATTAAGCACATGGCAATGTTGATGTTGGTTGTTCGGGTTTTTTTGTTGTCGTTTTTTTTTAAGAAACAAAAAAGATCTAAAGATGTAAAAGAAAGCGCGATTTCATCCAGCATGCAGACTGAGTAAAGTATGTATCGCTAATTATGGTTAAGTGCTCGGTGCAGCTCGTTGACGCGGGCTAAGGGACACGCCGACGGGGTTCGGACATGGCACCAACGCGAGCCGGATCGGATTTATAAAGCACCAGAAAGGCCCGATTCGCTTTTTCTTTTTTTTATTCGCTACATTGATGATTGCTGCACCGACACAATGCGACGGTGTAGAAGTTCAGGAGCTCACTCTTTCCCAATTCCCCTTCTCACTGGCCTGCTACCTTACTGGAAATCAGGCGCTGCGCTGCGCTTCACCCCGCTGCAGCACCATCACCGCCCTGAGCTCTAATCCTCTGATTCACACACAATCCGCACACGACACTCCTCAGATCCCACTTCATACGTTACAGAAACATGTACCACACATACCCGTGCGTGACTGTCTGCAGCCTGCGATCTAGTTCTCTACTGAGGTGCCTCGGTTACCGCGCAGTCCTTCATTTTGTTCCGTTCTCTCTCCCCGTGCTGCATTACTGGAAGGCGTGGCTACGGATAATAGACAGGAACCGAGAGCCAATCAGAAACAAGAGAACCATTGACGACACGTTTCATTCACACGGTAAGCGACCAATCAGGACGCAGGAGAAAGGTGTCTTTCTACTAAGCGCTTTAATCGCGTTATGTTGTTTACTATGGCTGAAAGAAACTGCCATGTTTGAGACTCTGAGCATGTCAGTGCAGTGTTGGGATTAAAGAAAAGGGAAATGAAACAGAAATGTGAAGAGATACTTACTTATAAAAACTTAGAGATGAGTATGAATAGATCAGTGAAGGGTTCTTTGGATGGGGAGAAACCTATTAGGAGAGGCGGGGGCTTAAATGATCTATGAAGAACCCTTCAGCATGGAGGGGCTTTTATTCTTGTCACATATACATTACAGGACAGTGAAATTCTTCCTTTGCATATCCCAACTATGTTAGGAAGCTGGGATCAGAGCGCAGTCAGCGCTGATAGATCACCCCTGGATTACACAGGGTTAGGGGCCTTGCTTAAGGGTCCAATAGTGGCAATACTGGGCTTAAACCTCTGATCTTCTGATCAGTGATGATTCTAATAGTTTCACAGCACAGTTTGACCCAATTACAAATTTGATAAGACTGTGTGTAGATTAAGAAATGACAAAGCTAGACATAAGAATGTTCATTGTACCGTAATCAATCTATCATTAGATGGGTAGTATTCTAAAATGGCAAATTACTTATGACATATCCAAGAAACATCTATCCTAGACAGCCTTTACTAAAGCAACCTAAAATTTCCTAATTTTCAAACAAAATCCAAACTCCGCACAGGCAAAAATGTATTTTCCCAACTTTTAAAGAAAAAGGAAAGTTGTGTAATATGATCTCAGTGCTTTATTAAACAACAGAAGGCAGAACAAACCCTTTGTATAAAATATATTCCTCCTGAGCAATGACATTATATAGAATTGTTCAGCTCTCATACTAGTTGGTGAATATTTAATGCAGCATGTCCTCCAGCAGGAAAGAGGGGAAAAAAATAAAATAAAAAGAAGATTAAAGTCCAGTGTACAATGAGTTAAATCAGGTCGGTGCTTTTTCTTTTCTTTTATTCATGAATATGGAACTGTTACACCAAGGATGAATAACACAGGAGTATGAAAAGCATGCACAGGGTAGCTTGCTCAGTCTTCCCAAGTGGTTCCAGCACCGGAAATCTCACACTACCTCTTCTCCTTGCAATGCAATGCAATGCGCATATATATATATATATATATATATAAAAAAGGACATTTAAGAATAAAAAAAGAAACAGACAAACACATATGGAAATGTATATATAAAAAAAAAAATTGAATACCATGATATACAAAATAACTGAATTAGGCTTTGTGACCTTTCATAAACCTTTTTTGGTTGAATAACTGGATTCATTTATATACTAGAAACTTGTACATCATGTACAAAAATGGCACCATCCTAAACCTGCTTAAAATTCCTTGCGGCAAAGTTTCATTAAAAAAAAAAATAAAATAAAATAAAAAAATAAAAAAACCACAAAGTAAAGCCTTATCGTTTTATGAATAACCAAAATTAAGGTTTAGACATAAATTAGACATGTATATGTTACAACATACATAAAATATTACAAGATGCCTTTTGTGCATAGTATAGTAAGCAGTTTATTTTACATCTATTGTACTGTAGAAGTCCATGTTGTACACAAGTCCAATCACTTTGGTCATTTCTAATAAGTAACTTTTCACTGTACCTATATTTAATGGCATTTCAGAGAAACCACAAAGGCATGGGGTAGATAAAAATCACTTATGCTATAACAAATTAGTTTTTTAAATTTTTAAATCATGTATGTACTTCAAAAATATATCAACATATTGTTCTATATTTTAGTCATCTAAATTCCACCCAAAAAATTTTAAACAGTGGTAAGAAAAACAAGTAAACATTTTTCCTAAACAGCATGGTTGCATCTAGGTGCTATTGGGGACTCAAAGTGCTTTACAAAAACCAGAGAACGTCATCTCTGCCATATTCTATTTCATTTTCATGTCACCAGAACCATGTTATAAAAGTACAGAATGTAAGCAAATAACGGAGTGATTATTTAAAAAAAAAAAAGGTCCATAGCAGGGTTAGAGAGATTTTTCTAAAAGGGGGCTATAAAGTCAGAACACTGCGGGTTTATGGATCTTCGATGTCCAGGAACTCTTTCTTTGGTGCCGCAGCTCCACGGTACCAGGCGCAGGAATCGTCATTCCTTTTTATGCAGGTGTAGTGCCGACCTTGGGGACCCTGCACGGAGTTCTCCATAAGCCAGTCAGTCCATAGACATTCAGCAGGATCACTGATTGCACAAGGAACGCTGGCACAGTAGGTGATCTGTGCAAATCAAAAATACGGGAGAGAACAAATAATTAACATCAATTACTTGGATAACAAGATTGCTAAAGCCAGGGCCCTATTCAAATCGTGGATGATTTTTAACTTGGGGGATGAGTAATATTCATATTAATAGAATACCATTATAACAATACTGTCTAATGATTTGATACATACCCTGCACTGACAACCCATCTCGTAGCGCGAGTCCATGCCCTTTCGCTGAGCACTGGTCAGGGACTCCCATGGCTGGATGAAGTCACACAGTGTCATATGCATCGTGCCATCAGACTCCAGTTTACCTGCACAGAGAGACGAGAAAAAATAAATAAATAAAAATTCAAAGCTCTGCTGCACAGAGTTGACATGCGAGGCTTATCAGGGCCAGTGTGCAGTACCTGTAATCAGGTATTCCTTTTTGTCATTGATGTCCAGGTTCACACCACACACAGCAGACGTTGGGCCAGTGAAGATAGTGTCAATCTCACGGTCAGGTCCTTTGAACATCTAATGGATGGATAATGAAGTGGAAGGTTATGTTATGAGTCATGTTCACATTGGATATATACATCAATTAAAAGTTTGCTAATATGTATAGATTAGTCATAATATCTGCAGTGAACATCTCACATTGCCTTTTTTTTTTAAACCAATCATATCAAAAGGTGTCCATTCTGACTGAACATCTACATTTTCATAAACTGTATCTGAATAGAAACGCAATTAACCAGAATTATGCCCTTTTCTTTATAAAATTCTATGTGAGGATGTGACCCTGATTTTACCACTATATGGGTTCAATCTGTATCCTTACCAAACATGATCTTTACAAGAACCACCATTTTAAATATTTCTCATTAACATCGGTGTATATTCTGTGAATGCATACAAATTCCCATTAGCACCAGTGCAAAGCAGAGAAACACCTAAAGCCTTTTCCTTATTTCACTTGTTTTTAAATAATAGTGAAGACTGAAATTACAATGCCAAATGATTATGAATTAAATATAAATTGTTCTATAGTACAGACTTATGCTGAGAATCGTGCACTGCATATTGAGGGGGTGATTAAAAGCATACCGTTGGTTGCTGAAATGCATTCAAACAGAAACCTTCATTTAACTATTTGTCTTATGAACTGAGAAATGTCGACGTATACCTTCATCTGTTTAACGTCATACTGGATCCTCTTGATTGGAGAGCCGTAGAGGTCATTGCCTGTGACGATCACTTGCTGTCCAACCACTTTGGCTCGGAGGACTAGAGGGAAAACAAAAGGAAAAGCAACTGAGCAGACCAGAGAGAGAGAGAGAGAGAGCGACTGAAAGTAACTGCTGTAGTCCTGCGTTCAATAAATACTTCCTGTGAACTGCATATGGAAAAAAAGAAGAATTAGATTAGTGTTGAGGGAGGAATGCGCTGGGCCTAGGGCTCAGAGAGTTGGCTAGCGGTTTCGCCACAGCATGCTGTTCACTAATCGTTTTGGCGTTTAATCTCCTAGACATCTCTCACACTGACTTAAACTCTGCCTTGTTAAATGTCTTGATTGTTTTGTTTTTTGAGCTGTCATAACACTGGAGTTTCAGACTGCACCCTTAGCAATGCTGCACAGCTCCACCTCATTCATTAACCTATAAGCCCCAGGTTAATATAGCCATTCTATTATGATTATTTATTCACCAGCTACATCAGTATGAAAAGGAAAATGGTGTGCAGTTAGAAGAATGAGGAATGTTATTTTGGACCTGCTGACAGCATTAGAGAGTTTAATGGGTTAAAGCTGGGTGGGTTTTATAGAAGGCAGCGGCTTGTCAGCATTTTCACTGCAAGTTCAGTTCAGCTTGCAGGGAGAAAAAGGGGCTCTAAATACGACAAACTGCTTCCTTTAAAAGAGGAAAGAGACATGCACCAAGGAAGAACACATTGTCTTGCTTTCAACCAAAAATAGACCCAAGTGTGCTCAAGTGCATACGGCTACAGTTCTTGATTTCTGGCACAAGCTCAATAAGGCAAGTCAATGATTGATATATGAATTTAGCCCTCTTATCTGAAGACCACCACTACTAAAAATATTTAAGCTTCCTGCATCCAAAATGTAACATATTCCACATTCCCACAGAGTGAATCCCGATGGCCTTCAGTGGCCTCTCTGTCTTTACAGCACACACGTCCGAGTGTGTTCTTCAAGAGGCCACACATACCCTCCCCTATACCAGCTCCCGAACACAGAGCTGCTTTTCTTTGGGCCACACACAAGCACGGGATGCCAGTTACACCCACAGGAGGTTCGCATTTGGCAAGCCAAACTCGGTACTTTCATCAATGACTGAACGCATACAGGGCTGCAATGTTTCATCCAGGTTCAGGCACAGGTCCTCTATTCTGCTCGATCATTCCATTCCTCTTTCAGCTCCATGTTTACTGGAAGTGGGAACATTTGACATTCTTTAATTTCAAGGAGGATTGGCTTTAGCAGAATATACTTTGCTGGCTTCTTCATGGAGATCCTGTGGTGCCAGAAATACATATTTGTGAGAATTTGCATGGCTCAAGTTCTGAGACGAGTGACGAGTGGTTAAATTCAACTGGCACGGTTAGCTCGCCGTCACCGGATGAGTCGCATCGGTTTTGTGTACTTTGTGGGTGCTACGCTGCACATTTGTCTAAAGGGAAAACCCAAACGTTTGAGTCTATTCTCCATGTGTGCAGCTAAGCAAAAAAAATGCTCTAGACTTCGAGATGGAACAGAAAGAACTCCGGACCAGATCGAGACACCAATCTAGATTCCTGAACTGAGGTGAATATATTTTTTACAGGCATTTCCTATTCCCATTGTAAAACAGGATCTCAGAAGAATCATGGAAAGAATTCTCTCAAATCTAAGGCTGGAATGAAGCTTTAGCTCCATGCACCAAGCAGAGCTATTCATAGGATATGTTGCTGAATGAGTTTTACTCCCCTTGATTAAGATTTGCTGTATAGGAACCAGAAACTGGTGAAATAATTTATGTAATATAAATTATTCAATGAATCAATGATTACCGTAGCAATGGCAAGGACTTACAGTTACCATCCTTGTTGATTTCTATCCCAAAAGGAGCATGTCCCAATGTCGTTTCCTCTTTATATTTTCTATAAAAACAATGCCATAATTTGTTACAAATATTAAATGTTAATGGAACAGTTATGTTCCTGTTATAGAAGCTAGTTGTAAGAATTGTAAGGTACCACAACAAATGCCTTGCTACGGTATCAGGTTTTCCCAGCCACAGCTACATGGCCTATGGAAAATGCTTTTATCCCCAAAAGTCCAGCCATTGTGACTAAATCGGACAGAATGCAGGTGGGCGCATGGAGACTGTGGCAGACCCCTTTCACCAGTACCATTACACGCTGTGGTGCATGAACGCTAGAACAGGAAAACCACATGACGTGGCATGGCCAGATGGTCGGGTGGAGGTTCCAGTGGAATGCAGCAATGTTTTCCCATCTCTGGAACTTCAATAAGCAGAGAGTCTGGGCGAATGACAATGACAAGCAGCTTTCAAAATGGTAGCGATCACATAGCGCCTCGTCACTGCAGGGACAGCGGATGCGGGAGCCCGAGTGTGCGTAGGTTTAGAAGTGCATTTAGCATGGTCAAAAAAAATAAAGACTCACTGCTGAGATGAGACCACCTCATCCTGCTTTTAGTCATGTGGCTGGCTGCTCTCATCACACAAACCTCAGAGGCATGTGTGTCAGGGAAGATCATTTTAAATCTCATCTCTTGCCTTAAAATAACCTCAGTGGTCAGTTTGTTAGACAAACTTCCTTGATGGTCAAGCTTTTCAGATGGTGAATAGTTCTAAAAGGCTGGGGGGATAATTTAACCAGGCAACTGATTGAAGGAATGGGGAGAAAGGGAAAAAAGAAAAAGGGGTTGAACACATGATTGAGACGATGCAGTTTCATAATACTGTTCTAGAGTTGTTTGAAGGACGCAAGATAGAACACCCAGTAGTATTAAAGCAAGGCTTTAGAGTTGCACAACAAATATTTTAAGCTACAAAAGTATAACCACCTTAATTTACAAAAACTCTTCCTTGCATTTCCCTGTTGATGGTTTTCTACTTTGCGCACAATTAATGTGCAACATGGTCATTTCTGAAGTTTTACAATCCTAATTAGCGTCACAAGCCTCAAACTGTAAAAGCATCAGAACCAGGTACCTGTGCTGACTTGATTCACCAAAGCATGCCAAAAATGATTATTTCAACAGCAAAAACACAAATGAGAGCATCAACACCAAGATTTTACAGCTTCTAAAGAAGCATTTTAATACTAGTCATCCAAACTACTATGCAGGTATTTTCCTTTGGTTTAGAAAGAACGACTTTGGAGCAGAGTCAGGAGTCATCTAAATTCCTCTTCAGGATATTGATGCTGTAAATGATGTGTTCAAGTGTTGATTTGAATCAGTGTTGCATTTAAATGTTACTGTTTAGCAGCACAGATTTAAGCACTTTACTTACTAGGACCCATTATTTCATAATTGCAGAAGAATTTGAAAAAACTGCAATGTTGTAGTTGGAAATTAAATGGTCGAGTAGCACAACAAGTGTGAAACAGGATATTTCGTATACCGGTTGTGCAAAGTGTTCCGATACAGATGCCAAAAAACAAATTGGGATTCGACAACAAAATGCCCTGCTACAGTATCAATGTTTTATCAGACATCGATATATGGCATGTGGAAAGTCCAGTTATTTCAAAAGTACAGTCATTAAAAAGTAGTTCACAAGAATAAATCAAGTCTTTCCTGTGGTTTCATTACAAAACCAGTGAAGAATCAGTACTCATTTTTACTGGCATTTTAATTTGCAAATAAATAAAACCATTCGGGTTTTTTTTGCCCATTTCATTAATCATAATATTTGATGATGGCCAGGATAGTCAGGATACATTTTTTGTTTAAAAAAAATTAAACATGGCCAAAGAAATACTTTAAAAAAATGTTTTCATTTTTCTTTCAAAATACTATGAAATTTCATAGTCAATGGTGGATCACATCCCTATTTGTAACAAGAATTATGTGGGATGAATAAAGTGATCGACTTTATTTAAAGAAGGAATCTTGATTGTCATTAAGATACATGCATCGAGTATAGAGTTACAGTGTGTGTGTGTGTGTGTGTGTGTGTGTGTGTGTGTGTGTGT